>JAEIGM010000028.1:600000-1182707 GCA_018903735.1 Drosophila cardini
GCCACTATATAGTGTTCCTGTTCGTTTGCTATTTTATAAATTAAAATTTTTCTTTGTGTAAGAGTCAGTCAAAACTCTCCCCACTCGTGTGCGGTTCTCTCGCTCGCACGCGTGTACGACGTCAACGGCGCAACGTCGGCAAATATGTGAAGAAAGCATGATTATCAAAAGAGCTGTTTACAAAAAAAATGGTGGCATTTAATTGTTATTAACGAAATGCATTATGAATGTGAACTAAACATACAAGTGCCACATGTGCAAAACATCTATAAAGTAGTTAAAATTTGAGAAAAATACAAAAAAAAAAAGAAACACACACATGCATACATGCGTGTATATGCCATTTATACTTTCATTTGGGTCCAAATGTGTGTGATAGTGTGTGTGAGTGTTTGTGCTTGTGTGTGCATGCATACTTTGATAACTAGCGTGCGTGTATGTAACGCACATGCATAAAATAACTGTTTTGAAAGCGCAAGTTTTGTTCGTTTTTTTATATTTATATGCATTTGTATTTGTATGTAAATACACATAAATTTAAATTCAATTCCTGAACAGTTTCATTTTTGATCAGGTTGATTAAATGTTAGATTTGACTTAGTATCAGTGATTCAAATATATATATATATTTATATGTATAAACTTTATCTGTTTTTTAATTCTCAGAAAGAATAATCAGATGGTTGTCTGACGCGTTGCCAGCGGGTCCAGAATCGTCCCGGAGATCGTCTCGGGATAAACAAACAAAAGGAAACCATTTGAAGACTTTACCTTGGGTCTTCCCGTAATGCGACCATCTGTAACTACTATATCAACACAACCGGAAATTGCAAGAAACATGCAGCCTCAAAATATGGTAAGGGTCTCACACTATCTCTCTTTCAGTCCTTCTATTCACGCTAAATGCTAAACAGGCTTAAGGCTCAAGGTCGCTCATAGGTCAGGTAGAATCCGTGCGATCGCAGCTCGACTGTCGTAAGCCCACTTCCCGCTATTGAAATGTTAATGTCAAAGATAAATTTTCAAGGATTCAAAGATTTATTTACATCCTTTATATCTCTTATCGAGAGCTCTAAAGGTGTGGATAACTTTTTCGATAGAAATTATAATCCGAATTTTGCATGACTTTATATGCTGTTAACAGGATATTTAATCTGCAGGGACATCAAATCTTCGATGTACCAAATTTCGTCTTGTTTTTGTTGCTGTTGTTTTATTTTTATTATTTAATTTTGTACAAAATCTGGCATTTTGCAATTAGCAATTTTGTATAAAATTGGTTGAAATTAGTTGTTGATTTCAGTTTGATTTTGTATGATTTGGTATAATTCTTGTGTTTTTCATTAGTTGTTGTTTTTGTTGTTGAAAGTATGGGAACAACAATATGTGAAACTTTTACTTGTTGAATCCGTTGTAGATATTGTCAGCAAATAAGCCAAAAACCAAAAAGTACACAGTATCGCCAGTGCAGCTTACCCAGGTCCAGGTCCAGGCCCAGACCCAACAGGGCCCAAAGTCGAGTCTACCACATGCGACACACAGTGCAAGTCAGCCGCAATTTCAGATAAATAAAGCATATAATGTTGTCTCAATACTAAAGAGCTCCTCGGCGAATAACGCTCAAGGACATCAAGGACATTCACCACATCAGCATCTACAACAGCAGCAGCAGCAACAACAACAGCAACAACAACAGCAACAACAACAGCAGCAGCAGCAGCAACAAGTACAGTCGCAGCAGCAATCGCAAAGCTACGCGAACGTGGTTAACAGAGCATCGATGACGTCATCGGCAATCTCTGCTACATCCCAGCCACAGTCGACCGTTATTTGCAGCGGTGGCAACATTATGACTGTCAATACAAGTGATCTTAACACAGCAGCTATATATAATCTCACCGGCGGTGGTCACAGGTCTCAGGTACCGCCGGGAGCAGGTGGTGCTGGTATTATTGATTCAAGCGGACGCTTTGTGGGCAGTGTATCGACAGTGTCAGATTTATCGAAAGCTGTCAACTCCAATAACGGTACACAGCTATCGTCTGCTAGTGGCTCCCTTTCGGTCTCCGGCAACAGCAATGCTGTTGGTAGCGTAAATGGCAGCAATCAGTTAATTGCTTTAACCAATTCGCATAATACACCCTATGCCATACACGACAAGGGTATGCTGGGCGTTAACGTTGGCGTCAACGTCGGCGTCGGCGTCAGTTGTGTCGATAATAGGAAGTACGACTATAAAAACAATAATCTGTTATCAAACAGTGGCTTCCAAAGCAGCCCAGAGGTAAACCATTAATTAAACCGAATCAACCAAATCTACGAACATTTATTTTTCTGTTCGATTCGAAATTGTAGTGTAATAGTTATTTTGAGTTATCGGCTGTAAATTTTCTTTTGTTTGTTGTTAATTTTTTATAGAATTTCACACAAAATTAATAGGTGTACATTAAATAATCTATTAACTTTAATGAAATAGTGTGGGCTATTTAAATAAAGGCGTGATCTTAGATTTCTGTTTGCTTAGAGGTCTTAACCTGCATCTACCATAAATACTGAAATAACCTAGAGACTTCCATATGTGTGATTTAGTTTACTCTTTGGACGCACGTTAGACCTACTATTTAGGACGGAATATAATAAAACATGTTAATACATCTTCTTTTTAATTTTGTTTTCTGCTCCTCGTGTAGTTCGAACCTGGAGCTTAAAGATTGCCTCACGTGTAGTTCAAACTTGGAGCTAAAAGATTAGGGCGCGCCCATCTTCTAATGCAGCCACGGTGTGTTCCAAGATTCGGCTGGATAATTTTATATTTTTCATAGATCCTTAATGGATTTACGGAAAGAATCAAAACTTAACCTATTTTCAAAGATTTTCAAAGTCGTGGTCAATTTGCGGTTAAGTTGTTGACTCTGGTTGTAAAAGTAGTTTCCTGTTTGGGGTTTTTGTTATAATTGGAATATTTGAACGTTTACATCTATTGTTGGTTGTTTAAAAGATGAACAATATAGTTTTTAATTTCTTATTGGTTTGTATTCTATTTTATTACTAATTTTATTATGATAAAGTAATTTTTGTATTTAAATGTTGTCGTTTAATAATAATTTATTTTGGGAACTTTTCAGTTTGTGTCAGCGGGTAACAACAGCTCTGGAAATACCCGATCAAATCCACAGAGTGGTGGAATCTACCGTGGACCACCGCCAACATCGAATGCTCCCCGTGGCTCCAGCGGCGGTGGTGGTGGAGGAGGTGCTGGCGGTGGTGGTGGTGGAACCCGTCATGTACACATGCCAACAATGTACCCAAACGTTGTGATACAACAGTTTCCACCATTTAGTCAAAGACAACCCACATTTCAAGCGCCACATATGCAATATGCACCTGGTCCGATTTCCTACTTTCCGTATCAATATATATCAACACTACCACAGCAGCCACCACCGCATTCCCGCAACGGTGTGACCGTTAATACAAATGTAAACATAAATAACACAATGCAGCCAGTGCAGCCCGGAGGACCAAATGGACCATTGGCTGGCCCAGCGGTCACCTCCTCTCAGCTCCAGCTGTTGACCGGTACCGTACAGCCCGGTCCAAACGCGGTGCTGGGCACTGGTAATGGGCAAGTCGGTGTCCCACCAATGGTAAGTGTTATTGCCTCCAACGTGGCACCGCAGTCGGTGCAGGCACCGCCAACGAGTAGACGTCGTCATCAACATCGTTTGCAGATTATCGATCCAGCAACACGAAAGAATATTCTCGATGATCTCGACAAGGTATGTTAAAACAGTGTTCAGCCCAGGGTAATTGTCAGTAGGGTAGGCTACGCCATTTACTGTAGCCTTTCTTACTAGACAGGCAAAGAGAGAGAGAGAGAGAGAGATGGGGGTTATAATGAAATCGTCTTTTAATTTTTCAGAGTAATTCAAATGCGGAAAATGAATATCAGGATCCAGTGCCTGCAGCAGCTGTGGTAACGACATCAGCCGTTGTTCAACCAGATGTGTCTCAGATTTGTATCCCACAGAATGATCCCAATGGAATGGGTGTGGGTGTGGGCATGGGAATGGGTATGGGAATGGGAATTGTCGGTGGCATTGTTATGCAAGGCAGCTCTGATCCTAGAACCAATGTCCAGTACAAAATAGGTACGACATTTGCTTAGCAATTGTTTTAAATAAATTAATTAGTTTATTACAATTTTGTCATCTATCAGATCAAAATCCCGCTCATCGCCAGGATATTGTTGTGGGTCAAACCCCGGTGGTTTCAGCCATGTCCGATGCGCCCTCTGTCGAAATATTGCCAACTCCACAGAAATCCAAGAGCAAAAAGTAAGGACACTGTTTCTCAAGAACTTTTCAATAAAATCCTACATATATATATATAAAAATTTATATATTTTTGTTTCAGAATTCCTATCGTTTCTCCAAAGGATGAATCCGAGTCGTCAGCAGTGTTTAGTTCCGGTAAGTGCTTAGCTCAAACCAAAAGATATAAAATTTTGGAATCTTTATTCCGAAATCGGAATCGTTAAAGCAGTTAAAACCATTCAATATAATAACCAATTAAATATTGGTTTTGCTGATAAAAAAAGCGATTAAATTATACTATGTAATTTGGTATTTGGTAAATATAGTAGTTGGTGAAGTTCCCAAATTCGGATATTCCAAGTGGCAAAGTCAATTGAATTAGAATCATTTTATATAAAACTAGTATTACATACTACTAGATAATTTATTTATGTGTGTACCATATTTTGTAGTCTAACTTTATCAATATCCATCCACATATGGTATCTACAAAAGGCACCCAACAAGTCGGACTTGAACTCCTCTGAGATAATGTGATGATGTGATGTGATCTCAATAACTTTGCAAACTACCATGAGAAAATCTTCGATAATAGTTTCATTAACTCTCAGTTTTTCAAAATTTGTGGTAATACAAATTGGTTAGAATCAAGAAAATAAATAAATGACCTGCTATATATTCTTGATCAGCATCAATAGCCGAGTCGATAATGCCATCTTAGTCTGTCTGTCTGTGTGAACAAAAGGATCTCAGAGACTATAAGAGCTGGAAATGCCCGAGAGGCGCAAATGAAAGACAAAATGCCTAAGCAGTATAAGTTTTTTTTTTAAAACCCCGTACTCAGTAGAGGGGTCTATTAAGTCTGTCAGAAGCGAGATATACGTAACAGGCAGAAGGAGGCGTGGCCAACCCCATAAAGTATATGTATATGATCAGCATCAACAGCCGAGTCGATATAGCGATGTCCGTCTGTCTGTCTGCCAGTCCGTCCGTATAACACCTGGATCTTCTAAACTACAAGAGCTAGAGCTACCCAATTTAAAACGAAACTCCGTCCATATATCAGATCAAGTTGTTTCAAATTTTTTCCAATCCCCCTAATACCACCGCAAATTTTGAAAAACGGTTTTCACGTTACCATAATTTGAGCTATCGTGACCAAATTCACACATTATGTGTATGGTACCATTATTACTATCCTCACCAAGTTTGGTCCGGATCGGACAGCTGTAGCCTATAACTCCCATATGACAAATCTGTCGAAGATTGGTGATTTGTATGGAAAAACGCGAACTTGAATAAGTACGCAATTTTTTACAGTCGGCTCGCTCGACTGCAGCCTGTCTTGCTTGTTTTTGTTTTTTGTTCTTTGAAACGCCCACTTTAGGGCGTTCTGTAAGCATGCGAAGATAAAACAGGTAAAAACATAGTATAGAAACTTTCTTGTTAGCTATGCTATCTGAACCAAATTTAGACAGGGAGTGGTGTACATGTACTGACTAAGGTTGATCCAAATCGAACAACTATGTCCAACATTTTTCGCCAGAATCGGTCAAATACTGAGCCTAAATATGAATAAGTATGAAAAATTTATGTATTTACTATCTTAATGAAACTTACACAGAATACATTTGCCAATAATGTATAAATACTGACCCAGTTTCACCCAAGTCGGACTACTATATCGTATAGCTCCCAAAGAAACGATCGGTCAAAAATACGCTCTAAATATAAATTAGTATACAAAATGTGGCGTTCACCAAGCAATCTTAATCAAACTCCCATAGTATTCATTGATCAACAATATAAACCTACGGACCTGATTTCTTCCAATTCGGATAACTATATCGTTATAGCAACAGTCGGTCGACTCAAACATATTATCACTGCATAAAGGGTATCCTAAAGTCGCAAGGCGATTAAAGCATTTCGTATTGTATTGCTTTTATATATTGCTTAAACATAATTTATAAACAGTTTTCATTGCATTTGAATAATTTTTGACCGATTCTGGCTAAAAAAGGTTTTAAATATAGATAGTTAGTTATAAATATATAAAAGTAGTTATAGGTTTATACTTCGGTTTTTATTTACCGATTCTGGCTTAAAAAAAGTTGTAAATATAGATAGTTAGTTATAAATATATAAAAGAAGTTATAGGTTTATACTTTGGTTTTTATTAAATTTTGTTTTAAACTTTTTACAGGGTAATTTTCGGTGCACTAAAAACCATTTGATAGTTTTAGCTGCATTCTTGAAAATTTGTTTTTAGTGTTTAGCATTTTAGTTAATTTGTGAATGCCTAATTTCACTAGATTTTTTTGAAGTGCGTAATATTTTTTTTGTTTCACTTAAGTTAGTTTTTCAAATATAACTAAATCAATTGATAATTGAATTATAGTGTGCCTATCTGTAGCTGTATGTGTACGTGTGCGTGTGCGTGTGTAGCCGCGCGCGTTGAGCTAATCAGAGAGAAAAATTCTCTTGCGCTCACCCATCAGCTGGATCTTCATATTCTCACGTTCTCTCTCACTCTCCCTCTTTTATCGGCACGTTTTTATTATTGGTGTGTGGTTGCTCTCACGGATGTTTAAATTCGGCTATCACTAGCGTGCGTAGACACACATACAAACAAAAAGTGTGCGTTTATATGCGTACATTTTGCTTTGCTTTTGCGATGACTGTGACTGATGCTAAGGCTACCTCAATGTTTTTGTTGTTATTATTGTTTTTTTTTTTGTGTTGTTTGTTGATGACGTTGTCGCTGGCGCTTCTGCTGTCTCTATTTTCTCCGGTGAGGCAATTTCTGTTACGGTCGCTGCTGTTCTGTTCACTCACAACCACAGCCGGTTGCTCTCTTACCATTTGATGCTGCTGTCTTTTGATTGTGTGTGTGTTAGTGTAGTAGGGTGTTGGTGCGATTCGATATCATCTGCGTCTATCTATAGCGCTAGGCCAACAGCGCGACAATCTCGCATAATCGTGTCGACTTTGATGAGAAAAAAAAGAAAAAAAAATAAAATATTGTAAAATTGTATACAGTGATACACGTGTATTTTAATTTAAAAATAAAAATTGAAAAACGTGTTAAAAGCTCAAGTGCAACCTATATTATTCATTTAGTGAACTGTTAGAAAAGCATCCACATTTTTTTCTACTTGATATTCTTGTTCTTGTTCTTTTACCGTGCTCACTCATTGATATATACTATATATATACATATATATATGTGCATACATAACTATAAATTGTAGATATATACAAATATGAAAATCGAATCCAGGAAATTCTAAATATCTGGCAAATCAGACAATGGGTATGTCTCAGTTATGTCTTGTATATATATATATATCAGCTAGACAATTGTTTCATTTAAACTATTCCGAGAGGAGTACGTCTATTACTATGGTTATTACAGTTTCAGTAGTGAATACAGGATATTTGTCTTGTTGTGTTTAATCACAATTTGGAGTATGTTTCTTAGTTACTGGTAATTAATTTATTATGGTTTTGTTCATTTTACTCTACAGTCAAAGTGGATGATGTTCCAACCAAGGCAAACACTGTCACAGCTGCAACCAAGACGACGAACGAGTGTAGTCACCAGAGTAGTCAACCGACGAGTCAACAGAGTGGTCACCAGACGTGTCCACAGACGAGTCCAAAAACGACCACAGTATCCGATACACTAAGCAACTTGCGAAACATGGTACTGCAGCAAGAGCAGCTGGTGCAGGAGCAGGAGCAGCAGCAGCTGATGGCGCCTGTGTCAGCTACATCAGAGCAAACGAAGCCAGCTGCAGACACCGTAGCTGAAGCAGAAGAATCAGTGGATGCAGTGCAGCCACAAGCCACAAGCTACGAGTGCGAGCAGCAAGTGTCTATGGAGGCGATGACGCCGGCAGTGACAGCATCAGCAGCGACGTCACCACCAGCGACAGCAGACCCTGTTGAGTGTGAAGCAGCGCTGCCGCAGGGCACACACGAGAGCACACCCGATGAGACTGATCGTGCTGTAGTAAAGCCACAGGCTGTGGAAAGCAAAGAGAGCATGGAGTGTCAAGAGAGCAAAGAGTGCAAAGAGAGCCGAGAAAGCAAAGAGAGCCCAGAAGTGCCAGAGGTGAGCAGCACACAGGTTGAGGCTCAGGCTGAGGTGGCTGAAGTGGAAGCAGCAGTGACAGAGTCCAGCCTTGGCGTGGACACAAGCTCCTCTTCTGCTGAATCGGCCACTTCCACATCCGTCTCCGCACCTGCCGCTTCCTCCTCCACTTCCGCGCCTCCAGCCTCGCTAATTAGCTACAACGAGGGACAATGGTCTCCGAGCAATCCAGCGGGCAAGAAGCAATACGATCGCGATCAGCTGATGCAATTGCGCGAGGCAAGGGCATCACGGGTGCAGCCGGAGGTTAAGAATGCATCCATATTGCCCCATCCTAATCTGATGCCCACATTTATGCGTAATAACAACAACAACAACCACAATAACAACAACAAGCGTGTGCAGTCCATGGTGGGCGTGATCGGGGGCGGCGGCGGCAACAATCGCAATGACGCTAATGCCAATTATGTTGGCAAACAAGTGTCGATGTCGGGTGTGCAAGGCCGAAACAGCATGAAGGGCATGATCCATGTAAATCTATCGCTCAATCAAGATGTTAAATTGAATGAAACGGAAAACGCTTGGCGACCACGTAACGCCAATAAATTGGAACAATCCGATGGTAAATTCACCCATGAGAAGGATGATCTGGTGCGTAAAGTGCGGGGTATACTCAACAAGTTGACACCCGAAAGATTCGATACACTTGTCGAGGAGATTGTCAAGCTAAAGATTGATACACCCGAGAAAATGGACGAAGTCATCGTCTTGGTCTTTGAGAAGGCCATCGATGAGCCAAATTTCTCGGTATCCTATGCCCGTCTCTGTCATCGCCTGATCAGCGAAGTTAAGGCCAGGGATGAGCGCATGGAGAGCGGAACCAAATTGAATCTGCAGCATTTCCGCAATGCTTTGCTGGACAAAACGGAGCGTGAATTCACCCAGAATGTCTCCCAGAGCACCGCTAAGGAGAAGAAATTACAGCCAATTGTGGATAAGATTAAGAAATGCACCGATCCCAACGAGAAGGCTGAACTAGAGGCTCAGCTTGAGGAAGAGGAGCGCAAGATCCGAAGACGATCGGGTGGCACTGTGCGTTTCATTGGTGAGCTCTTCAAGATCTCCATGCTGACGGGGAAAATTGTCTACTCCTGTATTGATACTCTGCTCAATCCTAACTCGGAGGACATGTTAGAATGCCTCTGCAAACTATTGACCACAGTGGGTGCCAAATTTGAGCAGACACCAGTGATGGCCAAGGATCCAAGTCGTTGTTACTCGCTGGAAAAGTCCATAGCTCGCATGCAGGAAATTGCTAGCAAGACGGGCAAGGATGGCGCCAAGGTCAGTTCCCGTGTCCGGTTCATGCTCCAGGACGTCATCGATTTGCGTAAAAACAAATGGCAATCTGCTAGGAATGAAGCACCCAAGACAATGGGCCAAATTGAGAAAGAGGCCAAGAATGAGCAGCTATCGGCCCAGTATATGAACTACACTGGTTCCCTGTCCACCTCTAGTGCCAATACGGGCAACCAGTCGGGTGGTGGCTCCTCTGGTAAACGTGATGATCGCGGCAATGGTCGCTATGATGCCCGCTCCGGCGGCTACGGTGGTAGTCACAGTCAACGGGGCGACGGTGGTGGTAATCTGCGCCATCAGCAAGGCAACAACGGAGGAGGCGGTGGAGGAGGAGGAGGTACCAGCAGTGGAGGAGGTGGTGGCAATGCCCACTCGAATGGCAACAACGATGAAAACACGTGGCACGTGCAGACCAGCAAAGGAAGTCGCTCCCAAGCAGTGGACACCAACAAGCTAGAGGGTCTGGTAAGTAAACAGGGTCTATACTAAAAAAGAATCTGTACTTAAGAAGGGTTTACGTTCTAGATTCAAGAAGAGTACTCAAAAAGGGTACAAAAAAGTAAAAAGTCTGTAGGGCTCTAAAAAAGAGAGCGCAGGGTCTACAGAGTTTAGATTCTATACTATTCAATATACTATTTTATTCTATATTCAAAAAGAGTCCATAGTTACAGTTATATATTCAAAATAGTTCTGTTGGTTAGGTTCTGTACTTAAGAAGAGTACAGCGTCTACAGCACAGCGGGGTCTATGTTTATTAAGATTACTGGTCAACTCTTTGTGAGAACTGAGCTCTACTAAAAAACTTTTTTTTCTACACTCTGCAAGAGAGGGTTTGTGAAAAGTATGTAACAGCCAGAAGGAGGCGTGGCAGACCCCATAAAGTATATATTCTTGATCAGCATCACAAGCCGAGTCGATATAGCCATGTCCGTCTGTCTGTCCGTATGAACAAACAGATTTCAGATTTCATTGTGGGCCCTATGCCGCTTAGGAATACCAATTTTGGTAGACAGGTTCCTAAAGACGGCATAAATGCTTTGCCATAAAAAATTTTGTACTGCCACGCCCCCTTTTTCCACAAGAAACAGAACAATTTTAAACTTGTACAAACTCGTACAGTATTGTTATATTGAAATTCGTTTGGAGACAAATTATATGAAACTATCCGGAAAGTTGCATATAAATCAGACAATAAACAAAATAGCTACACACATAACAAAGTTTATAATTGAACGCAATGTCAATGCATGTGTGTAAGCGAGATAGAAACGTACAAGCATATGAACGAACGTTTTCGCTCCTTGTGTAGCGGCAGCGCTGCCCGCGAATGCTGGCCGTGCTGACCAATTGTATATGTATTACATATACACACATACATATAATGTCAAATGTATATGTATATGCATACATACAAACAGATGTTTTTGTTTCAACTTCTTTTACTGCAAGTACTATCAGTTGACATCCTTGGATACCGATTTTATTAAAATGATCGGGATTAAAATAGGACGTGCTCGACTGCACTTTTCTTTCTTGTTTGATGATATTGTTATCTACTGTCTAATATTAATTGCAATAATTTAACTATATCAATTTGGGACAGACATTGCAGCTGAATCAGAATTTGGATACCAAGAAAATGGGCGGAGTTTCACAGTTTATTTGGAACAACAATGCCAGCAGGCAATCGTCAACGCCCACCACTACGCCATCAAATTCATTTGCTGTGCTCTCGTCGCTAATTGACAAGAATTTGTCAGATCGCGAGCGAAATGATCGGGATCGCAACGATCGGGATCGTGATCGCAGTGGGCCCCGCAACAAAGGATCCTACAACAAGGGTTCCATGGAAAGGGATCGTTATGGCGATAGAGGTGAGTGTTGACTTAAAGCTGGCTAACTATCGATATCGATTTATATCGATAGTACCACTTAAATAATATCGACCGTATCGAAGTTTTAAACTGTTTATAGAGAAATGACGATTAAATCGATAGTATCAATTAAAAAAAAAAAATATACTTAATGGTCGCTTCGATAAACTTAAGGAAAAACAAAATTGTGATCGAAGAAATTGAGCATTAGAGCAATAAATAATTAAGTCTGTATCATCTTCGTTTTTAGGCATGCATTCGAGAACCGGTTCATCGCAGGGTTCGCGGGAGAACTCATCGTCGCGTGTGGGACAACATCAACAGGGTCGTGGCATGATAAACTCCTCTTCCCTACAAAAATCAGCTAGTCACTCAAAGTATACACAGCAGGCGCCACCAAGCAGGCTCTCCAATAAGGTAAAGCTATCTCTATCTTTGATCGGTTTCTTCTCAATGTCAGATCCCTTGGAGTCAACAATGGATTCGTTGAATTCGTTGTACTAACTTATTTATCCATTGCAGGCTATGGGTTCTTCGTTGAGTAGCAGCAGTAGCACCGGCAACAGCAGCAGCAATGTCGGTGTCATGTACCGAGGCAGCAGCGAGCAGCAGCCAACAAGTGCCACGTCAACAGCCATCTCTGCCTTACAACAGCAACAAGCACAGTCTCAGTCTCAGTCTCAGTTGGGCAAAAGTGTTGCGCCGGCAGCGGTGTTTATTGATCCAAGCAGCAGTGATTTGAAGCTCTTTAAATCAGTTGTAACGGATTTAATTGACCAAGCGGAGACATCGAAAACGTTAACACCAACGCTGATTGAATGCCTTAAGCGGATAAAGGATGAACAGCGTTGTGGCCTTTTATTCTATATACTAACTGATTATTTGCATTTAGCGAATGTTGGCAAACAATACAGGAGATATTTGGCTAACACAATTGCCTATCTTATGCAGCAAAATCATTTGTCCGCTGATCACTTCAGGCTCGCATATAAGGAGTTCAGCGAGATTGCAAGCGATTTAATTGTTGATATACCAGATCTCTGGCTCTATGTTCTTCAGTTTGCTGGTATTTATATATACATTTATATCGAATATCTTTTTAAAATGTGACTAAAAAGACTATGTCCCTCAAAGCAGTTACCTCTTGCAAATATGTTAAATATCGTATCCATTTACTTAGTATATTTACATTAATTAACTAAAAAACTAATTTTACTATAGTACTTTTAAGGACTATACTTGATAACTACCTTATACTATTTTGATAAAGTTATATTAAATCGTTTTTATTTGCAGGTCCGTTGATAGTGAAGAAACTGTTGACACTCTCGGATCTGTGGACAAAGAGTTTGCAAGAGAACCCTTCGATCAAGGGGAAAAACTTCCTTAAAACATACTTGACCTATTGCACTCGGGAAGTGGGTCCGAACTTTACACGCAGCATGTGGCAAAAGTTTAACTTGCGTTGGTCCGACTTTATGCCTGAAAGCGAAGTAAAAGATTTCATTGAATCGAATGTAAGTTGAGAAATTTAATTTCATCAAATTAAATTTCTTAATAATTAATTACTAAACAATTATTTGACCACAGAGATTAGAGTACGTCGAAAATGATTCAAAGACACCAGTGATTGAAGCACGCGAACCCCTTGAAAAGCACATCAAAAATGTGATATCTCATATTGAACACTTGCTAAAGGAAGGCTCAACTGCAGATAGCATAATTGATTACAGTAATGTAAGTGAAAAATTCATATATTTTCTTTTGTATTTTTCAATTAGTATAATCTCTATTGTGTTTGTTAAACGTATGCATATATCCTAGAGATATGCATATATAGATGAACTTGGTTGCACTCGTGGGTGGATTCGTCCCCTTCATTTTTATATTTTTTTTATTACTTACAATTTATAAAGCAATATAAAATTATTACTTTCTAGGGCAATATTGTTGTTGCCGACAAATTGTTTGTACGAGGCTTGACTGAAACTCTATGCAACTTTACAATTGTTTACAAGGATCATAGTTATAAGCTCGAGGTCGAAATGTTCCAAAAGGTTTGCATACCAGTTTTTCAACGCTATATCGATTCCAATGATGACCTTCAGCTCGATTGCTTATACGGAATTCAATTACTTGTGCACGGCCTCGAGCATCCCAGAGGTTTGTTTCTGATAATTAATTAATAGTAAACAAATTAAATAAATAGTTTAATTGTCAACTTTCAGGACTGTTGGGTGATCTATTTTGTGAACTTTATGATGGTTACGTTATACAAAGAGAGTCGTTCTTCAAATGGCGCGATTCCAAGGAACAGTCTGCTGGAAAGGGTAAACTAGACAAGCACATGTACATCTTTAAATATAGATATTTAAATTTTTTATTCTTTTTTTCCTAGGTGTCGCTGTAAAAAGTGTTAATCAGTTTTTCAACTCATTAACCGAAGAAGGCAATTAATCAGCTCGATCAGAGGATGAATAACAAAAACAGCGACTTAGGGCAAAGTATATAAAACACACACACACACACACATACACAAGAATACATGAAAATAGAACTTATTAAACTGCAAAAAAAAAGAATGTTAAATCAAGACACAGCCCTTAAAATATATACATAAATATATATACTTTCATATACAATAAGATAGAAGTGTGAAGTTTTAGGGTGTGTAAAACAGAGAAAATCTATATTCTACTTAAAACACATACTTAGACACATTAAATATATATATATATATAATTCGCTGAACCGATTATGAACGAGTTTATGAACTGTATAACTGTGAACTGTGTATGCATGTGTACTATAAAATAAAGCAAAGAACCTAAACGAAAATTCAATAGCTGTAAATTGGGTTGATCTAACAATGTAACATCTATAGGAAGAAAGAATAATAGAGAGAGAGAGAGAGAGCTAACTTTTGTAGATTATCCTAAAAAAGGTGATCGTGAAATTTTGCGATTACACGATTGTTATTGACAGACAGACGCCTTTAAACATAATGAATCTGATGCTAAATCAGAAGGGAAATTTAGTAAAAACAAAAAGAAATAACAAAATAAGATAAAATAAAAGAAAAGAACAGAAAAAACAATTCAATTCAATCAAACATAAGTTTTCATACAACATTTTATAGTCTTAATTGCGTACCGTTTATATTTGTATCTCTAAGAGATTATCAATCTATTTGTAATTTAATGAGGAATGATAAATTCGTTTTAAATATAATGTTTTTAAAGGTGAAAAACAAACTACCCCAATTCGAAATTGTGTTGCATTTATTTTAAGAGTGATCATCGAACGGATTCTGCTCACACCTAATGGGATTTAGTCGCACAGTGAAAGCCCAATTCTTCTATTGGGATGGTAAAAATATTTTGTAATTCGAAGAGCTATTTCTATCATTTCAATCATTTAACTGGATACTTGGACTTGCACTTAAGTATTTAAGAAACTAGATAGGGGATTTTGCGTAGTTCATATAAAACACAGTCTGCTTTCTGAGCAAATCTGTTATAGAAACTGTCCTACTTGGAGTCCTATTCTCAAACTATAACTATCTTTCTGCTCAATATTTATACGAACACGTAGTTACTAATTACTAATAAAACTTGCTTTTAAACTGTTATACAAACTGTGCTATTTGGAGTCCTTTACTCCTCGCTTTCTCGCTTAATAATTGTTTCTTCTAAAAACTCGAAAGCAATACATTTTTTTTTGTGTAAGTCCTGATGGTTCTGGTGATGGTTTTAATATAGGTATACCTATATTACGCTAAAAAGCTGTTCTTTTTAAATGTAGAAGAACGTTAACTATATTTAGGTTAAAAATGCTTTATTTGCAGCTATTTAATTATCATAAATTGATTTTAATAATATTATAACAGGTATATAACAAATATGTAATTTCAAGGTGGGTTGAATTTTCGATTTTTCGTTTTTTAAACTCAGTTTCTTTCTATCAATTATAATTTAATATATATTTTAATATATATTTTTATATTTTTTTGTTTTTTTAATGTTGAACTCTTAATTTCAATCTCAATTAATCATTTGTGTCTCTGTTTTTGTCTTTCTTGTTTTTTATTGGTTTGTATTTAATGTTCTTTAATGTGGTTGCATTTTTTTTCTTTTTGCACTTTATCTTAATGCGATTTATCTCATGTTTATCTGTGTTCATCTCAGTAGACGCTTTTATCCGGCAATGGTTGGCTAATTTCTTTACAGTTACTTTACTTGTTGATGTTTTTTTATTTTCTATTTTTATATTATGCTTTTACTTCAGTGATTATTCTCTAATTGTCTTGCTAATAAAAATATTTCATTTTGTTTTATTAACCTACAGCCCTATCGTTCTAAATAGTTCAATAGTTTAAACTACTTTATTTGTATATTTAAGATTTACGATTTAAGATTTACATGACCTTTAACCTTCTCTTTTATTGTAAAGAACCAACAATTCTCATTAATTTTAATAATTTCAACTTGTAACAATGTCGTTTTACGAGTTAATTATTATTAATTATCAATCTATAATTTAATAACAATATTATCAACTCTTTTATTTACCATTTATATACAAATATTATTCATCAATTCATCGTGGTTTAACTAATTTCTATATAGTTTGCCACGAGAATGAATTAATTCATTTGTGTTTATCTTCTTCTTGCTTTTGTTTAAACAATATATATATATATATTCTACGACTTTGCCGATTAGTTAATTTAAGCTAGTTAATATGGTGTTTCTAAATGTAAAAACATTACAACAGTTAAATAATTAATATATTTTGTTTGTTTATTCCTCTCTTAATTAATTAATAAGGTTCATTTTTTTTTTTTTTTTGGTATTTTTGATTTATCATTGTAAAAATTTGCATTCAATTGCTTAATGCTTAATGAAATTTAAAGACAATTCATATTAATTCGACTTTATTGCCAGTATACGAATACTACCAATAAGGGGTTATCCTCCACTTCCGCCTTTATGTCTGACCTGAGACTTTTGTATCTCAGTAACAACAATCCTTATCAATTTAAGCTTTTGCTTGAGCTTCAAGCTCGCCCCCAAAAAATCTAATATTAATCAGGCATTAATAATGATATAGTAGACGTTAGTTAATTATAACGTACATATATAATGCAAGCACAAATTACATTATTTAACATTTTTTTCTTTTTTTGTTTTTGACATATTTGGTTTTTTGTAATTATACGCAAAGTGTGCGATGTCTTTTTTAGTCAGTGTGCAGTTTTTTTAATACTGCTAAACCGTTTTTTGCATAAATGTTTTAATACGTAAATAATTTGCATCTGTGTTAGTGTGTGTGTGGGTGTGTGTGAACTATATAGTTAAGACTATGTATTATAAAGATGGTCAACTCCATATATAGCTATGCACCATAATTATGCTGTTGGACTCCGACCATGACAGCGACTCCTCGCGCTTAACTACTAACTACTTAAGTTAGTCAGCTGCTTAGTAAATATCCAGTGGTGCATGGCTTTATCTTAGAGTTCACTCACTAAAATATAAGAGAGCGCTACAAGGGTAATCAAGCTAAATGATCTAATGACGTGTATGGATATGGGTGTGAGTGTGGGTTTATTGGTGTGAATCATCTTTATAATATATTGATATATATACCATAGTCTTTGTTTATAGGTGTATTGAGTAAGGACTATTTTCATAATTTTGTCATGTCTAAATTTACTCTGGTTTTAGGCGATGCCACTGAACAACAGTTTGTTTTGGCTTTGATATCATGTCCTGCCAGTGTTTTGTTTCTGATGCACCTGAGCCGTTTTTACCTGTATCGATATGTAGTATTGTAGTATTAGTATAATTGGGGAAAAATGATGTTCTTACCAGCTAATAATATTCTGCCGATCAGTTCGTTTCGTCCGATATTATCAAAATCCATAACCATAACGTCCAGAGAACATTCTCGGATTTTCTCCCAGGGAACGTTAAAGCTAAATGATTCATTGAAAACAGGGTTTAATGTGCAGGTGAATATAGGTGTTTTTCTCTTTTCTACACGCTTGTCTCCAAACTGCAGCCACACCTTTACGTAAGGATCTGAAATGTTTGTAGGAAAAATAACAAGAAAATTTTAATTAAGTAATACCAAAGTCTGAAAATACTAATAGGATTACTGCGAATATGTATTTGATTTTCAATTTTACCTGACTTTCCATTAATGTCTTTAGCTTTAAGGTTTCTGGCTTTGATCAATGTTAATGTTAGGATCGAGTTTGAAGGATGATAACATAGCGAAGACAACAGTTCCCCACATTTATCTTTGGCTGGTGGCTTCAGAGCTTTCCAAAAAGATTGTTTTCCGGCAAAATCAACCTAAAAAAAAAATTATATCGAATTGGAATTCGAATTTGAAATATTATATAATTAAAGGTCTGATCAAACCTGGCATAGTGGTAAAAATACTTCGCCAATTGAATCGTCTCTCGAGAATCGATCATAATCAAAAACATGCAGGTGAAGTACCTGCATTGTGGATCGGGTATTCAATATAATTAATTCATAAAAGTTCAAAAAAAAACTTTATGTGTGTGATGGTGTGTGTGTGTGTGTGTGTGTGTGTGTGAGACTTACACGCGACTGAAGCTTCTGAATTGGAAAGCCTTCAAAGTAGAAGGTTTCATTCCATCGAGGATTTAGGGTTCTTCGTTTAATTTTCGTTTCCAAACGATGCTTTTTATCTGGTAACAAAGTGACCCGAACATATGGATCTGATGTACCGCTTAAATCTTTAGCCGGAAGCTCTTTTCCTTGAAGCACTTTTAATATAAGTGTTGTGTTTTGAAAATCGTATTCAAGCGAAAAATGAATTTGTCCGACATTCTCACTTGAATCGGCGCTATCAAGGTACATATCGGTCATCGAAATACTTTTATTCTAAAACAACAAAAATATAAAATATATTGTAAAAGAATTCAAATAACATAGTTTTCCAGTACTTTTTTAGGTAAGAAGAATTACTGGTTACAAATTATCATTTACCATTCATAAAATAAAACTTTTAATAGTTTTCAACTACAATAATACTACTATAAAACGATAATGAGTGATAAGCTTTCGTCACTAGACGAATATATATGTATATGTACAGTGTACACATAAACTTACTGCTGTATCTTTGGATGTACCGTCATTTGCAGCTCCTGCGGTTGTAGTTGTCGCCTTTGTTGGTGTCATTGATCCGCCCCTGTAATGAGCCACTATCATTAAATATTTAGTAATAAGCAGTTCTCTAGGAAATGGGAAATGGTAAATGGTAAATGGTAATAGGGGATTGGGAAATGGAAGAAACCATAGGAGAACGTAAACGTACCCAATAAGGGGAGTTCTAAGATTTAAGAATCCATTTAATTTTCTATTAATATTATTCTGTAACGGCGTTGTAATCGTTTGTGCGACAGGAACTTGCGGCTTACTTGGCGGATTACCAGAGTCCACAATATCCTGGGTAGCCCTAGAGTTTTGAGTTTATCAGAATATATACATGTATAATATATAATAATTAGAAAATCTTTATATATTGTAGAACTAGGTCACTTACCTCAGGCTATAACTACTGGACTCCTCGTCCTCATTTGGTTCAATAAATTGTAGCTGGGACCTTTTATGTCTCCACCATAAGTATCCACCGGCTAAAAATAGGGCTATAGCAATGATTAGACCCAATATAGCCAAACAGGCTATTAATATTATGCTCGCCATATCTAAAAACAAAAAACAAATACAATTCTAAATGACAATATTACCGATTTTATTGAATTCTATAAATATTGTTCTGTTTAACAAAAAGTTCGTACTTTAATAAAGTATTCAAATTCGGGAATACTCCACTTTTCACATTGCTTTGTTTTTGATGTGACGTCCGGAATTGTGGGTTTTTTTTTTTTGGGGTAACTATACGAGCACTCCCAATGCAAGCAGTGCTCCCTAAACAATACAAAAAATGATTCATTTAATTGCGTTTTTAGTTTTAATAAGCAAGAATATCGATGTTTGAGTACCTTTATTTTATTTTAGAAATTAGTTTATAACTTTATTATTTCAGACATACAGGGCATACAGACGATTGATTTGTAGATAGATGTAACCCTTTTTTGTTTGCATAATATTTTTTTCCGACATTCAATTGGAATTCGTACTTATTTGTAATCGAGTTTTCTCCCTTTGGATATATTTTAATATCACTCACATTATACCACTATAACTAGTACTAGTATTAGTTTCAGCTTTAATATGTATATTTGTAGTGAACAAAAAAAAAAAGAAAATAAATAAATAAAAGAAGAATATATGGATGTAGCCCGCTAATTAATTGATCAAATCATTCAAACTTACAATAAGTCAGTCGCTTTTTGTAGGTTTTAAGAAAAGTTGATTTAAGAACTCAAACAAAGGGCTCTTTTACCTTATTAATTTGATCATAAAAATATGTAAAAACCTTTAAATGGATAGGGTTTGTAACTGTACTATATATATGTATGTTCGCATTAGCTCATTTTTGGGAATTCCTTCTTTTTTTTTTTTTTTTGAGGCACACTTATGGAAATATTATTCAGGTCACATGTGTTTTATTTTCATATTTCTTTTTTTTTTGTTTTCTATTACAATTAGTGCTTTTATTATTATGTATTTGTCTTTGTGTTTCTCTTGTTTGCTTCTTTGCTTCTTTGCTTGTTTGCTTCTTTGCTATGTATTTTGTTTTATTAATTTTATTTTTATAAAACACTTTTACTTCGTAATGACTTATGTATGTATAAGTTAATGTGACTAAGCAGTAGGGGATGACGATGACAGTAACCGAACTAAAATGGAACAACACGAATTCGGGAAAGCTTTAGATATCTGAGAGCCCAATTCCGTTATCGTCCCGTCACGTCCCGTCCTGTCCTATCCTATCCCGTCTCGTGCCGGAAAACACTTTAATACACATAACTTTCACATACTGAATACAGACGAAAGCTTATTATTGTTTTTCGTTGCATCTATTTCAACTTTCTACTTTCATTGCTTTAAACCGAACAAGTTAATTGGAATTGTTGGAATTGGAATTGGAATTGTACTTAGTTTTTATTTATTTTCTTTTTTTTTTTTTAAATTTTTTTATTTTTGAGCATCGCAGCTAATCGAGTGTCCAATATGTCTGAATGCAACCATATTTACTGTACACTGTACATCTGATTATGAGACTTACTAAAGTATAAGAACTTATCTTGAAAGCTCATTTGAAACTCATACTGCGCATGACATAACCTCAATCAAAGCCTTCCAACCTCAATATCTTTAAAGTTAACCTACAAGCATCCCAAGAGCATAAATAAAACTGTACATAAATAGCTTGTTTTATTAAATTATTATTAATGGTATTATTATTGCTTTGCTTATTTTCACAACGTTTACTTTTGTAACTGAATTTTATAAAATTTAATTGTTTTTTAGCTTTAAATAGTTAAATAAACATTATTTTAATATCAATAGATATATAAAGTTCTATTCAAATGAGATAGGACCCAATGCAATCGGTCCAGAAGATGGATTTTTACGCGCCTATATATATTTTAGCCGGCAGCAGACCACTTGCGTCACCAGCGTGGTCGGCTGTTTGGAGTTTTTTTAACTCAGTGTAAATTGTTCGCTGTCCTTGCTACTGTACCCATTGTTGCGGTGTAGCTGCAGCCCAAAGAGAGCGTAGCAAAGAGAGTGCTTAGAGGAAGAGTGGGACAAAGAGAGAGTTGTGCTTTTCCTTCACTCTTTTGTCATTTTGAGGCATGCGCAGTATGAATATTAATGCGTGCGCACGCATTAAGTTGATGGAACGGTGGAATAGTCGAATGGTCGAAATGTCGAATGGTCGAAATGTCGACGCTCGCTTGCGTTGCTCCAGGAAAATGCAGAATATTTAATTTTCCATTTTTAGTTATATGTACATGCTTTCTATGAAGCGTTTGACCAAATGAAGTGGCCGCCGCCACCTTCAAATATGCAAGAAGCAGACAAAGAAGAAGAAGAAGAACAGAGCAGAGAGCAGACTAGAGAACAGTAAGTACTAAGCACAGAGAGTGTATAGAAAGACAGAGAGAGTGAGAGCGAAGAGAGCGTTAGAGCTACGTAGCATTAGCTCCTACAATGAAAGTACAATTTTAGATTTAGTCGAAAGGAATCCGTTTTGCACTACACACCTACTCTCTCTCTCTCTCACTCTCGCTTGTGCTTGTGAGTGCTTCAAATAAATGTATGTGCTTATTTATTTATTATTATTATCTTTTTTCTTTGCCTCTGTGGTTACACTTAACTATTCAATACATGTTTTTATTATATTAAAATATTATTGGTGCAGTTACCAGAAATTTTGGATATTGCTCATATATATGTAGATATATATATATACCATATATGTTTATATATATATGTATATATGTCTGTCTATATATACATTTCATTGTGTAACAATTGTGTAATGCAATTTGGGGACAAATTGAAATTCAAATAAAAAATAAATTATTTCAGTGTCAACTTCTCCAAATGAAGGATTTCCCTAGTCTAAAAACTGAATGAATTTATTAACAACGTTTGGTCTGTGCAGAAATAGTTCATAAATAATAATGTGCGGTTTATACAGGTAGTAGACTAATGTCTTATCATGTACTATATTGCCTAATTAACTAAATCCGACCATCCTATAGCTAATCGGGCCTGTAATTCAATGATATATTCACTGCACAAGGTATGTTTATACCAGATGCACTAAGAAGCTGTATGATCGAGACGGACGTATCTTCTTATTTGCAGACATCTTCGACTGGACAGGTATGAACTACCTTTTGGCTTAGATAACTGGTAGAAAGAACGTGTTCCAAAGTCAAGTACATGCATATTAAAAAAAAAAAACATTTATTTAATTAATTTGTTAAATATTTTAAAATTCTAATAAAAATTCCAAAATGAATTTAGTTTTAAAAAAAATATAGATATCTTATCATAAGGAAAAACCTTTAAATTTTAATGGAACTTATTTTAGTTTCCTTTGAAATGAGAAGATATCATATGGTATACATATGTATATGTAATCTTTACATCTGAATAATTGATCAGATTTAGATTCGTTTATAATTTATAGTTAACTGAGTTTTGCAAAATCTTGATTTTAGAACATTATGGTATTTTAAAATCAGTGTACTATCTATGAAAATGCTATAACTGCAATTTAGTAACCAGTTATTGTTGGTTTATACAAACCCTTTTAATTTACAGTTATTGTTTTTCCTTAACTTTAGTATTTGATTTATTATATGGTTAACTTAATGCTTAATAACTCACATAACATTAACTAATTCTATTGTTAGGTTTTGAAATGAAAATTGCTGTGGATATGATTCGCTCGAATACCAAGTTTCAACATTAATCAATAATTATTGAAATGTAACTAAAAATTTTTACATACTTGGATTTCCAATACAATATAATTCTTGGTGTCTCTGTGTGCCTTTAAGTTCAACTTTATGGAGAAACTAAAACTACAACTAATACTAAAACTAATACTAATACTAAAAAAAAAAAAAAACAAACACAATTTTAAATTTAAGTATGTTAATATTGACAATATGCATCTTGTTGTATTCATTAATTCGCATTCATTAAGTATAAATAATTGAGTTATTTGTTGTGCTAGAGTGTCTTTTGTGTGTATCTGTGTGTGTGTGTGTGTGTGTGTGTGAGTGTGTGTGTGTGGGTGCTGTATTCTCAATCACATTTCTCACATACTTCAATTCTTTTCCAAAGTTTATCTACTCTTCTACTCTTGTCCGAATAATTACTTAATTCATTGCATGTTATTTATGTTTTAGTTGTTACAAAATTTTTCAACAGAATAATAAAATATATTTAATTAGAAATCCCTGTCTGTTACGAACAAATTATTTCTGAGTCCAAAATTTTAAGATGTATTAAAAATATTTATTTATTAATATTAAAATATACATTATTATCTTAATCTCAATGTTATCAAATTATTTAAACGTTTTGTGATTGAAAAAGACATTTTAATTCTAAAATTGTCATTTGTTTTTTAAATCTTTGAAATTAGCTAGACTAAATAGAAGATTAAAAGACATTTTTTGTAAAGAAATTAATGTATATTTATAAAAATTATAGAATCCTTCTATTCTATTCTATTGCGTAAGAAAAGTATAATTTTCAAAGTTATACAATATATAGTTAATTTTGAAAAATCTCAGAGTTTTGGGACAAGAAAAGATTTAAATATACAGTGAATGCTCTACTCGCGGGCAGCTCCTTCAGGCGGACAGCTCCCTTAGGCCAAGGGAGCTTTCACTGTACACATATATTCCTTTATTTGAAGTTGGATGAAAATGTTTCACTTATATATACATATATATATGTATACAAATCAAGGTTCACTTTAGGGGAGTGGATTTATATATTTATAAACAGTAGTCTAAACGTCGTATGGAATTCGTTAATTCTAAGGAACTATGCTTTATATTTTGGACTCTATTATGTTATACATATACATATATATATATTTGAAATATATTTGATATATCTGAAAACTATTATGTGGTGAAATATATATTTTGAATGCTAGTAAATGTAAATGTGTAATGATGTTCAACAATTAAGTTTAGTAAATAAATTTTTGAAACTAATTTGATTTAATTTGTTATTTTGGCATTTAGGATGAATTTCACCCATTTATTGAGGCATTACTACCCTATGTCAAGTCCTTCTCGTACTCCTGGTTCAATTTGCAAGCGGCCAAGCGAAAGTATTACAAGAAACACGAGAAACGTATGTCTTTGGAGGAGGAAAGGCACTGCAAGGATGAGTTACAGGTACAGTTACATCAACAAATTAAATTTAGAATATTAATCACTTAAATCACTTTCAGAATGAGAAAACTGAAGTAAAACAGAAATGGGCATCGCGTCTCTTGGGCAAACTGCGAAAGGATATAACCCAGGAGAGTCGGGAGGACTTTGTCCAATCCATCATAGGAAAACGAAAATCGATCTGTGTTCTCTCCAATCCGGATCAAAAGGGAAAAATGCGTCGCATCGATTGCCTGAGGCAGGCGGACAAAGTGTGGCGCCTCGATCTGGTTATGGTCATACTTTTTAAGGCCATTCCGCTCGAGAGCACGGATGGGGAGCGGCTGGAAAAAAATCCGGAGTGTTTGCATCCCGGTCTCTGTGTGAATCCCTATCACATCAATGTCTCTGTGAGGGAACTGGACTTGTATTTGGCCAACTTTATAAATACGCACAGTGCCTCGGTTATAGCCACAAGATCACCCCATCTTGCCCTATTCACTCACGGCCGGAATAACAGCTCTACGGGAGTGGACCGAAAGAATGAAGAGGGAATCGAGGGCATCGATGTTAAGGGAGGTCGAGGATTGCGTCACAATCCATACAACGGAGTCGTTTGCAATGATATTATCCTTGCAACTGGAGTGTTCTCCTCCCAGGAGCTCTGGACTTTATCAAAAGGTGATTTTCCGTTACGCAGAGACTATAAGAGCTAGAGTCACTTTATACTAATGGAATCTTTAATTTTTAGACTCAATCCTGGACGAAGTTAGTGCAAGTCACATGCACACGAATATTATTAAGCGGGAGAATGTGGTAGCTGCATACGATTGCAATACATATCAACTGACCCCAAACTCACCCATCTCTAGTTCTCAAGGTCTTAACCAGACCCAATCGCAATCCCAATCCCAATCCCAATCCCAGTCCCAGTCTCAGTCCCAAAACCAGACGCAGTCTGGGTCCATAAGCGGCAATCCTGGAACAATACCAAGCGGTTACAACAGTGAGTAGATATTTTTGTTGATTCCGAGGATTTGTCTCATCCAATTATTTGTCTCTTCCAATTTCAGTTGACTTTGTCGATCAGAATCACAGAAATGTGCATTTATCCCAGTCACCTTTGCTTCGATCTGATGCGACTAATGGATCCTCTGATCTTACCTCCTGTAAAATTGATCACAGCTCATCACCTCCGATTAATTCACGTCCCAGCACCATCACCAGCACGGAGAACTGCCCTTCTGGTGGAAGTTTCTCGGTGATTTTACGATCGGCTGATAGCATTAATAATAATAATCCCGATTCAACAATTACAAGTGACTCGACAATTTCCCTGCATCGCTATACTCCAGTGAACAGCCGGATTCCAAATTCCCAAATCCGTACAACTGAAGGTATGAAAGCAACTTATCGTCCCACCACATACACTGCCCAATAAGATAGTGTTTTTAATACTTATTTTAGCCATATTGCACCACAACTGCTCCACATTGCTAGCCAGCTCGGTAAGCCCGGTGAATACCCTGTACTATCCGCAGCACAGTAGTCCCAGGCTGTTGGCAGCGGCGCACCTGGAGCACGAACACGAGCACGATCAAGAGCACGTGCATGCACATGGACATGGACATGGACCCGAAGCTGGAGCTGGAGCTGGAGCTGGACATGAACAGCTACAACAGCAAGAACAGAGTGAAAAGTTTTCTAGTGAATCACACGATATTTCGGACTTTGTGACATACGTTTGCCAGGACGCCACTGGAATACAGCCTGGAAATGGATCGTTGGAGAGCGCATCATTTCCGCATACGCACACACACGCACATGGACACTCTCACTCACACGCACATCAGCTGGGAACGCATACCCACACACATTCACCCCATTACCAGATACACCAGCAGCTGCGCAGCTCGAAGCTTAGTGGAGTAGGAGTAGGAGTAGGATCAACTCATTATCACAGCACTATGCTACCACCGATGCTGCCCCCGATGGCACGCCCCGTTGCCATTATACGCACTACAGGAGATCTAGCGATGGTTCAATCTTCGCCACCTTCGTCCTCGGCTAGTCTGTGTGCGAGCAAGACGGGTAGCATAATTGATGACGATAGTCGACACGTGAATACCCTGGAGAGCAACCAAAGTCCCATTAACCCAGATGCAGACACCAATACAAATACGGGAGCTGCAGCAACAGCTGATTGCACTACACTAGTAAGCAGAACATCGCCTTTGCCTCTGCCCATGCCGCTGCCTTTACCGCTGCCGCTCTCGCAGTCTCAGTCACCAAGCAGTCCCAGTGTCTCCTCAGAGGTTACTCGCTGTAAAATGCATCCGATTGCTTCGAATTCTTTAACAAGGATAGCATCACAAATGTACCCCGCAACAAATAGTCGAGAGTACTTTAATCATTTTCACAGTCAATCGACATCGGTAAGTTGTACACATACATGCATGTACACAACATACATACCTATACATACATACATGTTCATCGATGCAAATAACGGACAAAGTACAGTTCAAAACAAAAACATAACTGCTAATTAGAAATGTATGTCTGCATACATACAAGCATACACTGAACAGTGTACAGTGTACACATACAAAATATTTGCATACGTTTAGTTATTAACATTTTTTTTGGTTTTTTTGTGGTTTTATAGCTATTGGGATACGCTGGATCCATATCGACAATGTCAGCGGGTGTCATAAATCCCACAAACCTGAGTCTATATTCAACACCCACAATGACTGTGAGCTCGGCCCATCGCTCTGGTGCCAGATCTAGATGGAATACTACACTAACCGAAGACGAATTCAACCTAATTCCGCACTCAGTAGCTAGTACAAATATTGAAAATGCTCAAGTTATATTAATGGAAGATGGTAAGTATTAAATATATGTGTTTGTAAGTATATATGATATTTAAAACAGCTAACAAAATTATCAGCTCAGTCATTTTTGTTACGCAATTCAAAAATTCGAACACAACACAATTGTGTTAATCATTCCACAGTGCAAGCGATGCTCAAGCTGCACTAGGCAATGCGGATGGGAAGAGAATAACAAAAACAAGGATAAGCTTATATTTTCTCTCTCCTCTTCCTATTTCAATTTTTGATGCAACAAAAACAAATTCAGATGCGGATGCAGACGTTTTTAGACCCTGTACTCAAAATGGTTGATTTGTATGAGAAAACACGCTCTAAAATCAGTACAGGGTCGACTGTGGACACTCTCACTTGTGGGTGTATTTGTGTACTGGTGTGCTGTGCAGAATGTATTGCTAAACAAAGCTAGTATAGAAATCCTTCTGCATAGTTTGTGTGTTGTTTCGATTTTTCATAAATATTATCTACATATTCAAATAAATTGAACTAAATTTAACTGCATTGGTATTTAAATTGAAATTATTATTTTTATTTTAATTGCAGCCACGGGCCGTTTTACCGATGAATATTCAGCTAATCCGAACCGTGATTTTGTATCGTGAGTCAGCAGCAGACAAACTAGGCTTTAAAGGGTTAAAGGTTAAGGTTAAGGTTAAAGGGTTAAGTCCCGATATTATTTAAAATTACTCATACGTTAAGTATTAAATATGATTGTACATAGCATTAAAATAGACGAAAGGTTTTATAACTTTAAATATTTAATATATATAATGATTGGTGTGTATGAGTGTGTGTGATGATCCATCAATGGTCAGATGATATCGCATACACACATACACATATACACATACTAATTCGTAGTAACCAATACGTAAAGTACACATTAAGTATACATTTAAATAATATTACAAGCTACTTAATTTAATTATTTTATCTAATTTTGTTCGTACCGGTGAAAATTCAAAATTCAAATTTCTAATTTGAAATAACGCAAATTTATTTTATAAATTTGTTTAAAATTTGAAAAGTAGAAATCTGAAATCTGATATTGACTGAGTAATTGTTAAGGTCTTCACAGATTTTCGAATATTTCACATAAATAAACAATTTATTGAAATCGAAAACAGTTCGCCATTGGTCGCTGGTACTGTTACATTTTTTTTTGGTTTTGAAAAAAAAAAACATTATATTTCTAGAGAGGTTTCGAACATAACCTTTTAACGTGTTTTAACGAAACAAAAAATAAATATATTTTGTAATCAAGTGGTTATCTTCCAGACACCACACTCCCCGATGAATGACTAGTGTATGTTATGCTATTAATCATATTCCAAAAATGGACAATACATGCTATTAAATCTACAATAAGAAATTTAGAAAATATATAAAAAATATGTGAGAATTAAATATAGTACATGCATACTGATTAAAATATAATTATGTAACTACAAAGACTAATAATGTACACGTTAGGCTTTTAGGTATATACATATACTTAAATCATATACTGTATACTATATTGACATAATCACATAAAAGAACAATTATTATGTGAACACTGAACACTGAAAACTTCAAATTCAATTGTGACAATATTAGACATAGTAACAAATGTGACAAACGCCCTTCTGTGTGTGTCATGTGTCATGTGTATGTGTATGTGTGTGTGTGTGTGTGTGTGTGTCAAGACTCTAAAATCAACTACAAAAGTGATTAATTTAAGAGCTTTAATCTATTGTTCTTACTTAAATCACTTTTATGCTTAAAGTTTTATAATTTCTATTTGACATTTACATAAATAATTATGAATGGAAAAAGTTTACTTATTTTAAATATATATAATAAGTCTAATTCTAGAAAAAAATATTAATATGTTTTTATTTCGATCCTACGATTATTATCTCACAGTTTTTTTTATATGTTTAACTTTATTAAGTATTTATTTTAAAAGTAATCGGTGAGAAAATGTAGTAAAGTTTTTTAAGAACATTTTAAATAACATGGTCATATTTAAAGTGCTCTTGAAAAACAGGATAGAATTAAGAGCTGTAAATTTTAGACAAAAAAACAATTTAAGAAAATATCTTCAATTCAGAATAGTTTTTTTTTCTCAGTGTAAATGCACACATACATACAACATATGAACTACACATACTTTGCTTAGATGGAATAGTGAAAAGCAGGAAAACTGGAAAGCTGGAAAACTGGAAATTTTCAATGATATTATATTATAATACTTAGTACAATAATAGATATAAGATAACTATAAAGATAAAGCTAAAGATAAAGATAAAGATAAAGATAACGGTAAGAAAATGAAAGCAATATTTATTGTAAATTTTAGAAATTGGCTGTGAATATATTCTATTGCTAATGCTGATTAGTTAAGACATACATAAATATGTACATGCGACTAACTAGTTTGTAGTCACACACATACAATATTTATTTAACTCTTAAGTAATTGATTTGTTGTACACTATGAAAATGAAAAATTACGAGTGCTTTCAGTAACTTGATACATACAAATACATCCTTAAATATAGTATAGATTGCAACAATGTAAACATAAATAAAATTTAAACAAAATAGACTGTAAATGGTCAGAAAGTATATTTTGTTAATGTCATAAAAAAAACCTTTTCTAATGCTTTTCTAATTTCTCTAATCTTGTCCTGAAACTTATCTTCTACTTAGATGCGGAAAATTCTCAGTTAACAATCTGATACTTAAACCGATTCTTTAAGGTTATATTTATTTTTGTTTTCCTAACAACAACCAGTAAGAAGACATATCGACTGAATGCTAAAATATACCATGTACACATTAAGTTCTTTCGGATAATCATCTCGAAGTCTTTTCGACCGATTGTTCCTATACCAGCTACACATAAAGTTTAGATAGCTGGTTCTAACTAAATTTTGGAAGCATTTAAACGCAATTCGTATATTTGGTTGTGTCTAAAATTCTTTCAGTGTTATCATTTTAGCTATTTTAAAGCTGGAATATTTTAAGAAATCTATAACAGATATACTTATTATTTTAAAAACTTTAAATTATATAATTTTGTATGGAACAATCGGTTGAAAAAAAAATTTTTTTTGAGCTATTTCAACCAAATTAAGTCTATATGCATTTAGTACCAAATCCCATGTGCAAACCAAATTTCATCCGAATCGGACCACTATATCATATAGCTGCCATAGGAACAATCGGTTGAAAATGATGAAAATGCCTAGTATGAAAATTTTCAGTGTCGATTGAGCGATTTCAACCAAACTCACGCCATAAACATTTGCTATCATCTCCCAGCTGTTGACCAAATTTCATTCGGATCGAACCACTATATCATATAGCTGCCATAGGAACAATCGGTTCAAAGGCTTAGTATGAACATTTTGAATGTCTATTAAGCGATTTCAGCTAAATTCACGCAATACACAATTGCTATCATTCCCTATATGCTGACCAAATTTCATCCAAATCGGACTACTATATCATGTAGCTTCCATAGGAACAATCGGTTGAAAATGATGAAAATTCTTAGTATGAAAATTTTCAGTGTCGATTGAACGATTTCAACCAAACTCACGCCATAAACATTTGCTATCATTTCCCAGCTGTTGACCAAATTTCATTCGGATCGAACCACTATATCATATAGCTGCCATAGGAACAATCGGTTCAAAGGCTTAGTATGAAAATTTTTGGTGTCTATTGAGCGATTTCGGCCAAATTCACGCAGTACACATAAGCTATCATTCCCTATATGCTGACATAATTTCATCCAAATCGGACTACTATATCATATAGCTTCCATAGGAACAATTGGTTGAAAATGATGAAAATTCTTAGTATGAAAATTTTCAGTGTCGATTGAACGATTTCAACCAAACCCACGCCATAAGCATTTGCTATCATTTCCCAGCTGTTGACCAAATTTCATTCGGATCGAACCACTATATCATATAGCTGCCATAGGAACAATCGGTTCAAAGGCTTAGTATGAAAATTTTTGGTGTCTATTGAGCGATTTCGGCCAAATTCACGCAATACACAATTGCTATCATTCCCTATATGCTGACATAATTTCATCCGAATCGGACCACTATATCATATAGCTTCCATAGGAACAATCGGTTGAAAATGATGAAAATTCTTAGTATGAAAATTTTTGGTGTCTATTGAGCGATTTCAACCAAATTCACGCTGTACACATAAGCTATCATTCCCTATATGCTGACCAAATCTCATCTAAATCGGATTACTATATCATACAGCATCCATAGGAACCACTGGTAACTGAATCCAATGAACGCAACATGAATGACTGCAAGGGTATTTAATCTTCGGCGAGCCGAAGATAACCTTTCTTTCTTGTTTTTCAATACTATTTGTTTTGTTTTGTTATGTTGTGTTATTCTCCAATTTGTTTTCCGTTCATTTGAAAAGTCATTTGTGTATTTAATAATTTTATTTCAATTTGTTCGTAAAATTAAAATAGGTGATAACACATTTTAAGACCAAATTATTTTAAAAATGAAATTGTATTTTTGCCAGTGTAGTTAGTGGCGGGACCACAGAGCAGAGAGCAGAGAGCAGAGAGCAAAAGGTAACGGAGACGACCATAATAAAATAACCGAAGACTATTGACAGCATTTGCACATGGCTGACTATTTGGCTATCTAGCTATATGGCTATATGAGCTATATGGCTATTTGGCTATTTGGCTAACTGGCTATACGGCTATCTGGCTAGTGCTGACTAAAATGTGGAAATGCGAAAGCACAGCAGTCAGAGCTTTCTCGAATCGGTTGTCGGTTTCTTTCATAAAAGTTTACTACCCGCAAAATACTATGATGTGCTTTATGAAACAATATCTTTAGTTCTTTAACATTGTATAAGTAATAAACGGTCGCGATTGAAATACTAAAATACCTACATACATATGTGTGTATATATATCTAGTATATATATACTTATAAATGCTTGATTTATTTGTTCACAATTTATTTGGAAGTGCATTAAATTCTTAAACAAAATGAAGTAGATACTGAAAATCGGTATGAAATCGTTTAAAATATGATTAGAGTTAATGTACACATGGATGTATCTACATATGTGTTCGAAAACTAGCTTAGCACTTTTAAATTTGCTACTAGAATTCTGGTTATTAATTTGTTAAATTTGTATGTAAGTATTTCTCTACAAATTAAAACATATTATATATGTATGTATATATACATACTTAAATATTTTCACTTATTGTAGGCAAACTGTGTATATAATTGTGTACAACTGAGTGAGAGCATATTTGTGTGTGTTACCACGCACACACACACACACACACATACACACAAGCATACATACATATTTCTAGTATTTATAAACATTTGTATGAGTGTGTGTGTGTGTGTGTGTGTGTACATACAGCCATAATTCTGTAGAATAAACTGATTTTATTTATGTATTCTATTTTTTTATGCGTGCTCTCAAAATATCTGACGTTATTCTCGAGACTTGAGCTAGCTGAAAACAGTCTAAATCGTTGTGAATTCCATATATTTTAACAAAGTTTTCTTCAATTTATTAATTTGCTATTGTTTTACAAAACATTTCGATTCAATGCCAAGCTAATCTTGTGAACTTGACATGCAGAGACATGCTCAGACATGCATATAATTACACATATGTGTATATAGTACTTATGTTTTGCATATAGCTATAATATCAATATCAAATCAAAGTGAAAACCCTTCGGAGATCATTTGTCGATCCAGAAATCACTTTCCAATCCGTTTCCCCGTTTCCCGTTTCCCCATTTGCCCGTTTAACGGGATTGTATTTTGCCAACAGTAAGTATGATCAAATTTTAATTATATGGGGCTTATGTGGATTTGTAGAAGCATTTACAAAAAAGATTAAGACTAGAGAGATACTAACTCTGATTTAACATATAGCACATATCTATGTTAATGGTATGACATAGTTATCCAACTCGATTCAGAATACATATGTTAAATCATTTCAATTTCGTTGCGATATCCCAAATAGTTCTAAAGTTCTAATATTATATTTTATAAACTGTTGGGCTTTGGGGGGCTGGTGGGCGTGGCAATGGGCCTTAATCACAAGGAACCGTATTCTTTTTGTCTGTTGTTCATAGTTTTTTTTAGTTGTTTAGTTGTTTAGCGCCAATCAACTAAGCTAGTGACACCCTCTGCTGGGTCTCAAAAAACAGAAAATACCTCAAAAATGAACTAAAACATTATCATTTTCAGATGAAAAGTGGCCAAAAAATGGATGATTTTAAAAAAGATAGTGTGACCAGCTGTCAGTCCGTTCAATCGGTGAATACTTTGCGCAGACCTGTAACAGTGGTTAAGAAAAGATCTGGTCCATTAGATTCAATGCTTGATGAGCTTAATCGCACCGAAGAGAACTCAGCTCACGAAAACAGGCCAAGTTTGGTAACAGTGACGTCATCGGAGTGTAGGCTTGATGAACGAAATTACACACAAGTGTACTCAGCTCACGAAACCAAAGGAAAGAGCGCGGTAGCTGTACCCGTGACGTCAGCCAAGTCTTTTGGACTAACGACGTCGCCGGCGGCTTCGTTGGTTATGGCTTCGGGTACGGCTTCGGGTAAGGCTTCGGGTACGGCTACGGGGTCGGGTCGACGTCGTGCTGCTTGCAGCAAGGAAAGGGAGAAAGAGAAGAAGCGAGAGCGCTGGCTACTTACGCGAAAAACATGGCGCTACATGACGGACGCGGGACGGAAGCTTTTTCCGGAAACAGCAAGCGGTGGTGGGGCTAGTGGAGGGGGAGGGCTGGATAGCCTAGCCCAAATTGAGGCACAATTCCAGCGAGTGTGCGCTTCGGAGCCGCGATTTATACTTTGGCGTCGCAAATCCTCGTTTCCTGGTGCCACAAAGAGCACAAGGAAACGACTTAAGATACTCGCGCGACATCGGAACACTTATGGATGGCAGGTGGCACCGCATAAGGATCAGGAGGCGAATGATAATATTGATCAGACCATTGAGCTATTGCAGGGCTTCCTCAAGATAAGGGATGCTTATAAAACGACATTTTTGTTGGGCACCAAAACCGTTCGGCCCGATCAAACCACATCACCTAGCGCCCGACGACCGATGAGTGTCACAGCAGGCAGGCAGGAAACGGGCATGGGTACAGGAATTGGATTGGGTACGGGTACGGGTACGGGTATGGTCAAAAGCACGGATGAAATCGATAGCGAGTCGTGTGATGAGTCGGAATTATTGGATCGTTTGAGGGCATTACATAAAAGCGCTTTATTCGCTGGCTTACAGCTGACTGATATAACACCCGGAATACTAGAGGATAAGCTACTGCTCAAGAAACTCTATAATATGCTTAAAAAGCAACAGCTTCACCGCATTCTACAGTCGTCTGAGCCAAGAAAATCAAACTTGGGACGGGCCTCGTCCTTTTCCAGCTGCTACGAGTCTCCTACCACAGCGGACTTTGATCAGGGCACTCAGATTAGTAAAACAGCAGCGACAAAAACGGCGACAAAAACGACGACAGCAACGGCAACAGCAACGGCAACACCGACAAAACGTCATCGGAAACCGCCCGAAACGCTAGAGCTGACAAATTACGGTCTTCACCGTCTTGAGCAGAAGTATGTGCCCCAAAAAAAGATACCCGAAAGACGGGAGAAAAGTTTGAATTCAACTGGGACACAGACAAGGTTCATTCCACTCAACGAATTGAAGCTAATTGCTCAGCAATATGAATTAATGTTGGAACATACATGTAATCACAATAGCGAGGACGAGACTCGGGAGGAAAAGCATTTGGGTATGGGGTCAGGTTCGGGTTCGGGTTTGGGTCGGAGAAAAAGCTCCATAGATAACGAAGATGTCTCGCAATCCGTAAGCGATACCATCAAACGGTATTTGAGAATGGCTCGCAAGAAGAGTGCCCACGATGGTGACGCAAATCGTTTCAAATCGGTCAACTATGATAGAAATTTGCGAAACATCAAAGCCAAGGGCGAAATAAATCCTCCGGGCATGGATGAAGATAATCACAAGGCGATACAAACACTGGATGCCTGGGCTCTGATCGCCTTGGACTTTATACGCGGCAATGAAAATTCAAAGAATTTGCATAACTCCCACATCGCCTGGCAAAAGGATCTGGAGGAGCGAGTACGCAAGAAATTGGAATACGATCGTAGCTATCAAGAAAAAACCAATTCCGGTGCTACAATACAAAAATCGTCACCAAATCAAACAAAATCGATCAATCAGTGCATGTCAGCTCCCACATCTCCAACGAGCAACAATCATAGTCATTTGAGGGAGAAAACTGGAAGAACCGCGAGTGCTTTACTCTCCTCGAGTTCGCATTTTATATCAAACTTTTGGCATGCAAACAATCCAGAATCTTCAGGTTTTCAGAACTCTAAGAACGGCCACGTAAATGAAACATTTCTAAGTGAGTATGACATACATACTCCATTGTATGTATTACATATTTACTAAATAGGCCCTACAATATCTGGTAAAAAGAGAAGAGCAGAACAAAGCCGAGCATAGCAGAAGAAGCTTCATTTATAATTAATAACCGTCTATCATCACTGCAGTAATCTGTATGTATTTGTTACTTTTTTTTGCTTTAAGGTAACAAAAATGATACAAATATGCAAAAATCAAAGTCACTGTCAAATGTGGGACAATTTGTTACTCGAAAGATCTGGGGAAGTCGATCGAAGGGTCAGAGTTCCCGACATAGCGAAACTCACAATTTTGTACCGCAGGCACAAAAATGGGCTCCATCGGTAAGTTATGACTTTCGTCACCAACAAAGTGCAGGATATACCATATATGTAAGCCTGATCCAGTCCAGACAAATAAAAACAAATTATTTTACTGCAAATACATTGATTGTAATAAAGGCTAAACTAAAAAGTATTACATAATCAATTAATTTTCTTGTGCTTAGGAAAATTGTACATGGATATCGGAACAAGGCGATATCCTACAATTGACAGATACGTGCTTAGAAAGACTTTCCGATACCGAGGCAGAAATATTAATGCAGATTGCCATTGAAAAGATCAAGGAATTGAATATCGGCTTGAATATAGGTAAGTCCAGACTATATAGATTTTTACACAACTTAAAATACATACCCTTATATGTATGGTATATGTGTATATGTAGACTTGGATTTGGTGAAGCCTACGAAGAGAAAAGTGATTTCAAAGAAAAGAGCTCTTACAACCGGATTTTTTGACCTTGGAAAAAAGGATGAACACAGTAAGCATTTTATGTTATTACCAAATAAAAAACAAGTAAGAAAGGCTACAGTCGAGCGAGCCGACTGTAAAAGACCCCGTACTCATTCTAGTGCGCGTTTTACCATACAAATAAGTAATTTTCAAACGATTTGTCCTATGGGAGCTATAGGCTATAGTTGCCCGATCCAGACCAAACTTGGTAAGGATAGTTATAATGGTACCATACACATAATGTGTTAGTTTGGTTGCAATCGCTCAACTAAAACTTTATGTCTCCATACAAATCACGAATTTTCGACGAATTTGTCCTATGGAAGCGAGGATAGTTATAACGGTACTATATATATACATTTACTGTGTGAGTTTGGTCACGATAGCTCTATTCGTTTCCAAGTTATGGTAATGTGAAAATGGTTTTTCACAATTTGCGGGGGCGGTAGGTGGCGTGGCGAAAATTTTAAACAAACTTGATCTGCCCGACATATAGGCGGACTTGTAGTTTAGATGATCCAAGTGTTAATACGGACAGACGGACATCGCTATATCGACACGGCTGTTGATACTGATCAATAATATATCTTTATAGACTTTATGGAGTCGGCCACGCCTCCTTCTGCCTGTTACGCACATTTCGCTTCTGAGCCCTCTACTATTTTTTAAAGTACGGGGTCTAAATATTCATATCAGTTTAATGTGAAAATAAATGAACCGATGACCAAAAGAGATGATGAGATATATAAAACTCATACCGTTAGCTTTACAGCCTATTTGAGACAATTCTAGATGGGATTTTACTGTTATTTTTCTGTAATTGTTTTTTAAAAACTTATTAGATAGACGCGATGTTTTATTTGGAACATCGCTGGAATATTGTCTGACGAGGGACAAAAAAGCCGATGGTGGAGACGTGGAGACCGGATCAAAGAATTCATTGACTTCAGTATTTCGCGGCAGCGGTAGCGGTAGCGGTAGCGGTACCAACAGCAGTAGAACTGGAAAATTAAGTGAAAACGTATGTATCTTTTAATGAAATTCAGATTTACTCCAGGTCAATCTGAATTGATTGCTAACGATAGTTTTCTTTGCAGGTTCGTTCGTGCGAAAGTTTACCCACTAAATCGCTGGATTATATCGGTCGAAGTACTACGGAGAGAGAAAGAGTTCCGTCAGCTGAATTCGTTACGAATCTTCAAAAGTCCTCGTCAATATCGATGCAAATGTCACGAAGTCAGTTCGATATGCGAAGCATTGATATGGATCTGGACAGACTGATCTTCGAGGAATCAAAGCAAAAGTTTCAACTAAATGTACCTATGTTTGTGATCAATTGCATCGAGTATTTGGAAGAGCACGGTCTTCAGAAGGTTGGGCTCTTCCGTGTGAGCACCTCCAGAAAACGAGTGAAACAAGTGAGTGTCCTCACAATTAACCACTTTATTAACACTAATCAATAACTTTTTCTCGTAAAAAACTTATCGAAACTTCTTTTTGATTTAGAAACTGATTTTAAAGTTCATTTATTTTTTCAATTAAAGAGTTAATTATTTTTGATCGGTTTCAGCTAAGAGACGAGTTTGATAAGAAATGGAACATGAGCATTCCTGACAACACATGTCCCCATGATGTAGCCACATTACTCAAGGAATACCTACGTGATCTGCCCGAGCCGTTGCTCTGCCAAAAACTGTATTCAACGTTTCTTGAAACACAACGTAAGTAATAATTTAAGAACAAATTCAAATTATTTCCACTTCGATTTCCATTCCGATTTTCATTTCGATTTACCTTTCGATTTCCAGGCATTCGAAACCGACGATTACAGCTTGAGGCAATCTCTCATTTAATCAAATTGCTGCCAATTCCACATCGAGATACTTTGCACGTTCTACTCAGATTTCTTGGTACCGTCGCAGCCCATTGTGATGACATCTGCTCCGCTGATGGAAGCGTTCAAATGAGTGGCAACAAAATGGATAGCTACAATCTTTCTACGGTCTTTGCTCCAAACATTTTGCGTAACTCTGACCCAAAGACAGCCGAATATGCCGAACAGGGAAACATTGCGGACGCAATTAATGTCATCAGGTAATGCTAGTCGACTGTAAAAGATCCTGTAATCACACACGTTTTAGAAAATACATTTTTTATACTCTCTGCAAGAGAGAGTATATTGGGTTTGTGAAAAGTATGTAACAGGCAGAAGGAGGCGTGGCAGATCCCATAAAGTATATATATTGATGATCAGCACTACAAGCCGAGTCGATATAGCCATGTCCGTCCGTCTGTCCGTATGAACAAACAGATTTCCGCGATTTTATACGGTCGGGCGTACTCGACTGTACTTTTCTTTCTTGTTTCAAACAAATTTTTGAACTTGAATTCAATATTTACTGTGACAGTTATAGGATATGATTATCTGATAAGACATATGAGATAGACATATGATACAGTTATCCGATCCGATACAACAATAAGGTGTGAATTTGTATGGCATAGTTTAAGTAGTTTCCAAGCTATATTAATTTAATCTTTATTTTTATGGTTTTCCCCTTTCCCTTCCAATTCACAGAATCATGATTGATCACCACGAAGAATTGTTCAAAGTATCAGGCGAAATGGTTGACGTTCTTTACTCCCATATGCTGGATACCTGTCCCGATAAACTGCACTTTCTGATTTCGAGTAAAATCGTTCAATCGCACAAGTAAGAAATCAAATCAAATCCAAACTTAAATCAGAAATCGGGAATCAAGAATCAGGAATAAGGAATTTAAACACAAATTGTCAAACTTTTATCCATTTGCAGTGCACAAAGTGTTGAGAAAGCCAAATGCAAAAGTGAAAATGATAGTCAGGTTTATTTAAAGGATACACCATACCACGATCCCACGCCTCTTTCTGATGGAAGGCGTCAATCCACTCCAATTCTACTGGACAAACTCAATGTGTTCTCAGCCAGTCTTCATTTAACTATGCCCGAAGACTGTATGACTTCGGTTGATGTAAAAGGTACGCATATCAAACCCTTTCAATGTTATGACTCTTACCTCTTAGATATATGATAAAGTTCCTAAAAAAGATAAATAATTTTTAAAAATATCCAAAAGTCGTTTAAAACCATATACATCTTAAAATAAGAGAAAATGTACTTAAGATTAGGACTATACACATATACATATATGTTTAAAATAAGATAAAAGAAACCAAAATTGGAGTTCTGGTTATTAATACTAATATCATGTTAATTAGATTTCTTCTTTATGTTTAGAGTTCAATTATTTGTTGGATTTAGATGCTTTAATTTAGCACTTTAGGAATTGAATTTGTTCATTAACTAAAGAGAATTTTAGAGTTTACAAAATTTTTTAACAGAGTACAAATGAAATATTCTTACAGAAAACAAGGTGCTCAGTACAATTAGAACTGAGCCCAAATTACCAACGAGCATATCGAATATTGGAGGAGCAACGTTGAGTGCAAAGACTGCAGAATTCGAGAGAACGGCTAAAAAGAACTCGATTTCCCTGTCCAAGCATACGAACACGACCACGCCCACGACCACGACCACGCCCACTCCTACGCCCATGTCGAGGTCGAAGCAGCTTTATAAGCGACAGCAACTAATATCTAGCTCCAAGCGTTAAAAACAAGTCTATAATTAATATAAAAACTAACTAAAGATAAAAAAAAAAAATAAAAATAAATGAATAATAGTTTATAGTTAAATTTTAGTTATTGGTCTAATTGTGTGTATACGTATATAAGTATTTATTATTATCTTTAGTTTTTTATTACATAAGACTATAGGAATTATACTTAACGTAGTATCTATGTATGTATATTCAATTTGTTTAGTAAACTCGTTCTCTTACAATCGTTCCATTGGAATATGTTTGTAATCTGTAAAGAAGAATGTTAGAAGAATAAACGAATAGACTATAACTAAGAATTGATCATTTATACTAGACCAAATAAGTTTCAATTACCTTTGAAGAACATTTCTCTTTTTTTTTTTTTTTTTTTTTTTTTTTGTAGTTATAGCTAAGTTTGTGAAGTTAGTCAACTTAAACTTCGATGTACTTGAATGTAGAGGGCTAAATTGAAAATTTGAATCAACAATACTTCTGATATGATCAAACACGTTGTCATGATTGCAGTAGAAGCACTCAGAGCACTTGCAGTACTTGTTTGCATTGCTGCCGGTTGTTCACCTGTAAATAAACAACAAAAAAAAATAAATTTTTTATTTTAAACAGAAAGTATAATCGTAGGTATGTATAGAAACGCTTAATTTCCAATGAGAAAAGTACAAATATTAAATGGATTTTTCCATTTACCACTTTGGTAAGAAGTTTCAAATAGCTATTAACGGGAAAACATGGATTTAAATAATATTCAAGTGGCATTTTTTTATACTCTCTGTTTTTAAAACAAATTTGCTGTGAACCCTCTAAGATTTCATAGCTTTAAATAATAAACAATTAAATGTTTGAAATATTTCAAGTCTAGTGTTAATAATAACTTTAATAACATTCACTTTGTACAAATAAATCTTTTATCCCCGTTATCATTAAATTTGATTACTTTATTATCCAACTAAATTGAATTAGTTATTCAATATGTTTGTCTAAAGTATGTAATATATATTAAATAAAAATGGTCTTGTTCCATGGTAAAGTTTAATGAATTTCTTAAACTTGAATAACAGTTTAAATAAATTTAAACATTTGGAGCTTTTCAACAAAATACTTAGTAAATTTATATTATACCATATAATACTGATACCATACACATAATGTGTGCATTTCGTCCCAATAGTTCTAGGTGTTTTCAAGTAATGGTAATGTGAACTAGGTTTATCACCATTTTCGGGGCCGGTTTGCCCCTACCGGCCCCAACAACAGTTGAAAATAAACTTGATCTGCATACATATATACTATAGAGGGACTTTCATTCAAATTTTGGTGTCTCTAGCTCTTATAGTCTCTCAGATTTAGGTGTTCATACGGACTATATGTATGTATATATACTTTATGGGGTCGAAATGTTTCCTTCTGCCAGTTACTTTTGAGTACAGTGTCTAATAACTGACAAACTAAATCGAATTTTGGAACAACTTCAAAACCATTAGGCACAATAGAATAGCTTAAAAAACTTATATCTAAATTTGTGACACTTACCCGTCAATACGTGAACCCGCACTGAAGCCGGCACAGCTGAATTGGGAACACATGTGTAGTTTCCGGAGTCCCGCAGTGAAGCACGTGTAAGCATCAGACGACTCGTAGTACCCACATCGGTTTTCTCGGTTTCCAAGCTAATGCCGCCCCGAAGGGAATCAAAATCGACTATTGCTGAACCATGATACCTTTTGGATAGGCAATTGCATTTAGTCATAACAATTGTAGAATTTTAAAAAGGATTAGAGGTATTACTACCATAATATAGACGAGGCGTGTATGTTCACAGAGCAGGCCAGAGCAATCGTGCTGTCTCGCTTTACGTGTATTTCTGTAGATCCCAAAATTTTAGCTCGTGCCGCTTTAATTAAACCAAAATTTAAAAATCTTTTAATTAAGTGAGAAAATGATTTAGAAAAAAAAGTGTATTATATATTTGAGTCTCTTCCTTTTTTTTAACAATCTACAATATTTTAAAATTTAATAGAAGATCTTAAGTCAAACCTTTTGAGTCATAATAAAGTTTCTCCGAATTTCTTTCTCGCAGATCGTTTTCCGCTGTAATTAAACAATAAAATAGGTTTAGATATTGGAGGATTGTTTAAATCCGATGTGAATTGTCAATTTCATATATTTAAAGCAAAGCTAATTTCTGAACTACAAAATTTTAAATGAAATTTTAATAAGAGAACCCTGTATTTTAACCCAAAACAATCATATGTAATAGCTGTAAAGTCGATCGAGCCGACTTTAAAACATCCCATACTCATACAAGTGCGCATTTTACCATACATATAAACAGTTCTTGACCGATTTGTAATATGACAGCTATAGAATTAGAGTTGGGTCGTTTCGTTCAGAATTAATTCAAATGACCGGGTCAGTAAAATGAACGAATGAACTTATTCAGATCGTTTATATAATGTATCTTAGCCCGTTGCTTTTAAAGAATTGTTCGCTATTTTTTGCCGCATATAAATAAAACAAGAAAGAAAAGTACAGTCGAGCACGCCCAACCGTAGAACACTCTCTGCATTTTATTCCCGATTATTTCAATAAAATCGGTATCCGAGTTTATCAGTTGATAGTCCTTGCAATAAAACAAGTCGAAACAAAAACATCTGTTTGTATGTATGCACATACATATACATTTGACGTTACATGTATGCACGCACACAATTGGTTGGCACCGCCAGCATTCGCGGGCAGCACTGCCGCTACACAAGCAGCGAAAACGTTCGTTCACATGTTTGTATCTTTCTGTCTCGCTTGCACACATGCATTGATATCGTGTTCAATTATTAACTGACTAAATATATATACTGACTAAATTCCAACTTGTAGTTCTTACCATCAGACAGACGGAAAGACGGACTTGGCTATATCGACTCGGCTTGTGATGCTGATCAAGAATACATATACTTTATGGGGTCTGCCACGCCTCCTTCTGCCTGTTACATACTCTTCACAAACACAATATACTCTCTCTTGCAGAGAGTATAATAAACTTGATCTGCCTGTAGTAGAGACAGACTTTCATTCCTAATATTTTGGCTCTAGATCTTATAGTCTTGAAGATCCAGTTGTTCATCCGGACGGACGGACGGACGGACGGACAGACGGATATCGTTATATCGACTCGGCTGTTAGTACTGATCAAGAATATATGTATGTATACTTTATGGAGTCGCTTGACTGTACTTTTCTTTCTTGTTTGATCTCCAGAATAGGTTTGTCTCGATCGTACTAATTTTTGTTGATAACACACCTGTGATTTCTAACGTGATAGCCAGATTTATTTTTGGCTCAGTGTTCACCTGACACTCGTAGATGCCGCTGTCCCTTGTCTGCGCGTAGTCAATCTTCAAGTCCCAATCCTCACTGTTTATGGGGTGTATTACTGAAAACCGTTGATCACCGGTGTATGTGTAAATATTGGTGGTCAGAATGTGCAAGTCTCGTTTACGCATCCATGAAACCTAAGCAATTGATTGAAAATGGAATAACATAGTTATAAGGTGTTGATCAGGCATGATCAGTGATTTAAAACACACAGTTCGATTTCCTTTGTTCTTTACTCGACATCGTAGGATCGCAGTTTCGTCCACAATCGCCGAAATATTCCTGGGACTTATGTCATCAAAGTAGGGTCGATCCATTGTGGTCAAATCTGAGAATGAATTTATTATTTTTTCTTTCAATCCAATTTTCAAAATAAACATTACCGTTAATATTCAAAATGGAAGATGCGTTGATATGCTGAAGACCGCTATTGAAATGCAATATAAAAAATATGATCGGCTTGATTTTATCGAAATTATTCGAAAACTGTCCTTTTCCAAATGACGCCAGCATATTGATTACTTTCGATAATTTTCATTCAAAACTGAAAGTATGAATATAAATAAGATATTTTATATGTAAGTAAGTCCAATTAATCCAACAAAACGAGGCGATAGCTTTAATTCCCGACATCTTTCTTTATTCAAGAACAGCTTAAGACTGCTTAATGAGCAATAATAAAATTTACTTTTCCTGAGATTTGAAGTGATCGCTGGTAGCTGGGAACCAAGGATTTGCTGAAGCCCAAAATATGTTGATGGCGGGGATATGGGGACATGTACTGCTAAGCTTCTATATCTTTACGATTTCCAAATTTGTTTACAAGTGCAGCTTGGGAATGTTTATAATTGGGGGAATAGCTATTGATGTGGCTATTGAACTCGGCGTCAAGACTGCTATAAACTATTGTTATGTACTCATATAGTGTAAACATAATCAGTACGAAGATGTCACTATATAAATATTTGTCAAAAGATCAATGGAGATTGTGTCGAAAGGGGATTAAGCTATTAAGTAAACTATATAGCATATTTAAGGCTTAAGGGCGCCAGGAGGCCAAGGGCGCATTCGGCATTACTTACAGTGCTGCATATGCTCTAAGAACCCGATTCACAATGCACTAGTCTACGTACTTGCAGGACTCAATAGCAGCCCTATCTGGGGGCACTCTCGAGTAAACCTCCGAAATCATGGTTAATTCGCGCCAGAGATTGTGTGTCCACTTTTGCATTATATAGAGTTGAGTTGGAAGAAACAGTGTATACGCACCTAGTTTTCAGTTTGCTTGAAACCTTATCCTTCACTTTTACGAACCACAAAATAACATATTATACTTGTTCATAGCAATGTCCTTCATTTTCACTGCTCTCGGTTCAATTCTGGCAAGAATACAGATACATAAACAAATTTTAAAACTGATATCTGCAGTTTAGCATTAATTTTTGTATGAGTGTAAAATCTTCTCCAATATATATTTATTCCATTAATTTCAGTGTTCACAAAACCTTCTTGTGTCCAATGCGCAACTCTGATTTACCCACCACTTTCACTACCACCACCACCACCGATAAAACGAAAGCTTTTCGTGGGATAAAAAGCTCTGTAAAGCGTCGCGTCGTGGGTATACGACCAACCCTTGCGGTAGAACAATTTGGGTACACTCCCCACGGATACCCTATACTAAGAGTACTTGTTTAAATCTAAAAATAGATATCTAATTTTAGCATTTAATACCAAGTTTGTCTTCTTAACGATATTATAAACAATTAATGACGAACTTTATTCAGGATCAAACTACTATATTATATAGCTACTGTATAAACAAAAGCTTCAAATTATCATATATATATTTTGGAGTATAAAACAAATTTTGATTTTTAAGATAACTTAAAAAAAAGTCGGAGAGAATCTGTCTGTCACTGCTCCACCCATTCTGACTCGAACTCCTTTATCGTATTAGCAGCTTTATAAGACATCGTTAACAAAAATTTAGAGCACCCTGTAATCTTAAGGAAGGATATCAAAATGATGACAGTGTGTGTATATGTGTGTGTTGTGTTTCTGTTATTTTTATTTTTATAATTATATATTATTATTTTTCAAGACGCATATAAACATTAACAAACAATAGACTTTTTGTTACAATTCTTTGTGTGTATTGAGAGAAAAGGACACACTATTGCTTTGTTGTTGAATAAATAAATAGAAATATTAAATTAGAAATATTAAATGTAAACATGACATAAATCGTAAATTGTAAATCGTAAATCGTAAATCGTAAATCGTAAAAGAATAACAAACAAATTGTTTCACAAATATTAATCAAGCCAGTTTTGTGTTCAAAAGTCCGAATAGGGCAGACTGTTGGATGACACTGCTGGGGCCCGAGCAGAAAACTTATTTGCCGAACTGTTGTTCCAGCCACGGGCGCAATTGTTAAAGCTTTGCCCAGATCCCGCCAAATTTTGTGTCGTTTGACGATAACCGCCAAACTTATGCGGAGTCGTCGGCAGCGGTGATTTTGCTGGGTAATCGTAAGTCGAACGACCGTCGAACTCAGCCCCACCGGAACCAGAACCAGAACCAAATGGAGTGGGAGTCACATTACGCACACTATTTTTGTTGTAGCCCTGGTTAAGATAACGTTGGCTGGGCACACTTGAGTTGTGCTGATCGTAATCCTGAAACTTGGATAGCTTCTCAAATGCCAATGGCGATGGATTAAAATTGACCTGGGGAGGAGCCTGCATGGAACTTGTTGGCACCTTCTGATAGCTTCGTGGACCCTGCAATTGTTGCTTCGGTATCTGGCTTGGTGTATAAAAGCCTGTTGAGCTATTTGTTACGGGGAATCCACTATACGGCATTCCACCTCCAGCTCCAGCTCCAGCTCCTGGTTTGGCATAATCAACAGTCGATTGTCCCTGATAGCTCGGCGTAAAGCTCTGATCTCTAGCTTGAACTGGCGGAGGTGCGTAACTAGCCAGAGAAATCTCTTTGGGTACATAGAGACCTGCGAAGAGGGCAGAAACAAATTAATCAATTAATGTTGAACAACAAGTTTTACTTAAAAAGTACACAATATTAAGGATACACATACACGTATAGAAATCCATTTTAAACTATATCGAAATATTTCTTCAAAGACACAAATTGTTTTATAGCTAAGAATTATAGCTCAGATCTTAGTTAAATTTAAAAAAAAATTTATAAAAGAAAAGAAACGTTTTAAATATCTTATTATTTAAGAGATAAATAATATATCGATCGAAAAGTTTAAAAATGAAATATTTTAATGATTAAGTTGTCGAACATTTTGATCGAAACTAATATATAACGTGGGAATTAAGTCACGACAGCTCAAGTTATGATGTTATAAAAATGGTTTTTTACAATTATGCAGTAAGGAGATTTACCACAGAGAATTACGGACATAAACAAACTATAAAACAAAACAAAAAAAACAAAATAACACACGATTCGAGGAAATTTAAAATCATGCCTTTCTCAGCAGTACATGTATCTGTCTCCGATTTGTAGTTATCTCGATTTGGACGCTCTTCGCAGGGTTGAATAGATTTGAAGAGTTTGGCTTCTTCTTGTTCCTTTAGCGATTGCTTTTCAAATGAGCTTATTAATTCTTGTACATTAACGGTTTCATTATTTTCTGGCGTTAATCTTTTGGATTCGTCTGTTTCAACATTTTCTCGATTCACATTTGTTGATGTCTTTCTATAATTGAGACTATCCGAGGATATGGCTCGTTGTCGTTGTCCCAAATTTAGATCTAGATCAAGATCGTGTGCCAATCTGTATTGAAAATGTTCTAGTTTTTGTAGTCGCTGCTGAACTAGATCATTAAAATTATCAATAGCTTGATTTTGAAGGAATTGATTTGTAGGACTCAGTTCTAGGCCAAGATCAAAAGCCAATTTTTGCTGTAGATGTTCTAATTTTTGTACTCTCCTAAGAATTTCTTGATTTGTTGAATTCTCTGGTAGACTGTACTCGTTCGACTCTATAAAATAGGCACTTGATTCATCTGTCTTAAAGTTTTCATACTCTTGATCATAATACTCTGAAATATTTAAGAAATTCTTAATTTCAAAAGATATATACATATATACCTCTCATGTGATGGTATTAAGAATTCACTGAACTCGCTAATTAATCTAATTATAATTATAGATTATATTTTAGTCGTTTAGAGCTTTACCTCTGGGTAACTCAACGTTGCGACCTCCCCAGCCCTGGGCTACACTTGGTTTATAAGCGAGTTCTCTTTGGGGATTGCTCGTTGTCTGAATAGGTTGACTGAAAGACTGAAAGAAAGACTGATTTATATAATCATTAATTATTAATTAAGAGAAAACTTACATTCTTATAGGGCTCCTGTGCGATGTGGTTCGAGTGAGTGCCATAATTGGTTGGTGATCTTGAGTGGATCTGAGATGATCCCGGATAATCGTTGGCATCGTTATTGAATTGAATGGGAGATGGGATGGATTGAGTTGGCGTTTGATTGCCAAACTTCGTGTCCTGCACGAAGGCTGAGCTTGCCGTACCGGTCTGTAGAGCCGCCTCCCAAGGTGACTTGATCACCTGAACACCTGGTTTTGAGTACTTCTCAATTAGCTGATCCTGATGTAAATTTAATTGAACGCGGTGCTTGGCAGCATCCGAATATGCTGGCAAAATGTTCGGAGACACTGCTGGCCTTGCTTGATATTGTTGGTAATCTGGAATACCAGACGGACTGTGAGTACCCGCGTTAGTCTCGTCGACTACCCAATTTTCAGCTTTTCGACGACGCTTTGCAAACAGCTCGGCTCCTTTGTTGTTTTCGTAGCCGTTGTGTTGATTGTTGTTGTTGATAAATACGCAGTTAAAGCAGGCAGAGGCAGCGGCCGAGGCGGCGGTGGCGGCGGTGGCGGTGGCGCAGGCGTAGGCAAAGTGGAGTTGGCGGCAAGAGCAAGCAAAGCAGTTTTTTTTTTGTCCAAATTTGAAAAAGAAAAGGTTTATTAATCAGTCCGTTATTGTTATCAATCAATATAGAATATAGGATACTATATTACTACTCATACTATAGTCGAGCCACTTATGCCCAGTTCTTGAACTAAAAACTATAAAAATTACAAAATAACCTAAAACGTGGTGAGCTTATAAAATACTTTGAATTCCCCTATATGAATATAAAATTGATTTTAGTTGTAAGTATATAGTAATATAGTAATGTCTGTAGTATGTGAGGACTCTTAAATACACAGTACAGTTTACACTAATTACCTCGGCCCTTGTGCAGTTGCAGCGCAGTTATTAGCTCAGCACAATTGTCAGGTGATAAGAGACCTGTTTCAATATTTATTGATTCTTTGAGAGAGTTATAGTCGCGCATCTGTCCTCGAGGATTCATGATAAGCTTTAGTGGCATTTTTTCCAGCTTGGTTAGTTCCTGGTTCGCGTTATCTTCCGCATTTTCTTTATATACCGAATTAGTTTCGATTAAGTCATCTTCATCTAAGTTAGATAATTGCAAATTAATGAACTTAAAAAATGATAACATCCTTACAGAAGAAGATGACTGTGTTAGTAATAGCTACTAAAGTTAATATGTAAATTTTGTTGCTGCTTATTTAAGTAAATTATTTGATTTATTGATTATTTTATGATGTTATTGAGAAATAAATTTAAAAAAAAACAAAAACTTTAAAGCTCGGTGGAAGATAGCTTAACAAAAAGATTTCTCTTATAAATTGAAGTCTAATATTCTTAATCTTTAGCTTTTTAAAAAGGAATATTTTAAGAATATTACATAAATAAATTCATTAAAATATCAAATAAACGCTTAAACCGGAAATATGTGATTGAAGTTCAACATATTTTGAGGGTTATGTTGAAAAAACTACTTCAATCAAGTATTTCTTACTAGGTTTAAGAATATCCAGGATTATACTAATACTGAAATCGTTTAATGATTGATTTTTGTAGTTCTTGTTGTTGTTGTTGTTGTTGTTGTGTAGTTTTCTGATTAATTTAGTGTCCTAGAAGCTTGAAACAAACAATCAATTTTACAAATCTTTTACCTTGGCCAGAAGCTTCGTGAACCCATTTTACCGATCGTTTTTTTCGATTGACATACATTGATTGACCCTTTGACCTTTGATTGCTTATGTCACTCAACGAATGCGATATTCGACGGGCAAGCTCAACCTGATCCTCCACAGTAGGATGAAGTGTCGGAGAATAAAATGCCGATGAGGCATATAGTTTTCCTATATACATATATATATGTTTTTATTTATTTAAAATAGTTGAAGTAAGTTTTGTTGTTGTTGTTGTTGTAAAAGGCGATACGTAATCCAATTACTATACTGGATTTTGAGTCCTAAACCGATTAAACCGATTTAGTATAATAATTCTGGATACAAATTTTAATTTAAATAAAAAGAATTTTCTAAAAATTACATATAAAAAACTATGTGTTTTTTAATTTATTTATATTGTATTTGAGTCAATTGTTTTTTTTTTCTCCCATAAAATATTTGAATTTGAAAATTTCTGATTTTTATTTCCTTTTTATTGTTGGCAGTACTTAGACTCAGTACCCACTAAAATTCCAATTCCAACCGATTAGCAATTAAATCGAAAGTGTAGATCATGCAAATGAATGTTATATCCATGATAATGTTTAATGATAACATATGTTCGAATTTGTGATAAGGAACTAGGACTAGCAGTAGGCAAAAGGCGTTTTCAAAATTGGGTAGTCTTCAACAAATAATAAGAAACAAAAAACCAGAACTATAACATGAAAAAGCTCTCCGATTCTCTATAATTTACGTATCACCCTTTTATTTGGAATTTTTTTTATATTTTTTTTATACATTACTTACGATTCTTGGGTACAATTTGGGGTGCATCTGTAGCTGGAGTTAATATTTTGCGCAAATCAACGGTCCTCGAAAGATTTGAAGATTCCTATTGTAATTACAAGTACAGTACATGTAATTTCCAAACTGTTCTTTTTTTTTTGGTTTTTTGGTTTTTTTGTTTTATCAAAATTTTAATTATTATGTAGAAATGATCAACCCTCTCTCTCATAAAACAAATTAAGAACAACTTCGAGGGCTACGTACATTATTCCTTAGCCAAATTTTATTGCTCAGCTCGAGCAGAATCTGCTTTTTGCCCTCATCGTATCGGTCACTAGGTCGAAAACCCCGTTTCCTCTCGATGGTGCAATTCTTGGAGTAGACCCATTGGGTTCTTGGTGGAGTCTTTGAGTATTTATTTATCTGCATAACGAAGCTAACTACAAAAAAAAACACTCTACACACAAATATGTATATATGAACTATATATATTTATATTATTACTAATAAGTATATAAATCTTCCGACTAAATATGCGCAAATCATAAAAAATCTGCTATATTTTCGATACTACTCGTTGCTTCAAATAGAAGTCTTTCCAACCGATTCATTAACAAGTATATATCTATATATACTCATACACAAATACAGTCTCAAGTATATGTACAATATATTATTGGAGCTCTCTCTCTCTCTCTCTCTTTATTGCTAATTATAGAGACATTCAGAGAGCGAGAGAATGAGAGATCAAGAGGACTGCATATAAATAAGTTAGCTGATCAAACAAAGAAGAAATTATTCTGATCTATAACACATATATATGTAGGTATGTATGTATATGTACTTGTATTATCTGGTATAGCATACCAATGTAAATACCTATGTGCATATATATGGTTAATATGTGTACTATATTGCTCAGAGAGTGTTTATCTAGTTTTTTCCAACAGGTGTGTTTTTCCAAAGTGCCGGTACTACCAAAACTATTCAATCACAACAAAGCTAGCAAAGTTAAGCATACAAATTCCATTTCCAATCCACTTTAAATGATTTCATTTCAGAAATACTTTTTGAAAACAGAAACGGAAAACAGTTTTCAAAACACAAGTAAAAGGTTTAAGTGTTCTAAAATCAGGTGTATACATTTATCAAATGGTGCTCTTTAATTTACATAACCAAACCTTAAAATTCACTAAAATTTCGCTCAATGAACACAGTTTAATGAAACAGTAGAATATATATAAAAACTGAGTTTTTTGCACTGTATAGAAAGTTTTTGAAATGTTTTTCGCTGGAAATTGTTACTGAGTTTCGGGAGCTTCTTAAAATCCCTTTTGTTTTATACCTATTTGATATGCGATGCAAGAAGCCAAGTTATGATCACATTACAATTTATGTATATTATCGACTATATGGACGGTGAACTGAACTGTATTCGATCACAACTTTGTTTATGATACAAACTACATACATATGTATATACAAAATGAGAAATGCTTGAATGATATGATTGAAATCTTCGCCTACCTTGACATTGTAGAAATCATCTGGTTGTTGTTGTTGTTGTTGTTGTTGTTGTTTATAGATCTCGGAAACTTTGGGCACGTACTCCTCCCTATATTGATTGCGATTATTAAAATCTTGTCTGGATGGGATCTGCTGTGTGGACCTAAGCTCTTGCTCCTTTAGCTGATTTTCGGCAATTAGTTTTTGGGCCAGAACCTGCTGTTGGTGAATCTGGTTGGCCAGGTCCTTTTGCTTCTGGATCAGCTGAAGTTCCTGCTCCTTAAGCTGTGTTATTTTCTCCTGGGCCTTTATGTTAATGTCAATATCGGATATTATGGTCTCGATTTGATTATTAATATCGCTCTGAAATCAAACAATGATGGTCACATTTATAAACATATTATATGTATTATATTAAACGGATTCCTAAAAACGTTTAATGATTAGTTTTAGTTTCAGTCGAAAAATGTGGACAAATGTGGACATTTTGAAATCATTAGTGGTTAAAATGACATATCCATATTTCACTGTCATCACTTGACTGTGAGGACTGACAATCAACTAAATTAATGATTTATTTTAAAATAGTTTTTAAAAAATCCCTTTACAAATCCCTTATACCACTCACATTTGCATTGGGGACCTTCTCTCCCGCAACCACATCTGATTTATCCTTTGCCGGAACCAAAGAGCTCTCTTTGACATCTTCGATCTAATTAAAAGTAAATAATGTATTTGTATATATAAAAACATTTAAATTTATGACGTCATTGTATAGCCAAAATTTGTTAAATAGAAAAAAGAGAAAAGCCCATTTAAAATATTGAAACAATTTGCGAGCGAGTAAATAACGATAATATTTTTGTATACTTTTTCTGTCTTCTTCTCTGTATTCTCCGTTTCTTCCTCCTCCGACTGTTCATCCTCTTCGTATTCACTCTCTTCAGAGTCTTCAGCATCTTCTACAACTGCTATGGGTGTAGCTTTTTCAGCTGGAGCCGTTACTTTGACGATTTCCTTCGTTTGCTCGACATTTTTATTATCCGATTCAGGTTCTTGGATCGTTTTTGAATCATTTTCGTCTTCATTGACATTTTCTTGCTCCTTTTTGTTCAAAACCACTGTGGTTGTTGTTGTTTTCGTCTCTGTTTTCGCATTTTCATCGTCGTTTTCCTTTTTCTGAACAATCACTGTTGTTGTTGTTGTCTCTGTCTCTGTTGCTGTCTCAGTCTTGCCATTTTCATTGCCATTTTCCTGCTTTTTGGTAATAACAACCGTTGTTGTTGTTGTGGTTTTAGTCTCTTCCTCAGCATTTTCCTTGCCTTCGCCTTCATCAGCAATTTCCTCAACAATTTTGACCTCAACTTCCTCAACAACTTCTTCTTTTTCTTCTTCATTTACAGCGGCTTTCGTTTCTTCGATTTTCTGATCCACTTCATCGACTACTTCCGGTTCACCAGTCTTATCAACAACATTTTCTTTGGAATTTTCAACCGATTCGCATTTTTCGGCTTCATTAACTTTGGTCTTCGCCAATTAAAAAAGGAAAAAAAACCAATAAAAAAGGACGAAAAACAAAATTAGGTATTAAAAAATCGGGTATTCCCCCACAAAATGTGCAACATTTTAATAAAGCAAGCACGGCAGTTAATTGCGAACTCCTTCAAAGTTTTTAGAAAACTTACTTTAAAATTTGGAAATTTTGAATTTTAAGATTAAGCGTTTTAATCCAAAAACACATTTGGTTTTTTTTTTTTAAATTATTTTAATTGCTTACACATACAGTTCCCAAATGGTTTTAGCAGTAAATCGGTAAAATAAACTTGACAATAAATGATTTATTCTCGATCCATTATAAAAAATTATTTTTTTTTTACCAACGATGAGTTTTCCGAAATGGCGTTTATGGAAAATGAACCCCCTTTTCAGTGCTGCGATGCAATTATAATGTTAATTTGCTTAAACTATGTACTAATTATAATATTGTCTTAGATAATTACCACTTCCTGCGATTCCATTTTTTATTATTGTTCACAAAACACTCCTAAAACGATACAAAAAAACATAAACAAAGTTAATTGTTATTACACATTTCATATTTAATTTGTTACCTACTTAACATAATTAAACTAAAATAATAATTTTATGTCTTTAACAGGATACTTTGTGAGGAGGAAAATATATAAAAATTATAAACACTGAATAAAAAAAAAAAAAAAAAATTGCAAATTTTAAAATAAATCAATATTGTTTTGAAACAGAATTTATGTAGAATTAAATTGAACTTTACAAAAATACAATTATATTTTAGGAATTTATAAAACGTTTTTAGACTGGAAATACTCAATGAAAAAAGTATTTATTCAGTATTGAAAACAAAAAACCCAAAAAAATATACCATAAATTTATTTCACACCTGTTGAGACCGCACGAATGAAAATTAGTTTAATTTCACAGTATACATATAGATATATATATATTTATATACTACATATATATGTACATGTATATATTTGAATATGTATGTAGTTTATATATGATCACAATTACAACAGTCTTATTACATAATACAATATTTTCCACTTTTATTTTCTTTTATTTATTCAAATTAAATTTTCGTACTTACCAATTTTAGAAAAATGTATAAAAACAATTTATTTTATTTTTTTAATTTTTTTTTTTTTTTTTTGGTAAAAACTAATTAACAATAGACTTGTGTAAGTTAACAATTAAATGAAAATGCCGTCCGAACTAGAAAAATGACCTCGAATGAATAAAATATGTATATGTGAATCGTATGTATGTACATATATTCTTATTTGATTTAAATTTTAAAAAATATATGAGTGCACATCAAGACAGCATCCACACTGTCCACATTCTATTTATTTACTATAATAGCAAGACTCCGCACAATCACAATATCGAATTTGATGCAAAATACTTAAATAAATGTATATACAACACATATACACACAAACATACGTCTATACGTAAACACACGCATACGCATATATGCGAGTGACTTTGCTTTATGTGTGTGTATGCGTGTGTATGTGTGTGTGTGCACGATATGTTCATTTATGTACAGTTTTATTTAAAAATGAAAAAAAAAAGTTTCGATCCAAACACATGTAGAGTGTATTGAACAAATGTATATATGGGTAACATTATATACATATATTTATATACAAAAATACATATGTGTCGCAATATACAGTTGTCGCACCACACTGCTATTAAAATCAAATCTATATATTTAAAATAAAATTTCATTAATCTTTACTCTTTTGCGCAAGTATTCTAGTTAATTAATATGCAATTAAACTTTACTTTTAGTAAAGGCAAGTGCCGTAAATTATTAAACATTAATCTTAAATGTTTACTATTCAGAATGCAAGCAGCAAAAACAAATTTGAAAAAGATTACCTTTTCCTGTCGTTTGCTTGCGGTACGTTGAGTTCTTTATCGATAGTTTGCATATCTGGTTTATATATCGATAAGGCGTGCGTACATCGATATACTATTAACTATCCCTAATCAGAATTGTGGAAACATAAAATGTTAGAGAAAAACAAAAAAATCTAAAAGGGACAACAAAAATGGGGGCAACTATGGTTAAAAATGGAAATTTATTGGATGCCTTGCCGTCACAGGTAATTGACAATATAATTGAATTGTTTTAAAAAGCAGCGCCTATGCATAATGCACTTATGTCTAATTGCAGGGAACTCTACACGTAGTAATGTTAGGCTTGGATTCTGCTGGCAAAACAACAGCGCTTTATAGACTTAAATTTGATCAGTATTTAAACACAGTGCCCACAATTGGATTCAATTGCGAAAAGGTTCGTTAAGATTTAATTAAAGAAATGACAAAAAAAACGTTCAACATTCACTTCTAATTGAATTTTTTAGGTGCAGGGTACATTGGGAAAGGCAAAGGGTGTTCACTTTCTCGTTTGGGACGTGGGTGGACAGGAAAAACTTCGGCCGTTATGGCGAAGCTATACTCGGTACGTGAACAGCTGTTTTCAATCCAATTGCATATATGTATGTGTATGTGTTTTCGAGTGTATGTGTGTGATGTGGATTGTTTGATTTATTTTGATTATTTTTTTTTATAATGGAAATTAATTTAATTATATTATTTTAGCTGCACGGATGGAATTTTATTTGTTGTTGATTCTGTTGACACTGAACGCATGGAAGAAGCCAAAATGGAGTTAATGCGTACAGCAAAATGTCCAGATAACCAGGTGAATTATCCAAATGCTACTAATCATTATTTGTTGTGCATTTAAACTAAGTATTAATTTTATTGCTCTAGGGTGTGCCTGTGCTTATTTTAGCCAATAAGCAAGATCTTCCAAACGCATGCTGCCCCAAGGAACTTGAAAAGCTTTTGGGGCTACACGAGCTACATAATCCTATATCGAATATATCAACATCTTCCACGTTAACCTCATCAACAGGAAACATTGTCGGTCATAGTAGTAGTAGTAGTAGTAGTAGTACCAGTAATAGTAAAGCAACAGACCAAAGTTCAGTTCAGCATGAGGGTAAAAGTGCTGAATTGTCGATGAGATGCAATAGCATAATGACACACAATAGTAAGGCACCAAGCTTGACAGTTTCAACGTCACCATCGCCATCAACGATGCACAGCTCTCAACATGCAATTAATCAAACTAAATTAAACCCATCCGCATCGATGCATCATCTGAAGGGTTGGTACATACAGCCCGCATGTGCTATAACCGGTGAGGGGCTGCAGGAAGGTTTGGATGCTTTGTATGACATGATCTTGAAACGTCGCAAAGTAAATAAGTCACATAAAAAGAATAAACGGTAATATTTGATTAATTTTAACACAAATTAAGAAATTAGAAATTAAAGTCTGCTTAGCACAATTAACAAAATGTACATGCACTGCAAATAAATATCGCCTATGTACAAACGTACATAAAGTGAAATAAGTTTACACAGTGTTAAATCTTCTCCTTTTCATTTTTTTTTTAGATGTTTAGTGCTGCTTACCCAATGAAAATGTATCTTTTTTTTTTACATTGGCACACATACTTTATTATATATTTTTGAAAGTTGGGATACAAAAATAATTTGTTTCTTTTTAGAAAATGTATACGGAAAGTACGCAAATTTACTTATTCCTTAAAAGCCCAAACCGTAGCGAATCTCTGCTCGTTGGCATACACATATGTACTAGATTCCAATTCGGATTAGAGTGAAATTAATTAAAATAGTTATAATGTACGCCCAAATTTGGTAAAGTTACGTTTGTTGGCACGTATGTGGAACCAGGTGCGCACTTTAAACAATCCCGTTTCAGGGCTGGCTTCTGTTTAGACTTTGATCCTTGGCAGTGCATTGCGAATCTCAACTCCTCGGCCATTTCAGAACACAGAGATTGATTGTCGGTATGTAAGTTTTTCTTTGAGTTCCAGCAAAACTCAAAAATTGCCACAACTACCGCAAGCGCTAGACCGCAAAGAAGAACAACGAATACACCACCTGTAATTGATGTGAATCTAATAAGCAACATAAAAGCTTAAAGTTTATTGTATTAAAGCTATAACTATAATTTGATCCTCAAATTTGTATATCAAATGTATGACACGGTAATCCGATTTGGGCAAAGTTTGGTCAGTATAGCTTAACCAAAAGTTATACATACCAAAACTTTATTTGTATACTCTAAATTGTATGAAAACTATATGATATGGTAATCCGATTTGGTCGATATTTGGTCAGGGGGTACTTAGGTGTGTGCTATGCCAATTTTATTAATGTAACTTAACAAACATAAAAACTTTATATAAGTAAAGTAAAAGAATCAGACTGACATGACTATATGGATTGGGCTGTAGATGCTGATCAAGAATAAATTATATTTTTATACTTTACCAATATTTTCGACACCTAAAGCATTTGCTTTTGACTCCTTGCTTTTGTCGTCCCTGTTGCATACATCTCCAGTGTTTTTCCACCATTTGTCGTAAAGTATTTGGATAATTCCTTTCTCCTGTAACTCCAGAATGGCCAGGGAGATTTTATCTCTCCAAGGTGATCCTTTGGGTGTTGCAATGCCATAACCTTTTGAATCTAGCAGCCCTCCAATCTGTGTTAAGTTACAGTCCCGCTGGACCGCATAATCCAACATTGTTGACTCCATGAGGAATGCATAGTTTCCTTCCATAACCCGCTTGATTCCATCTTCATAGGTTTTAACAAATACCGACGACTTTCTGTTCTCCATATATCGCCACATCTTTTGATATATGCCAATTTTAGAATCCTAGACAAATTGTCAAAGCTTCATTCATATATTCGTTTTTAAATGAAAAAAACTGTTAAATTTTGTACCCGGAAAAATGTCATTGTTGATCCGCCTTCCAAAGTGCCATACGATATTTCGGTTTGATCTGCCAAGTCCGAGGCGCTTTCTATGGGTGTTATCATGCGCTCCACTGTCAAAAATGCCGCCAAATTAGCGGTATATGATGATATAATAATTAGGCAAAAGAAAAACCAACAACCGCCGACAATTCGAGTGGACGTGGCCTGTAAAATATTTCCATAAACCAAATGAATCTGGATTAACAAATCGAAAGAATATATACAGACTATATAGTAGATTTTATTGAGTTCAACCGAGTCGAGTTCAACCGACCGCAGAATACCCCGTGCGACTTCTAAGCACTTCCGAATTTCCGAAAAAGTATTTAGTTAATGTTTTAAAAAACAAAATACAATACAAAAACAAGAAAGAAAATTACAGTCGAGCACGCCCGACCGTAGAACACTCTCTGCAATTTATTCCCGATCATTTTAATAAAATCGGTTTCCGAGAATATCAATTGATAGTACTTGCAGTAAAAGTTGAATCAAAAACATCTGATTGTATGTATACACACACATATACATTTGACATTATATGTATGCACATACATATGTATGTGTGTATATGTAATACATACACAATTGGTCGGCAGAGCCAGCATTCGCGGGCAGCGCTGCCGCTACAAAAGCAGCGAAAACGTTCGTTCAACGAATTAGAAATTACAATACTGTACGACAAGTCGATACTGACTAAATTCAAACTTGTAACTCTGACCGTCTCTGAAATCTGTTTGTTCATACGGACAGACAGACTGACAGACGGACATGGATGGATCAAGAATATATATACTTTATGGGGTCGGCCACTCATTCTTCTGCCTGTTACATACTTTTCACAAACCCTCTTGCAGAGAGTATAAAAAGTTGAAATGAATTGCTTATCTGCCCTGATACTTGTACTCGAGACCCTACGATCGCAAAGTACAGGAGTCTATATACCAAATATGGTGAAATGGTTTCCGTTATACGAACAGACAGGCGGACATGGCTCTATATTGATATACATATATGTATGTATATCAGGTTTTAAGAATAAACATATACTAGTTATAGGAGGGCTGAAAATGCCTTGTTCTAACGTCATACAGGGTATATATAATTACGTCTTAATTTACCCTTGGATATAAATCTGCGCCTTGTTGCATAAGTGCGCCAATTGCAAACCAAAAGCTATTTTTCAATGTAAAATCATTTTGAACGCTGACCAGCTCTAAAGTGTCTTCAGAATCGTTCCCATCATAGGTATTCTCCCTATTGATACCGTTATAATCGTTAGCCACACATTGGTCCACGACATCGTTATCAGTGTCATAATCCTTATCGGGTTTAAAGCTAGTGTTATCGCCCAAATTTGTCATCTCCAACTGATCATTAATATAATTGGCTTTTCGAATTTTATGCAACATATGATCGCAAGCCATAGAGCAGGCGGGCTTTGATCGCACCCATTCAACTGGTGATAACCTGGCTACTATCCATATACAGAACGAGACTAGAATATAGCCGAATGCTATATAAAACCATATTTCGATTGCCAACGGATTCATGAATGAGAAAAACTTCGTTTGAGCGCGATCTGATATCTGAAATTCAGTTCAACTCGTTCGTTATACTTATGTATATATACTGGTATATGTGGTATTCCCACATTTGATTAAGATTTTCATTAATTTGTTTTTTTTTTTTAAGAAATCTTAACTTAGTTGGTGTAAAAAATACAAAAGCTTTAAAAATACATAGGTAATAGTGGGGTACATATGTATGTATATAGTATGCATACCTTAGGGTTCAGACCAGATCCTTGGCGTAAAAATGTTCCCGTTATGAACCAAAAACTGTTTGATATGGAAAACTGATTTTCAACGATGTCAGTTTCCTTATAGCATGGATGGGGGTTTTTCCATTCGTATGGTGAAAATCGAGCCATCACAAATAGGGCGAAGGATACTAAGATATAAGCAGCTAGCACATAAAGCCAAATCTCGATTGCCAATGGGTTCATAAAGGAAAACAGTCGTGTGGGCTGGCTTGTCGGCACCTAAATAATTGATTTAGCAATATCAATAACTAAATACATCTAACTAGGTTAGTTTCATGAGCATTTCGCAAATAAAGTTAACTAAATTTGTTACCTTGAACAGAATGCCGATACCTAGGTTCATAAAGGGTTTCGTAAAGTCGATCACACTTTCCCGAGCATAGTTAATGGTCATTGAAGCGACAGCTAAATCCGCGCGCTAAATAGAGTATATTATTTTGTTCTCTTTTGTTTTTGGATATAAATACAATATACTTGCCCGTTCCATTAGTTCCTGAACAATACCGTTCCAGGAATTCGTTTCTGGTATATAGACACCATACATGTTATCCGGAACTAGTTCAATTTTATACTGGAAGCCAACTTGTTGAGCTATTGCCTTCAATAGATCTATGCAAAAGCCCTCGAATCTGGCGTTACCGGTAAGATTTGCATCCTCCTTGACCATAACATAGGGACGTTCCTCTCTGGTCATCACTACCAGCGTAATGTTTGCTATGTTTGAGTCATAAAATGCCGTTGGATCCGATATGTTAACGCCTACATCCGGCTGCCAATATCCGACTTTCTGTATTACTTCCTGCTTTAGTTTAAGTATATCTATTTTAAATTTATTCCGACGTCCTTCCATAAAGTTCAGTTTTCCCGTCAGACCGTCAACTGCAGCCTATAGAAATTCAAAATATTTGTAAAGAACTTTTGGTTCAGACTACTAAATAATTGTCATACAAAAAAATGTATTATTAAAAAATAATCAATTTGCTTACCGAGTTTATATAGTTATATAGGGATAGTCCATCGGTCCAGGCCTTGTCAGAGTTACAGGAGAGATTATTGAAAGTTAGAGTGTGACTGTTATCCAGCTGCTTTAGGCCATAAGCAAATGCGTAGACCGAATCGAACATTAAAGCGGATTCCGTCTAAAAACAAACAATTAAATTTATTCAATTAATACCAATTATGTATAGAATTATTGGGTCTTTAACCTGAATATATGGCATGCCATTGATCATATCTAATCCGCTGTGCTGCAGTTTCTGCATCTGATCTATTACTTCCTGGTAGCGTTTACTTTCGACATCTACTAGGCGAAAAGCTGTTATATTGACGCTATTATATCGAAAATCCTCCAAATCGTACGTCTCCAGGTCCTAGATGATTTTCGTTAGGATTGATGGCAAGGATTATGTTATTATAATACTTACAAATGTAGTAAACATGTAATGATATCTATGATCGTTCATTTGCAACTGTAGAATCTAGTGAGAAGCACAAAAATGTTTCAAATTATTCAAATAGATGTTTTTCTTTTGCAATTCTGTAGTTTTGAAAAATCCCACAAAATTAATCTAGAAATTGTATCTACTAAATGAACCAAACAAATATCAAAATTAAACATAGAATATAAGACGCTTGGGAACAGGCACTAATATAAATCTTTTTAGTAAATTAATTATATAGATATAGGTAAAAATTGTAGTCGTACTGATCGAAAAAATGTCTTTATATTTGTTGGATTAGTGTCAACTATTATTTTATAAATTTCCTTTTGTCGAATTGCGCGCAAAACTTGGCGATAAGTCTCCGGGTTTGCTTGCCTGATATACATCTCGGTTCTCATTTCTGTCGAGGAGTGTATTAAATCCTGTTGCTTGAAGAGCCCTTAAATGAAATTGAATAATTCGAGTTTTCTTGTTATGATTAATTAACAGTGTTTACCATAATCCTCTTCATAAATAATTGCCACTTTAGTCCAATTTAAGTACATCATTAGATCGCGATAGGCCAGATTCATAACATTCTGCGATGGATACAAATTGATGGAAAACTCCTTGATATTCATTTCCAAATCGATCCGAACTTCAATATGCGGGATATCGAAAGCCTCGCATATCGACTGCACGTGGGCAGCCAACAATGGATCCGTAGGTCCAAAAATCGCCTGAACTCCGGCCTCCAATTGTCGGCATACTTTCTTCGTGGCACGAAACGAGTCATCCCGAGAGACATGCTCAATATCGTAGACGAGCTGCGTGTTTGGCAGCAGTGATTTCTCCTTATTAATTCGATAAATTGCATATTTAAATGCCGATTCAGTGCTGCCCTCGCGTTCGTCTTCGGTAAATATTGCGCCTGAGTTACATAAGAAATGACATAAATCGGAAAACCAAGTAAAATCAAGTAAGTAAGGCAACAGTCGAGCTAACCGACTGTAAAACACCCCGTACTCATTTTAGAGCGTGTGTTTTCCCAGAAATCGCCAGTTTTCGACCGATCTAGCCTATAGGATACAGTAATTAAATTTAATACATAAAAAATTAGTTTGGATAAGATATCTCACTCAGGCTTTTCGTACTAATCACTGATTTCGGACTATTATTTTTGGATATATAGGATATAGTTGTCCAGCTTGTACCAAATCTGGTCAAAATCGATATAATTGTACAGAATGTAAGCCAAAGGATATGACTGTCACATACACGGACCTTCTTTTAATTTCTGAGATATCATCACGTATTATACAGTAAACAATGATCGAGTAACTTACCCACTCGAATAACCGGAGGTAGCGCATTGGCAACAAGAACCATTGATAACAGCAAAATATTTACAATATAGAATATACCAAATGAGGCGTTAAAACTAGCGGATTCCTTTGGAATAAAGTTGTTTCGTTTGTTTTTGCCTTGCACCTGTTCGCAGTAGCACCAGGAATTCTCAGCATTTTCTAAGCATTTATTTATGTATTGTTGTGACATCATTTGTACAAGTGCTTCCAGTGTTCTCTCTGTTCTCGCTTCTCGGTTCTCTCTGTTTTCTATTCTATGCTCCTTCCTTGTTCCCCTCCTTCTACTTGGCCTGCGTGCAGCGAGTGCTCCCGCTTGCCGTCTTGCTTTGCTTCCTTCCTGCTCTTCAGTCAAACAAAACTTTAGTCTTTTTATTTGTGTTTTTTCTCATATTGATTATATGCTTGTTGCTCCCATTGTTTAATACATTTTTGTTCAATCAGTTGTGTTTTTTAATATGAGTAAGTTTTTCTAAGCAGCCACAAAACTGTTAATTGTGTCACAAATACATTACCAATGCAACTTTTATGCTGAGCTTAAAGCTTGCAGCTTTCATAATCGTGCGCATGCGCCCCAAAGTGCACTCACAGAGCTTTTAAGACGGTAGAAAAATACCTCGATTAACTTGTTCTAGAATATATGTAAATCTCTAATATTCGTTAATTAACATTTATTAATTAATTAAAACTGTCTGAAAAGTATATTACATATATAGTATCACACTAAAAATACATAAGCATAAATAAATAAGTTAATTTTATTCAACATTTTACATCTTAAGCCATTTACCTTTGTCACCCACTGTTAATTCAGGCACGAACATTTGCATATGTATATGTAACAGTAGTCTGCATTCATGCGTGTCAATAATAACAATAAATAATGCATTGGGCATAGAACATGCTCGACGACCAAATATCCTAAGTTTTGTTCGATACTTGACAATGGCATAATCAAATTCTCTTCCGTTCACTGTTTACTATTAAAAGGCGTTTTGTGGCCAAAGTATAAGCTACTTCATCCATGGCCACCCTACTGTAAGCTCGAACAGGGTATAGGAATACCACAGTAGGTTATTGGTTCAAGTTCAAGCCATTAATTGTGCCTTAAAGCAGCGCAGTAAGGACTGTCCACTCAGAGTTGATAGTCGAACGATTTAGCCAATTCAGTGAAATAAATCGTCATTATGGGTGAAAATGTTAAAGTTATTGTTCGCTGTCGACCCATGAATTTAAAGGAAATGGGCAAAAAGTGTGATGTATGTTGTTGCATAAAATGTTCACCTATAACTGCAAATTATAACTGTCCAGAAGCAGCTCGCTCACAAATACATGCCTAATACATATGTATGTACATACATACATATAAATGCACTCGTGCTTTGCATACGTATTAATGCCACAATACAAACATACATATGTACATTGAATGCGTGAATGTGGGCAAAGAAGACATGACAATAACACGAAATTTGAATAGTTGTTCTTGTGTTTTGAATGGCTTAAGCTGTATGCAATTACAAATTCTCAAATGAGCCCAGTTGTGAAGCCAACTATCTCTTTCTGCCTCTCACACATAATACGCCGTTTCGCTGCTTGCCTTCGCCTTCACACTGAATAATTGTTAGAGCAAACTGGCACGACTGATCTCTATGCGTGCGCTGTATCGGCGGCGACGTCAGCTGAGACGACACGACACTTGCTCGTAAGCGGAGCTGTCAACGATATTGCTTCTCTGCGACCACTTCTTCTTCTCCTTCTCCGTATTCCGTTTCTTGTTTCTGTTATATTGCAGTGCATAACCAAAACCGTTTTCCTTTTGTCATTCCATTTACACACATGTAATTTTAGAACATTGTTGAGACTTCTGAGTACGTTGTCTCTGTACTAAATCCATTGGCACGAAGTGCGCCGCGAAAATCATTTCGATTTGATAGTGTCTACGATGGACTATCAAGAACCGAAACGATATACAACGATATGTGTTACTCGCTGGTGGAGAGCACGCTGGAAGGATACAATGGGACGATTTTCGCATATGGTCAAACAGGTTGCGGTAAAACACACACAATGCAGGTAAGATTAAGACTAATCTAAAACTTAAATCGAAAACTTAATAAAGCTTGTTTAGGGCGATGGATGCTTGGAAGATGCTGGCATTGTACAAAGGTGCTTTGAACATATCTTTGAAACCATATCAATAGCCAGCGACACTAGGTACTTGGCCCTGGTTAGCTACCTGGAAATCTATAATGAGAACATACGCGATTTACTGGATCAAAACGATCATGGTCACTCGATAATCAATCATCAGCTAAAAGATGTGCCCGGTGTGGGAATAACTGTGCCTACATTAACTACACAGCCGGTTATAAATGCCCAGGAGTGTTATAATTGGCTAAGTATGGGTAACAAAAATCGCATTACAGCCGCCACCCTTATGAACGACAAAAGTTCACGATCACATACAATATTCACCATAAGCCTGGAACAAATGGTGGGGGGAACAACTCAAGGAAACTCTTCAAATGTATCTCTAACTCCTCTAGTGGGCGGCATAAGGCGTGGCAAACTAAATCTGGTGGACTTAGCTGGCTCCGAGAGGCAATCGAAGACAGGTGCCCACGGTGAGCGACTAAAGGAGGCGAACAAGATCAATCTATCGCTGTCAGCCCTGGGTAATGTAATTTCCGCCCTGGTTGATGGCAAAACCAAGCATATACCCTATAGGGACTCCAAGCTAACCCGTTTACTGCAGGTAAATGTAAATTTTATACAGCATCATATAAGCATCATATCACAAAGCGTACGGGCCGATCGAGAACACCGAACTCCCTTGAAATGAGAACAAGTTCTTAGAAAAAGACACAAAAGATGTTTGTTTTTTTTTTTTAGAAAGAATCGTTTAGATATTAGTCAATCTAAGATTAAACTATTGGATTAGATCTGGACTAGAAAAACGACCCAAAAACTTCTATTTATTTAAGACAACAAATGCTAAAAACATGAAGATTTGATAGATAATTCTTATTATTACAGGATTCATTGGGTGGTAATACCAAAACCATAATGATATCGTGCATTTCACCGGCGGAGAGCAATTATGATGAAACACTGTCAACACTACGCTACGCAAGTCGGGCGAAAAACATATCGAATGTACCGAAGATCAATGAGGATCCAAAGGACGCACAACTGCGGCAATACCAGCAGGAAATTCTGACATTGCGAAAACTTCTCGACGAGAGTCAACAAATCGAGAGCCTAAAAACCGCCGAGGATGAACAAAAGCAGCGCAGCTTATGGCTGGAACAGGAGAAGGACAGAATGCGTCAGCAGATGATCACAGAAATGACCAATAAGGAGAAAGAAACAGACACGGAGAGACAGAGACAGAGACAGAGACAGTGGGAGAGAAACGGAAGCGGAACTGGTGGAATCATAACAAAGGAATCCAAAACTGAAAATAACACAGAATACATACAATTGAATGCTCGCAAGCGAATCGATCTAATCAAGCAGACTTTGATCGGTGGCGAGAGAGTTGATGATCTGCAGCTCAAGGAACGACACAGACTTCGAAAGCTAGAGGCACAACAGCATCTGAGCGCTATTGCCCGAGCCTTAAGTCGTGTGGAAAGTGATGATCGGGATCTTTTGCAGGGTCATTATGCCAATATACAACAGGAGATTGGCAATAAGAACGATCGTCTCAAGTTGTTTTCTCAACGCATTAAAATGCTCGAACGGGAAATTGATGATCTCAACTCGGAATTTCAATTGGATCGGGAGGATTATCTAGATGAAATTCGTCAGCTTGGTCGACACTTAAAATTCTACAAACATCTCTTGAGCAAGGCGCGACCCATACTTTGTAAAAATGGTCGAAATTGGTAATATCTGTACCACCCTTACCACTAAAATAGTTTTTAAATCCACACTTTGGATCTAAACTTCAATTTTATTTTGATTTCTTTATACTCTCTGCAAGAGAGAGTATATTGGGTTTGTAAAAAGTATGTAACAGGGAGAAGGGGGCGTGGTCGAACCCATAGTCTATATATTCTTGATCATCATCACAAGCCGAGTCGATATAGCCATGTCCGTCTGTCTGTCTGTCTGTCCGTCCGTATGAACAAACAGATCTCAGCTATGGTTAAAGCTACAATTTCGAATTTTGTCAGTATCGACTCAATTTTAAGTCAGTCAATACAAGAATCTTTTTTTTTTCGATACCACGCCCCATTCGCCCAACTAGATACACCTCGAAAAAATATCGATGTTTTTTGCGATTTACTCAATAACTATGACACTTAGCAGTACCAATTTTGGTAGGCAGGTTCCTAGAGACATCCAAAATGCAATGCCATTAAAATATTTGGCTGCCACGCCCCCTTTTCCCACAAGAAAAATAATAATTTTTAAACTTCAATGCCGATTTTAAGGCATATGTACTTATCGTAAAGTATTGTTATTTCACATTTATTTGAAGACAAAATATATCAAATTATCCTGAAAGTTGCATATAAATCGGACAATAAACAAAAGAGCTAGACATGTAAGAAAGTTAATAATTGAACACGATATCAATGCATGTGTGCAAGCGAGACAGAAACATACAAACATGTGAGCGAACGTTTTCGCTGCTTTCTAGCGGTAGCGCTGCCCGCGAATGCTGGCTCTGCCAACCAATTGTGTATGTATTACATATACACACATACATATGTATGTGCATACATATAATGTCAAATGTATATGTGTGTGTATACATACAATCAGATGTTTTTGATTCAACGTCATTTACTGCAAGTACTATCAATTGATATACTTGGATACCGATTTTATTCAATGATCGGAAATAAAATGCAGAGAGTATTCTGCGGTCGGGCGTGCTCGACTGTAATTTTCTTTCTTGTTTTAATTTACAAATGTTTTACACAGGAATCCAGAGGAAATTTTGGAAAACTCCATTTGGAATGACGACTCAAAAACATGGAAACTACCAAACGCTATAGAAAACACTTTCAAATTGCCGCCTGCCAATCTAAGATCGGCTTTTCAAAAAACTCTTAGTGTAGAAAACAAGGATTCAGAAACTAATGCTGAAGACGATAAGGAAATTAGTTCCACTGATTCAGAGGATAATGAAGTAAGTATGCAGCATAATACTACAGTAGAAAAGAGAGAAAAAATCAATTTATTAAAATGGAAATACTTTTTAGCTAAACCCTAACGAATCACCGGAAATGTACAAAGTTAATATTTTGAAGAACTACTTTCGACCAATACGCAAGAATAGCGAACAGAACAAGAGATCAAAAATGCACATTCGAGGTACTGAGTCATCAATCAATACATTGTGATACCCTGGGTGAGGATATATTACGGGTTCGAGAGATTTCCGATCGCATATAGATTTATACAGTTAGTACTAGTTTATTTAAACTATTAATGTTTAATCCCACCTTTATCGGTACCATATATTAGGTGTAGTAAAAAGTAATCCATTATTTTCGGTATCGGTATGAAATTCAAATGATAATTTGGTATACAAAGAGTGGTCGGATTTGAATCAAATATGTGCCGATTTGTTCTATAACTCTTTGCCATTTCAAAGGTAATTTCATTAAACCTCTCTCATAGAACCCTTAGTCCTTATGGTCAAAAAACTGGAGCAAACTTTTTTCACAGTCCTCTTTTGAGTTGATCTTTTCACCAGCTAAATCGTTTGCCATAGAGAGAAAAAGGTGGTAATCGCTTGGTGCTAAGTCTGGACTATAAGTGGGATGCAAAAGAACCTCCAAACCGAGCTCACTGAGCTTGGCACGAGTCATCAATGGCCTGGCGTTAATCTAAGCGAGTGCTTTCTTCAAACGGTCCAATTGTTGACAGTAAACTTGCCATAAGGAAGTAGCTCATAGTAGATGATTCCCTGTCTACTCTACCAAACACACACAGAGTAAAACTTTCCTGGCAGTCAATCCCGGCTTGCACACCGTTTGTGCCGGCTGATTCCTACTACCACGACCGTTTCCGATTTATGTTTCCGCCTTATTAAAATGGTTCCATGGTTCCGTTTTTAGTGCAATATTCAATTCCTGTGCAATCGAAACTTCAACGATTTCCATAACTTGATCAACATTATTAACAACTGGCCTTACGCAGCGTGGTTCGTCTTAAACCTAAAAACTTTAGGATCGGAATCGACCAAACCACTTACAGTATCAGGTTCATAAACGATGTTCAAATTTTCAGCTGCCTGACATGCATTTTCGCCTTTATCGAACAAAAACTGTAAATTGCAACGAATTTGTTCTTTGCAGGGGGTCATGTGTTAATATGTGCCCAAACCCAAATAAATCATTAATTCGAAATACTGTCTAAAAAGCTTTTTAAAATGAAGCTTCAATCTTTACAATGCACACTGATCCAAATGACGAACATTTTGGCAAAAAGTCGAATTCTTTTTGTAACATTTAGCGAAAATTAATATTTTATTTCAGTTGAAAAATATTTGGGGCATTCAAAAATCCAATTGGAATTTGTAATTTAGAAGCCCTGCGATTTTGCGAAGCCCTTAAAAACAGCTGTTCTTTAACTTCTTTTTTTTGACTATACATGCTTTGTAATATAAGCACATTTGAAACCGTTATTTCTTGTTACTTACTGCAAGTATTTTACCAAATCAAAATGGAAAATATAGTTGGAGTTATGTAGATTTTATAAGTTCTAACGTAACACTAGTTTTGTGTAATGTAGCTTTGTTAATAAGCGGTTTTGTGAAGTGGTGTATTTAGCAGCTCTAACCTTAAAATTGTTGTGTTTCATGGAGGAAAAATATAGTTGACTTACGTGGATTTACGTAACTGTTTACGAATTCTTAATCGTTAATATGTATATTATGCCATGGTATTAATTTGCCCGTTTTTGCCCCATTTTCTATAAGTTACCCTTGTTTAGACAACATAGATTTGAGCTATTCTAAAATTCTGGAGTTTTGGCTTGCAAACGATCGACTAGTTGTAAGCCTATCCAATTTTGTGCTGCTGAAAAGTTCGGAAAAGTTATCCGGTTAAGTTAAGAATGGAGTAGTTAATAAAGAAGAAAATCAAGAACTTTGTGAGCAAATTGAACAAATTGAACTCTGCAAAGGAAAAAGGCGTGGTCCGATCAATTTAAAATTTTTCATAGACCATGTGTATACTGTGAACATAAACTGTAGCAACTTTCAAGTCTGTATCTGCATTTCACCAGTTAGAAAGTACTGAAGCTCTGAAGTACTTAAATAATGGATTACTTTTTACTACACCTAATATGTAGAGAATAGTATTGTAAAACGACCCTGTAAATTCCAACAAAATCGGCTTATGAGCAAAAATGTTAACCATACCTACTACTAAGGCAGTATGTGTAATAAGCCCTCGTGGGATCCCGGGTTCGAGTCCTTTCAGCCGTCCCCATAGTAGCTAACAGTGTGGTCCTACTGGTATGATTTGGTTCGATTTCTTAATTTTTAATTAAAAATATAAATTCGATATAACATTTAGTGAAATTGTTGAAGTGCCCAGAAGTCACATACAGGGTATACTGCTGTCTGGTAAACCTTAATTTACTTTGATTTTTTACTACAAAATCTTCTCTATTTTTAGACTTTCTTTTACGTAAAAAACCAACGCAGCCCATCAATGAGCTGCGACCTACAACGACGATCAGTAAAATTGCTTCTATCAATTACGATAATGGAAGAGTGGAGAACGTCTTGAACAAGTCGTGGATCAATACAATTGATACAATACAGGAACGAAGGAATTCAAGTCGACATAACGGTTCTTTTAAACCAAATCAACTCAATGATTAATGCAAAAATAATTAAATTAATTAGAATCTGATTTCACAGAGACTTAAGAAACTCTTTCTGATCCATTGTCCATTGTTTAAAAACTTCTTTTGTGGTTCCATTTTAATGACAATCTTATTAAGAAAATAAGTCTCTTTCTTTCAATTCTTAGATATATATATATGTATATACATATAGTTAATGTAAATATTTTTCGTTTTATAAAATTTCTGCTTAAAACTAGTTGTCTTACGATCTACACTTAAACAATACTAACTGAGTAACTTAAAATGTGGAAAGAAATAAAACACATACGCACACACACACACACACGCACACACACACACATACATCTAGTCGGCATACATGAGGAAGGGGGCTTGATTAACTGACTGATTAACTGGCATATCACGCAATTCGACTTTAATTGAATTTGAATTTGTGGAACTTTCCCCGCTGGGACTCAGAGGCTCCTCGATCGCACTGGGACAAGGGGCAAAGCGCGGAGTACTTGTGTTTCGTCTGAAAGATATATAGTAAAGTAGACAAAAAAAATCATGAGTTAGATCTATAGACCATTTAATAACTAAATACGAGAATCGACTTTAATCCGGTTTTGAAATTCCTTTTCAAAACTTGTCTTAAGTTGGTTTTCATTTGAGTACTTAATTTATTTAACAATTATTTTCATTAAATATAATAATTAATAAATTTGTATGGATTGTATTGCCAATAGAAGTTAATTTTTAACATATAAATTAAATAAATTTAAATAAGTTTTAAGGTAAAAGGTAAAGGCAAAAAGAATTCTGAATCTTTCAGCTAGATTGAAAAACAGTTTTAAAAAGACTTTCAAAGAGGAAACCCGCTAAGATCGGGCATATAGACTATATAATTAATCACACTTACTTGGCTTTAGCATGGGTTAAAATATGTGACTTGAGGTTTGTGGACTGTGCGAACTTCTTGTTGCAGGCATCAAAAGGGCACACAAATGGCCGGTCTCCGGTGTGGATTCTCACATGAGTGCTATATATATAAAAAAAAAAAAAAAATATGTATGTGTTTTTGTTTTATTTAATAATAGTCAATAATTTGATTAATCAGTAAGACAGTAGGTTACCGCAAATTAAAGTCCAGGGAGAAACGCTTCCCACAGCCCTCAAAGGTACATTGAAATGGCTTCTCGCCAGTGTGCACCAGCTGATGCCTCTTTAGCTTCGAGCTCTCCACAAAAGCCTTGCCACACTCGGCACACACATGCACTCGGGGTCCGTGTGTGTGTAAATGTTTCCTCATTGCCGAAGAGTCACGAAAATATTTGTGGCATCCCTTGTGTGGACAGGCGATCTTCTTGTCGTTAACATGATTGTATTGCGTAAAATCCGAAGTCGCTTCTGACTCGGCTGTAGAAATGTTTTCTACTGAAATACAAATACAAATTAATAGGCTAAATCAATTAACAATGAAAATAAGGCTACAGCGGGAAAGAATAGTGGAAAGGAAAGTTAAGTTGAACTATTTTCTGACCGATGTAAATCTCTACTTTGAATTAGTAAACAGCTGATTTGGATGTATGTGATCCGTTACCCAGCACTGGTCCAACCAGCTTACCTTGAGCAACTGCCAGACCAAAGGTCGTTACCATTCCTGTTCCTGTTCCCGTTCCCGAAACTGACCCCGACTCGATTGTTTCTCCAGAGTTTTCCTTCGGGGCAGCTGAAGAGCAATTCAAGCTACTTTTAATTTGACGATTGTAGCTCTTTTCTTGTTGCTGCAGCTGCAACAATTGCTCCTGCTGTTGTTGCTGCTGCTGCTGTTGGAAGTACAATTGTTGCTGCTGCTGCTGTTCTTGTTGTTGTTGTAATACTGCCGCTGGCCTATCCTTGGCTTCCTGCTCATCCTGGCTGAGCAACGTGGAGACGAGGCTCGTTGATGTACTTACATGTTCGTCATCATTTAAGCCGGTGTATTCGTCATCCGAGGTACCAGAAGCCCACATCGTAACACTGAACTCTCCCTCCAATGTCTTGATTTGTACCAGTTTCTGTTCCCAGCGTCGTGACTTGCCATTCGCTGTCTGCAACAAAGCGCTACTCTTCTGTTGCCTTTCCTCTTTATGGCCATCAGTTGCCTCCTGCTGCTCCCGAAATTGCTGCATATAATTCATCAAATCCGGCGACATTATGTCCATAACCTTGGCACTTGTGACCATAACATCATTGACTCCAGCTTTCCGCAGGCTTCAAAAAGTAAAGATTATATACTTCAGATTAAAGAATATTTTAGAACAACGTACTCTTTCGTGGCACTAGAGGAACCCATATGTTTGGCCATTTTCAGCAGAGATTTGCCATCAAAACTGTTGTGCGTGTTTGGGTCATTGGTTGGGGTAAATGTGTCGTATACCTTATTATTGTGTGGTCCAAGGCCAATGCTGTCTGAACACAAAACTGTATTGCCGTTGCGGTTGCAGTAGAAAAAAACGGATTTAAATTAACTAAATTTAAAAGTTTTCTTAAGCAAACTCTCACCATCGTTAAGATTGTGGACATTCAGGGCGCGTAGCTCATCGGATTTGGAGACTTCATCTTCATCGTTTTGTACCAGTATACCGTAATGTTCATACGCAAAATTACTTGGATCCATTACTTAATTTTTCGCGGTGTTTTTAGTTGAGCATTACGCACGCACACACACACACACAACACGCACGCACACAACATACACACGCACACATAAACCAATGCAAATGCTTGTTTATCAACAAAGTGCATATGATTTGAAATAAGGGTTTTAATTCCTGAGTTTATATTAATATTATATTTTATATATTTATTTGTTTGTTTTTGTTTTTATTACTGTTATGCTTTATGGGAACAATCATAAGTTTTTTTTAAAATCACAATTCGTAGTGCATTTGTTACAAATTTACGCTCAAGTTAAATAACATTTCTTGCCGAGATCAAGAATTACTTGTAAATTGTTAGTTTTACATTGAACTGTTTTTATACGCATGGATTTTCTTTAGTTTCCGTACACAAAAACTGAAAATCGCAGACTGTTGAACAAATACTTCACATTTGTCTTAGATGTATTTCAAGTGCTATATTGTAATTTGTGAAATGACTGATAAGCGACAAAATACCTGTCTAATATTATAATAATAAACACTTTGTTTTGTGAAAATAATTAAACGGGAACCAAGCAGAACAAAAATGGATGCGATGAATAACTGAGAATGTTACCAGATTATATTAAGCTAAATATGGCCATTTTTACACACAGACAATTCGCGTCGTTGAAACGAAATGGAATGAAACGCAAATGTCACTAAACGAACTATGGTACGATTTATAAATATAAATATTAAAATCCTATGCTAATCAACTAAATCTAAAGCTGGATTATTAAAAACATAATTTTAAAATTGTTTAACAAATACATGGTGACGCAATCATATATTAAATGAAAATATCATATTTTTATTTGAATCATTATTTTAGCTATTAGTAAACGAAATAAAATATGGTTGCATATTAAGATGCTTGATTCTAATGAAATGTATTTTTTAATCACATATAGTTGCGTTAATTAGTTCTTGTTTATGTTGTTCCACATAGCTGCACTATCGTATGGTGTAGTCTGGCCTGCGATGTCGATATCCGATATTTAGCAACCCTGGCGATAGTTTTTGTCATTTGACAGTTCCGTCAACGTGATTCGACCTTTTCCGGTTTAAGCGTTTACCATGGCGGTCGGCAAGAATAAGGGTCTCTCGAAAGGTGGCAAGAAAGGTGGCAAAAAGAAGGTTGTGGATCCATTCTCTCGCAAGGATTGGTACGATGTTAAGGCACCGAACATGTTCCAAACCCGTCAGATTGGCAAAACCCTTGTCAATCGCACCCAGGGCCAAAGAATCGCCTCGGACTATTTGAAAGGTCGCGTTTTCGAGGTCTCGCTGGCCGATTTGCAAAAAGACATCGATCCCGAGAGATCTTTTCGCAAATTCCGTTTAATTGCTGAGGATGTGCAGGACCGCAATGTGCTGTGCAATTTCCATGGCATGGATTTGACTACAGACAAGTACAGGTAAGCGTAAGAGTGTGAGACAGAAAGGGAAGGGTGTGCGCCATAGTGTTGACTAATTTTTACAATTTGTATTTGTGTGCGCGTGTGTTTGTGAATAAAAACAGATCTATGGTGAAAAAATGGCAAACTCTGATTGAGGCCATCGTTGAAGCTAAAACCGTCGATGGATATCTTCTTCGCGTTTTCTGCATTGGCTTCACCTCCAAGGATCAGCAGTCGCAGCGCAAGACCTGCTATGCCCAGCAGTCGCAAGTGCGCAAGATTCGTGGTCGCATGACCGACATCATTACCAATGAGGTCAGCGGTGCTGATCTCAAGCAATTGGTCAATAAACTTGCACTCGACTCTATTGCCAAGGATATTGAGAAGAGCTGCCAGCGCATCTATCCTTTACACGATGTATACATTCGCAAGGTCAAGGTTCTCAAGAAGCCACGCTTTGATGTCTCTAAGCTCCTCGAGCTCCACGGAGATGGTGGCAGTGGCAAGACCACCGAAGCTGTCGTTTCCGCCGAGGGTGCCGTCATCGATCGTCCCGAGGGCTACGAACCACCAGTGCAGGAGGCCGTTTAAATTGGAGGACGTACAGTTGGTTGCTTTTGCAGCTTTTTAAGACTCATGTCTTACAATAATCATTAAATAAAATATAAAAAATGATAAACAAAATTAGAAAGTCTCACATGGGTTGGGTTCCAGGGTTTATTAGGGTTGTTTCCATTATATTTCTATTTCTTTTCAGCCTGCTTACAAAACTTAATTCAAGAGGTTAGTATATAAATAAACAAAATTTCTATTTAAATTTATTAATTGCTTGACTTTAATAATTACAGGTACAACTGAACTTGGTGCGATATTCAGAGATATCATCTTATCTTAACGTCTAAAACCCACCTCAAAAGGCAAGTAGTACTTAAATAAAAAATAAATTACATTTTTTATTTAATTCATGATGATTTTTTAATTTTTCGTCGCTGTCAATTAATTGATGAAACTAATTGAAGCTGAAATTAAAATAATATTATTATTTTAAAATTACAAATACATTTTAACTAATCAGCTTTAATAATTGCAGGATAAATATACTAAATTTGGTTCAAATTTCATATTAAGGTAATTTTATATTTAATAATAATTATATATCTGATATAATTTGTTTATCTGATGACTTATTTTATTTGCTACTCTTGAAGAGTTTTGATGAAAACTTACACCTTTTAAACTGAAAAACAAGTTTTTAAAATTAAATTATTCTAAGTTTAAATTCTAAAATATATATTAATTGGTATTTTCTTATTTATTTCAGATTTGTGTTACTTAAGTCGGTAATTAATGGTAAATAACAACATTAATGAAGATGCAGGTAATTAAACGCATATTTATATACTACTTTTAAACACTATTCTTCTGATGACTTATTTTATTTGCTACTCTTGAAGAGTTTTGATGAAAACTTACACCTTTTTAACTGATAACTTTGTTAAAAAAAAATAAGAAAGGAAAAAAACTTAAGATAAATTTTATTAAAACCTTTGGTAAATTTTATTTTTAGACAAACTATGGAATGGCCCTAATCGAATTTTCAAAATGTTTATCACAAAGTAAGTATCGATTAACTAAATTAAAAAAATTAGTATTGAAATATTTTATTTTACTTAAATTCAATTAAATTATATGATGACAAACTTACCCAGCTCGCTTCGATAAACCATGAAGAGAACTGTTCCTAATCCAACGCATAAAACTTAAATGTTGATATTAAATTTATTATATGATTAAGTTATTTAATTGGCATTTAAAATAATTTAATTATTTTTTATTTACAGTGCATAATCGATCAAATGAATGCCATATTTAATAATAATAAAAAGGTTAGTTAATAAATATATAAAAATAAAAGTATTTAAAATTTATGATGAATTATCTACGGATTCCCCATCATTTACAGAATAAATGAAAAATAATTTCTCTGAATTTAAGACAACTTTTTATAATTTATGTAATCCTTAAATTTGTAATAATAAAATAACAATTTTTTTTTTTTTTTTTATAGGTCTAGGAAAAAAACTTTCTTTCAAACTTGCTTTTTAAAGGTAAATATAATTTCTGAATAAATTTATTTTGTTTTAATTAAATCTAATTTATATGATGACAAACTTACCCAGCTCGCTTCGATAAACCATGAAGAGAACTGTTCCTAATCCAACGCATAAAATTTAAATGCTGATATTAAATTCTCCTTTTAAATAATACCTCGTCGTATAAAGAAATTGCATAAATCAATATATTTCTCATTCTTTACAGTGACAACTAATTTAATTTAATGTGAGCTGTCAGAAACTTATTATTGAAACTTTTCAAAGGTTAGTTTAAACATACGAAATATATATAAATAAAATAAATTATATTCTCCTTTAAAATATGATGAATTATCTACGGATTCCCCATCATTTACAGAATAAATGAAACATCATTTCTCTGAATTCAAAACAAAATTTTTATAATTTATGTAAACTTTAAAGTTATAGATATAAAATTAATTAAAATATTTATTTTTATCTTTTTTTTTTATAGGTCTAGGAAGAAATTGACTCAAACTTTCTTTTTGAAGGTAAACATCATTTCTGAATAAATTTATTTTGTTTTTTTTTTTATTAAATCTAATTTATATGATGACAAACTTACCCAGCTCGCTTCGATAAACCATGAAGAGAACTGTTCCTAATCCAACGCATAAAATTTAAATGCTGATTTTAAACCTCTAGACATAAGTACTTTAATTAGCATATAAATTAACGATATATTTATTTCTTATTTATAGAGCATAATCGATCACTAGGAAGAAATAGACTCAGACTCAAAAATGGTAAATATAATTTATAAATAAATTTATTTTGTTTTAATTAAAACTTATTTATATGATGACAAACTTACCCAGCTCGCTTCGATAAACCATGAAGAGAACTGTTCCTAATCCAACGCATAAAATTTAAATTCTGATTTCATAACAACCTTTCTAAGGAGTCGTTTACTTAGCAACACAAATTAATGAGTAAATATTTTTATTTACAGATTGTAACATGGAGAATTTTGGATGCTGGTTACCCTATAGTAAAAATCATGTATTTTATTGACATTATCCAGCTGAGATAATTTGAAGCAGGGCAATTTTTAGTCGGTCACTCTCAACTAGTAACCAAAGCTACGATAGCTTAAATATGTGAACTGAAAATGCAAATAAAAATATTTAAAATTAATGACTGTGTGGTCCATTTCTTGAACATTAGATAATAATTAAGTCTATATAAAAACGAAGTAATTATCATTTATTCTGAATAAAAATTATAAAAAAAATTTAATAAAGTCTTATATTTTCAACAAAAGCTTCGATTTGAATATAAAATATTTCAATCAAAAGATTCAAACTTGGCGCCATGTTCAAAACAGCTGTCAAAATCGAAGAGCTGCCAGGGCTGCAGTCAAAAGTATATCTTCCTTCTAACGGAGTTACTTAATACTAGCGTTTCTTTGTCATAATTATACTGTCGTTTCTTTTTATATTTGTTGCCAATCTTAACAGATGTTCAAATGCCCTATTTAAAAATATAAATTAAAGATTGATCTGTCATCGATTTAGAGACGGGTATTTTAATACCGATCACTTGCAGAGAGGCATTTTGAAATAATAGGTGACATAATTATTTCAAAATGCCTCACGGAAAGTCCAACAACAAATATTATTCAAGACTGAGTACAGATTTATTAAGTACATAAGATATACAACATTCGGACCTTACATCCGGATTTTGTTATAATGTAAGGTAAGAAAAATCCACTTTTGTTGCAAAAACTTTACGAATAGCCAAATGTCAAAACAAAATATCGATAAAGTACTCTCTTATCGATATATGACAACAAGTTCATCAGATGTTTTCGTAGCGAGTACACCGGCAGTTACAGTACCATAACATTACTCGCTAGTATAACATCGTCGCTTTAAACTATGTGTACAGTGGTTTCTGTTAATAACAGCTATCATTTGTGCTACAGAAGCATCATGGGTCTGTTAATTTTTCAGTTTTTATTGCGCGAGGTTTGGAGAGCGGTTGTATGATATTCGAAGTGAAATTTATGTTTGAAATACCGCATTTAAAATTGCATTAAATCGGGAAATTATTTAAGCTTTAACGGCTGCTAAAAATTACATTTAATACGCGTACGCATACAAATTGTTGAATCTTTAATGGATCACGTTAAATTGTGAATTTTAACTACAAATACAAAAACGAAAATATATATATCTACATACTTCTGACGCATATTTATGTGTTAATGTACATATTTAAATCAGCCAATGTATACACATGCCTACACATATGATTGTATCTGTTCACATGTGCACATGTGTGTGTAACGTATGGCGATTGCGATCGGGATCGTCATCGTCTGCATTCGTTTGTGTGTGTATATGAATGTGTAGTGGTGGCATGTGCGTGTAACGAGAAAAGGTTTTAAATAATAAATGTTTATAAAACGGAAAAAAAGATACAACAAAATAAAAAAAAGAAGTGATTTCAAAAAATCCGTCAAATGTAATAAAATTATTAAATATGTGTTAAATATATATCAATATCAATATATATTTATATTTATATATTAATATATCAATATATATTTGTAAATATTACAATCAAATATATACTTCATATGTGCATTTTTTTGATGTCATATATGTAGTAGGTGGTTGTGTGTGTGCACATATACATTTTGTGCATTTGTGTGTGTTGTATTATGTGTATCATGGAGTGGATACAAATACATAAAAGAATTATTTTCAAATGAGTGCCAATTTATTAATGTAAATTGTCACAAATTTAATTCTTTGTGCCTCTGTCGCTATTGCTGTAGCTATTGCTGTAGCTGTTGCTGTTGATGTTTCCGCTTCTTCAACCTTAATTCCAAGCAAAAAGGCGGAACGCGCGCGCTAACCTGTTTTGCCGACGGAGAATTCTAATTTTTATTTTCGGTCTCAACTCGTGCGTTTCTTATTTAATTTTTTTTTCTTGCTGTCCTTTTTGTTGTCGGTTCTCGCAAACTTGCGTATTAAAAAAAACATCGACAAATTGGTAAGTTAAATTAAATTGTGCAATCGTTTTTAAGTTCCTAATCTCTGTGGTCTAACATAGCTTTATGTACAAACACACACACACACACACACACAAATATACATTTGCTGAAAACATGAACTATTTTTCGTATTCTTTAATTTTTACTTTTTTTTTTGTTGTCTTTGTTGTTTCGCTCGTTTCTTTTTCTACCTGTTGATATCCCACAATCATGTCTCTAAATAGAAACTCGTTGTCATTAGTTTTGTGCCACCACTGTTGTAGTTGTTGTTGTAGCTGTTGTTCTTCTGGTGGTTTTGGGTTCGCTTGTTACCTTGAACTAATAGTTATATTCCCTACTGTGAGAGTACACACACACACATACATATATACATATATCCACAAAACTGTTCCGAGACCCGCGTCTCGCCAGGTATGTGTGCATACATATAAAGACGCACACACACAGAGACACAGATCCACAGATATACATATGTACATGTTCATAGATAGAGATGGACGTCGCGACTTTCAAACTTCAGATAGGCAGTAATGCTTAAACAAATACACATATTGATATACATTGGTGTTCATTTGTGTTTGTATGTATGCATTTCATTCTTTCGCTTTCCGCATGTGTATTTTGTCTTTTCGAAAGAGGCGGCAGTGACGAAAGAAAGACACAAAGATAGAGAGAGAGAGAGAGAGACAATATACTCACACTAACGCACAGAATTGAAATCGATGACTGTTCTAGGAAGTTGTTGTCTCTCGATCGCTCCATACAAAAGAAACCGGGGAATTGTTTATTTTATACACCCTTGCATAAGATGTTATGATTTTGTTTTGAAGTTTGTAATTTCATAATATAATACAGGTCCACTATTATCATATATAGTATGTAGCTGCCATATTAACAATCGATTGAAAATGCTTATATTGAGTAATTTTACCGAAGCTCAATCAATATACGTTTGCTATAAGGGTATTTAATCTTCGGCAAACCATTTTTTCTTGTTTTTGTTTTTTTGCTTATTTTGATTTGTTTTTGTTTTTATACCCTGTGCTGGAAATTAAGTTTGTGGACAGTTTTGTTTCCAGTATTTAAAGCAGTTCAAAAAGCTAGATTAATTCAAATTGATAGAATTAGTTCAACATACCAAAGAAAGATTTGTTTAGTTTTAAGTACTTTTATATGAAAGACAATTTAAGATTCTTTAATTAACTACAATTTGTTTGCACTTATTTTAGTTGAACAATTAAATTTCTTTCTTTCTTTTGAATTTAGTTCTAAAAGTAACAGATTTAACTTAAAATTCTCTAGCTTTAAGAAATTTGACTCTGTGTGCGTGTGTGTGACTCACTGACAAAACAAACAACAAGAAATTAAATGATCACTAAGATCATTTTGGGGCATTTTTATTAAAAAGTTCAAAGGTCAAATCAATTGAATATGAAAAATGTATTGTTTCTAAAAGTATTTAAACCAGTCTTGCAGAATTTATAATTAAAACTATGATACCTATTCTAAACTATATATTTTGATTGCAATCAGATTATTATAGCTGCCATATGATCTGAAAAATGTAGGGAGTTTAACAATAATGTAATGTAATGTAATTACAAATATCGATCAATTATCATATATTATTTCTCTGCCGATATCTTTCGTCTTTAGTGTCGTCACTAGCGTTTATATCCAACTAACTATATTAATTAAAACAAGAAAGAAAGGTTATCTTCGGCTCGCCGAAGATTAAATACCCTTGCGGTAATGCATATTGCGTTAATTTAGTTTCAATTACCAATTGTGCTATATGATATAGTAGTTCGATTTGGATGAAATTTGGTCAGCATATAGGGAATGATGGCCAATATGTATTGCGTGAATATGGCTGAAATAGACAATAAAAATTTTCATACTAAGCATTTGAACCGATTGTTCCTATGGCAGCTATATAATATAGAGATCCGATCCGAATGAATTTTAGTCAACATATGGGGAATAATACCAAATGCATACTGTGTGAATTTGGTTTAAATCGCTCAATCGTTGGCAGATATATGACATTGTGGTCCGATCTTGATGAAATTTGCTTTGCACATGGGATTTGGTACTAAATGCATATAGGCTTGAATTGGTTGAGAAAGCTTGAAAAAAAATTGTTTTTTCAACCGATTGTTTCTATGGGAGCTATATGATATAGTCATTTGATACTTTATGGGGTCGGACTCGCCTCCTTCAATGCGTTACAAACTTCGTGACAAAATTAATATACCCTCTGCAAGGGTATAACAAACTAACTAGTTTAATTCGTAAATTTGTTTATTTTGTTGTTTCATTGTGTATTAATCATTATTTATTTTTAATTATTGTTTTATTTTCTAACCCTCAGACGTCAACTGGAAAAAAAGGACTATCACATTTGAAGATATATGTATACTCGGTATAAATCTGTTAAATAAAGTTTGCAACAGTGCGAAATGGATGGCAAATCGGTCTTGCGGATTGTACAAATGAGGTTATACGAAGTGATGCATTATGCATTTGGCATAAGCAGGGCGATGTTTAAATAATTTAGGTAACGCTCATCACATATAGTGCTTATATATATAGTCCGGAATAATTAAACCATGCCGCATACACACACGCGTCATGGGTCATCTGGAGATGATTTAGGCAGCACCGATGAGGTCAAAATATTCAAGGATGAAGGCGATCGAGAAGACGAGAAAATATCATCCGAGAACCTTTTAGTCGAAGAGAAATCAAGTCTTATTGATTTAACCGAAAGCGAGGTACGTTCAAAATTTAATTACATAAATTGTCGAACTTTCCATAACCTCAAATAACCTCAATAAAAAAAATACTTCTTTTAAACAATAAAAAATAATGGATTAAAAGAAAATCCGGCGTAAAATCTCCTCAGAACAAGTTTTTGCACTAAAACCTTTGATTTTTGGTTCTTAAATAGAAATAGCTCATTTTTCTGAATAGACAGACATCTTAAAATACGAGTTTTATTTTTGTTTTAACCAAGTTAAACCGTATTTATTTATTTATAGACCAATACTAATGGAACAAAGACGATTTATAGAACGAACAAGTTTTTAATTTAAAAAAAATTAAACTCGACAAATGAAAATAATAATGATTTTAGCATAAAAACATTCAAAGGACGATTTGAAATTCTTTTTTAATGAGATTTATGAAAAAAACTTTAAAACTTTCTTGTTTATAGACCTTATTTTTTATTAACATTTTTAGCGTAGAAAGAAATATTTATATATTTAATTGACAGACCAGAAAACGGAATAATTTCCATGCATGCCCAAAAGAATTAGAAGATAATTTGCAGATCATTTTATTAAGAGTTGTTTAAGAAAAGTTCCACTTAAAAATTTAATTCTCTTTATAACAATTTTTCTTATATTTAGAACAGTTAAAGCTCGTCTTTTACTTTTAGAATATTAAATTAAGCATAATGTTATGAGATGCTATTTTTAAAAAAGATTTTAAACAAAAGAACTGATTAATTTGTGTACCATGTTTTTATCTTTCTCACAGGAAAAGGGAAGCAAGACCGTTTCTAGGCCTGATCACAGTCCCGTTTTTAGTAAGTATTCAAAGTTTTTACTTTATCTTCATATCAGATGAAATAATTTTAGAAACAATGACGTCACAACGTCAGTATTAAGTGTTCATATGTATGTACATATGTTTGATTATTGTTGCGGCAGGGAAGGGTACCTCAAAGACGTTTTTGTCGAAACATTGCAAAGCAGATTTAGAAATAATTATAAAATAAAAAACTTTGTTTAAACAATAGAAATTAAAACAATATACGTATATATGTTTTTTTTTTATATATATAGATACATTTTTATTAGGTATCTTATAGTTGTGCATTTATATTACGTTTGCCATAAGCACGCTCTCAATCAGTACGAGAAGAACAGTCAGCACAACATGTGCTCAGACTGAGACTTAGTCGCAGTCACCGTCGCTGTCGCGGTCGCTGTCGCAGTTTCCGCCGCTGCCTTAGCCGCAGTCGCCAACTTGAGCCTCGTAGCCGACGTAGTGGCTTGGTGTGGGTCGGATAAATAACCGGCTGCTGCTGTCTCTGTCGCTATCGCAGCCGCTGAGTTTTAACTTTAGCATCCGTCGCGTCCCATCGCCTCCGATCGCCCCTGAACGCCCCGCCTCTCGCTGCGGATCCATGGTGCTAACAAGGTGATGCAGATCGCCTCGTCGACACGCTACTTACTTCATTTCTTGTTTTCTGTTTTCTGTTTGCTACATTTTGCTTTCTTTTTCTTTTGTGTTCGTTAGCGGGGTTTAGGTACTCGTCCCCGTCACCTTCGCCGTCGCTTTACCTATGCCTATGCCCATGCCCATTACCGTCTTCGACCCCGTATCTCTGTGTGCGTATATGTGTGTGTGTGTGTGTGTGTGTGTGTCTGCATGGCTGTCTGTTCCTGTGCCTATGTGTACATGCATTTGTGTTCGTATATGAGCATTTATGCATGTATGTATGTATGTAAGTTTTGTATGCATGTTCTCATAAAAAGAACGAGTAAATAAATAAGTATGTATGTATGTACATATATTTATACACGTAGTATGTTGGAATATTTTGTAGGAATGTACATACATACATACTTGTCTCGCTCCCGAGGTGTATGTAATACATAACACACAAACATTCGTTTTGTTAACAATATTCGCATTATGAATGTAGGTATGAGAGTTCACATAAGGCTTTAAGATTGTCTGCAGCTCAAGATCGTTTATGGGTAATGCATACTAACTGAATGTAAACATGCAAGTGCATACATAAATACTCACACACACATGCACTTGTATGAATACTGGACTGGCTTTTAAAATTAGAACTCAAAATGTGTTTTTTTATCCCGAAGCTCAAACTAAACAAACGTAAAAAATATTTTAAATGATTTTGTTTAATTTTAAATAGCTTACAATTCCCTGTTCATTAAATAATTTAAACTTTTTTTGAATGCATAATTTTTTAATTGATTCAAAGGAAGAAAAAAATAGTTTGACGAATTCCAAAGTTCGAAAATTCATTCAACATTTGATACGTGAATTTAACATTATGAAATTTTTAATATTTTATTGTTAAATCTGGCTGATTTTAATATATATACTGAGAACTCAGAGACCCGATCGTATAGAAACAGACGTACAGACGGACAAGACTATATCTATATGGGGTCATATATGTTTATACCTTTTCTTTTGCAATTTTTTTTTTCAAGTTATCCTTTAGTTAACTCCATCTGCAGAGCATAAAAACAATGAACAACTTTTCCTATTTTAAGACTAAGTTGATTCGGAAATTATTTAGTATAGACAATATATTTTTTGAAGGAACGCATTAAAAAAATCAACATTTTAACTATCGATTTGGTCATTGTTAGCATTGTTGAAATTTTTACTATATTTTTTAGATATATTTATTTAACACTCGAATATTAAAATCACTAGTTTTGAGCCATTTATATACATATGTACATATATAAATTACACTTTAGGCTCTAAAGATCGGGTTTGCCTTTTTTAAGTCAGACATTTACAAGTTTTTGATATATGTATGTAATTATTTGTTCAGGAAAAAAGGTAATTTCCTATAAGTGAATAGATCTATAGCATATTGTGGATAATATATTTACTAAGAACACATTAATGGAGATGCATACATACATATCTACTAGTCACTAGTATGTTATTTAAACACTTTTTTAAGTACTTGAGTATGTTAAACTGTTAGTATGTATATTTAATAGAAACCTTCAAATTAGACAGCTGGACTGACTTTGTGCTAAGCATACATAACTTGTTAACAAGCCTTTGCCTTTCCCGTCTCAGTCCCGGTCTCCGTCCCTGCCCTTGTCTTCCCGTCGTTGTCTTCTCAGTTTACCTTCATAACAAAACAGCTAACGAGCTTTTTGCCTTGCCCCGTCATTGACCAGGAAAGGAGATTCTGAAAATGTTCATTTGGATCGTAAAAAAGAAGGAAAAACAGTAAGACGCACTTGGATCATGGGCTCAAAATATCAAAGTCCGAAAAGGTTCTTTAAAAGAAAGCTTTAAGTATTTTTAAACTAATTTCGCGGACTCCAATTTAATCCCGAAGTACTTTATTTTGAAATCTAGAGAATAAACTAAACTAATGACTTTTGTTTTTGTAGTCTCATAAAAAAAACCAACTGTTCAGTTAAACTGCAAGTGCATTTAAAATTTAACGGATTATGTAGCTAACTTTCCCACTGTACGACGATCAGTTTGATTTTTGTTTTTGAAGCATTCATGCATACATACATATGTATGTACTTGCATATATACAAAGATACACACGTACGTACATATGTACGCCGGCATATGGTGTGCTTGTACAAATATGTGTGAGTGTCTGTGTATATATATTTTGTATTTTTTACTCTTTTGTATGTATGTATGTATCGGTGTGTATAAACATGCACGCCTTGTTGTCAGTGTGTGTGTGTGTGTGTGTGTGTGTGTTTGGTTTTTGCGTAGCGCATACTTGTGTTCACAAGTAGGTATGTATGTGTGTTGTTTGTATGTCTACCTTAGTATTGTTGTGTATCCTTGGAAATTAATGAGTTTTCGTAGAATTGGCGGTCGCACTCGTTCCTCGCTCGTTTTACTTCGTTCGTCGTTGGTCGTGCAGCCGATGCTGCTGCTAAAGCTGATGCCGTGGTTTGCTTTGGTTTGGGTCTTCTTCTACGTCTTCTTCTGCTTATGATGATGACGCTGGTTTGCCGTTCAAATTGGTGTGTATGGTGTATATTTTGTGTTGATATTTCCATACCCTGTGCAACAGATGTAATAGGTTTATTTACCTAATGGCTGAAGAATGCCAGTATCTCTGAGAAAGTAAGAACTATGTATGTAGATTGTGTTTTTATAAGTGCAGCCAAAAGTAATTGTCTTCACTTTTTGTTTTTGTTTAGATTTTAATTTTTAAACTCGACTCAAATCATTTTGTATTGAACAATTGAGCTTAAGTAAATTCATGCAATAATTCAATATTTATATATAAAAAGTAAAAACTTAACATTAAACTGCAGACTCTAGGTATATAACAGTCTGGTGGACTCGACTCTTTCTTGTTAAGTTCTCGCTAACTATGCTCTAGCAGTGACCAAACATTGTTGTTGTTTCAAAAACGCTTGGATTATTGCATTACCCGTTTACTACCTTCTTCTTCGCTGCATTAGTGTGTGTGAGCATGTGTGTGTTTGTGTGTTAGTTAATTCTCTTTCCTCATCCGTGTTTACGGCCTTCTCCCTCGGCCTTCTTCTCGTTCAGTTCTCCTCCTCCTTCCATTTTGATTTAACATTTTTCTCTGCTGTTACTGTTGTTGTTTTTGTGTCCCTCTTGTTTTGGGTATTGCTCCTTGTTTTTATCATTATTTTGAGGATGTTTATGTATTTTTTTTAGAGTGCCGTCTTCTTCGTTTGTTTCTCTAACAAGCTGTGAATTATTTAATGATATGACAGTGTGTGTTGTGGTGTTTGCACACAGTTACAGTGAGCGCAACCTATTTTCCATATACTAGAAATTTTCAGCCTCTTTGCATTAAAAATAATTTAAATTAAATATGATTTCGAAATTAATTTGATTATACATTTTTCATATATGTACTCAGAAAATCGAGAGAATTTCTTAATTTAAGCTTCCGTTTTTAGAAGAAATCAAAATTATTTTCTTTGTTAAATACTGTAAGCATAGAAAGTATAAAACTAACAAATTAAATGTATAATTTGATAATTCAAACACAACAAATCATAAAATATACCTAATGTACACTTGCTCTCATAACTCTGCGTACACTCAAAAAAAAAAAAACTTTTTTTTTTAGTTTGAGCATTAATAGCGCTCGATAGAAACGATATATTGGATTTATTCTTTTTTAATTTGATTATTTAAACATTTAACTTTATTCATATTTCTAATTCTATTTAAAAAAGTAAAAACAAAAGCTTAATATAATTAATAAAAAAAAACATAACGAACAAGTAAGATAGACTACAATCGAGCGAACCGACTGTAAAAGATCCCGTACTCCTTCTAGTGCGCTTATTTCCATACAAATCACTAATCTACGAGCGATTTGTCCTATGGGAGGCATAGGCAATAGTAGTCCGATCTAAACCAAATGATTAGGGTAGTTAGTTAGTCTCTCTAGCTCTAGTCGTTTTCAAGCTATGGTGATGTGAAAATAGTTTTTTACAATTTGCGGTGGCGGTGGGGGGCGTGGCAAAAATTTGAAATAAACTTGCACTACACTACGTACACTACAGACGGACTTTCATTCCAAATTTGGTGACCCTAGCTCTTGTATTTTAGAAGATTTATGTGTTCATACAGACGGACGGACAGACAAACGGACATCGCTATATCGTCTCGGCTGTTGAAGCTGATCAAAAGATATATACTTTATGGGTTCGGCCACGCCTCCTTCTACCTGTTACGCACATTTCGCTTTAGACAAACTTAATAGACCCCTCTAGTCTAGGCCTTTCAAAAGTCTGCGTACAATGTGAGAATTTGCGATTACCGTCTTCTTTTCTATCTGTTCTTCATTATACCCTTGCAGAGGGTATATTAGTTTTGTCACGAAGTTTGTAACGCATTGAAGGAGGCATCTCCGACCCCATAAAGTATATATATTCTTGATCAGCATCAACAGGCGAGTCGATATAGCCATGTCCGTCTGTCTGTTCGTCTGTCCGTCTGTCCGTCTGTTTCTATGCGAACTAGTCTCTCAGTTTTAAAGCTGAAACTTGGTACAGATATGTATTCTCTCTGCAGGCAGATCATTTGTTAAAATCGGCCGGATCGGATGACTATATCATATAGCTCCCATAGGAACAATCGGTTGCAAAAAAAATTTTTTTTTAACTATTTCAACCAAATTAAGCCTATATGCATTTAGTACCAAATCCCATGTGCAAACCAAATTTCATCCGAATCGGACCACTATATCATATAGCTGCCATAGGAACAATCGGTTGAAAATGATGAAAATGCCTAGTATGAAAATTTTCAGTGTCGATTGAGCAATTTCAACCAAACTCACGCCATAAACATTTGCCATCATTCTCCAGCTGTTGACCAAATTTCATTCGGATCGAACCACTATATCATATAGCTGCCATAGGAACAATCGGTTCAAAGGCTTAGTATGAAAATTTTTAATGTCTATTGATCGATTTCAACCAAATTCACGCAGTACGCATAAGCTATCATTCCCTATATGCTGACCAAATTTCATCCAATTCGGACTACTATATCATATAGCTTCCATAGGAACAATCGGTTGATAATGATGAAAAAGCCTAGTATGAAAATATTCAGTGTCGATTGAGCGATTTCAACCAAACTCACGCCATAAACATTTGCTATCATTCCCTAGCTGTTGACCAAATTTCATTCGGATCGAACCACTATATCATATAGCTGCCATAGGAACAATCAGTTTAAAGGCATGGTATGAAAATCTGTAAAGTCTATTAAGCGATTTCAGCTAAATTCACGCACTACTCCTTTGCTATTATTCCCTATATACTGACCAAATCTCATCTAAATCGGACTATTATATCATACAGCTTCCATAGGAACCACTGGTAACTGAATCCAATGAACGCAACATGCATGACTGCAAGGGTATTTAATCTTCGGCGAGCCGAAGATAACCTTTCTTTCTTGTTTTTCATTTAATTTAATTTAATCTTGGTAATATGCAAACACATTTCTGTAAAATTTGGCACACGTTGCATCCTGGAGACGAAAGGGAAAGAAATCTGCATTGAAGTGCGTAATAGAACTGCAAAACAATCGATTGTTTTTACCGATATATCGATGGATATTGATTACAACGATAGATCGATGGGTGTTTCGCACCATCGATTGTTTTGTATGGCTTGGGTAAGAAAAAGAAAGGTGAACAAATCTAGTTTAAAAGATGAAAAAAAGATACTCGTATTAAGATATTATTAGTGATATTATGTTATGATGAAATGAAACGAAAATGAATTGAATAACTTTTAATTTTGTACAAATCTAGTCTCAAACATGGAAAACAAGGCTCATTTTAACTAAGATCACTAACCATACAACACATAGATGCGTTAAACGCAAGATTTTTTAATAGCAAACGCTTGCCTACTCATGGACCCCCAGAGAGCTTCGGCAAAAAGCCGATCGCAATAGCGCCCTGGCGAGTCGATCGCAGCTAGGCAAAAGGCGAAAATAATTTAGTCTGCCTCAGTCAGCGAAACGATGAGCACGGCTATGTCGCTTGTGTTCTCGTTTCGCTTTTATATGTTTGTCTCTTTCTAGCATGCCAGATACACACATTTTGCAATATCTCGCAACGGCGAGCAGGGAGTCGTGGGTTCGACTCCAAAAACCAAATTCACACATTATGTGTATGGCACCATTATAACTATCCTCACCAAGTTTAGTCCTGATCGGACAACTATAGCCTATAGCTCCCATAGGACAAATCGGTCGAAAATGGGTGATTTGTATGGAGACATGAAGTTTTAGTTGATCGATTGCAACCAAACTAACACATTATGTGTATGGCGCCATTATAACTATCCTCACCAAGTTTAGTCCTGATCGGACAACTATAGTCTATAACTCCCATAGGACTAATCGGTCGAAAATGGGTGATTTGTATGGAGACATGAAGTTTTAGTTGATCGATTGCAACCAAACTAACACATTATGTGTATGGTACCATTATAACTATCCTCACCAAGTTTAGTCCTGATCGGACAACTATAGTCTATAACTCCCATAGGGCTAATCGGTCGAAGATTTATTCAAAAAGAATAAATCCAATATATCGTTTCTATCGAGCGCTATTAATGCTCAGACTTAAAAAAAAGGTATTTTTTTCGAGCGTACGCAGAGTTATGAGAGCAAGTGTATATAAACTACATTAATTAAAGTACAGTAGAATCCTGTTATAACGATTCCGCTTATAGCGGCGTAATTATAATGAAACTCCGAAAATCAACCGTTTATAGCGACTTATGTTATTTATTTATATGTATATACCCCAAACAGACATTATAATTGTAGAAATATTTTAATGTATAATTATATACATATATGAAACATACAAATCATAAGAATAAAGCAATAAAGCATTAAGATGACCATACTTTTTCTTTATGTTCATTTATTTTTGATTTATTGCCCGATTTTTGAAAATATTTTAATGTTTGTATTTGATTGCAGATAAACTCGAGCCGCACACCCACACCTTCAATATGGGATATTTGGTATCACCGTATTCGTATGCCAACGGAGCACCCGGAGGACTGCCCGTAACTATGGTATTTATACTCTTAACAATACTATAAGAAGAATGGGATTTACATGTGTAAATTCAGGCGTCTATCTGGCTAAAATTTTAGAGACTCCAAAATGTTAAAGAATATGTTTTTTGGGCTTAAAACTTCTCTAAAAAAGTAATTTTTTCAAGATTGTGTGGTGTGGAAAGAAACTTTATAGAGATATTATCATCAAGAAAAGAAAAGAAATTGAATGGTTCATAATGTTGATGACGATTTTTAGACCCCGTACTCTAAAAAAAAGTATAGGGGTCTATTCGGTTTGTCTGAAGCGAAATGTGCGTAACAGGCAGAAGGAGGTTTTTGGAATTTGGAATGAAAGTTTTGTGTATGGTTCCATTATAACTATCCTCACCAAGTTTGGTCCGGATCGGACAACTATAGCCTATTGCTCCCATATGAAAAATCGGTCAAAAATTACTTATTTGTATAGTAAAATGCGCTCTAGAATGAGTACGGGGTCTTTTACAGTCGGATCGCTCGACTGTAGCCTTTCTTACTTGTTAAATTTGTAGTTAGTATATTATTATTTTCGGCTGTGCACGCGACACTACCTAAAGTCACTAGAATTCTAAGACGGCTTATCCCACTAAGAGCATTTATTTTACCTGTAAAGGTGTTTGTGGGAGCAAATTCGAATATTTTTTCTAGAAACTAAGGCCTTAAGTACCTATTATCTACTCAAATACTTTTGTGGAGTATTATAAATAATATATAAAATATACATTTGTCGACAAACGATTGTAAAACAAGTCAGAAAGGCTACAGTCGAGCGAGCCGACTGTAAAAGACCCCGTATTCTTTCTAGTGCGCGTTTTTCCAGACAAATCATCAATCTTCGAGCGATTTGTCCTATTGGAGTTATAGGCTATAGTTGCCCGATCTGGACCAAAGTTGGTGAGCTTAGTTATAATGGAACAATGCACATAATGTGTGAATTTGGTTTCTCTGGCTCTAGTCTTTTTATAGTGATGTGATAATTGTTTTTTACAATTTGAGGGGGCAGTAGGGGGCGTGGCAAAGATTTGAAATAAACTTGATTTGCTCGCGAAGCAGACGGACATTCATTCCAAATTTGGTGGCTCTAACTCTTGTAGTTTAGAAGATCCAGGTGTTCATACAGACGGTCGGACAGACAGACGGACATCGGTATATCTACTCTAGGCTTTAGATGCTGATCACGAATATATATACTTTATGGGGTCGGAAAAGCCTCCTTCTACCTGTTACGCACATTTCTCTTCAGACAAACCTTATGGACCCCATACTCTATCTTTAGAGTACGGGGTCCAAAAAAATGTATAATTGTACCTGTACAACTATTATTATTGTGATCCTTTTGTTGTGCCAAGTACAGGGTATAATAAACTGTGTTCTCTTATCTTTTGTCAACAAAACGATAGGGAGGTCTTGAATAATTATATATATTTTTCATTTAATACCCTTTTCCATTAGGGTACTACAGATTTGTTGGCGTTTTATACTTAGAGTACTACAGGATGGGTAAAAGTGTATTTTAAAGTTAGTATGGTGGTATTCTAGAAGTAACTCGAAGGTGAAGGGTTGTCCTGGTCGATGGGAGAAAGAATGGGAGTGGGAGAAGGGTAGTTGGGGGAAGTTGGGAGAATCGCTTTAGAAGGGTGACAAATTGGTCTGTGTAACCAAGCACTCAAACAAAATAATAGGGCCCGAACTTTAAAACATTTAGAATACCATCAATAGAGGGGTTATTAGGGGAGGTTTTCTCACATTATCGCTACGATCTGTCATCTCCCTTGTTCCTGTACATTTTTTAATATGTATGTTCGTGAGATTATGTCCATCGTAGCCTGAAATTAAAACTACTAATCACAAGTGATACATGTATGTTGATAAAAATGAAGACAGACTTTGGATTATATGTTTTTTTATGGCACATGACAGATTTTCACTACACTGATAAAATGGCGAACATGATAGTATCATCTTAAAGCGTGGCTTACCCCATAAAGTATATATATTCCTGATCATATCATTAGAAAACCAACCCTTTAGTTTCAGGACAACAATTGTTTTCATACGAAATCAAAACGAATTTGGTATTAGTAAATACCATAAAAAAAATTTATAATTTGAGCTTTTATTTATCCAAATAAATAATGGATTTCAAAAATTAAAGTATTTGCTAAAAAGTTAAATATTTGTATAGGCCCTTAAAACAGGACTAGCCTACTTGAGACATCGTTTAATATTGATATTACACCGGATTCTCAGATTTCTTTCATTATTTATTGGAATAGTGCTTGGTAATGAACTTATACAGACTTTCAGACTCCTTCCAAAGAGCATTGATGCATTAGGTTAGGAAAATAACCTGATTGGTTGACACCAATCGCAGGTAGTGTCAATTGAATTCTTCTGGCGTTCATCCGCAGAAGTAGTATTTGAGCAAGTTGAGGGTAAAAATCCAAATCCTAAATCAGCAACAAGAGGGTTAGAAAGTGCTTGGGGAAATCAGAGATGCCAAGAATCAGTTTTGAAAACGGCTAAAATACCAACAAATATAATTCTAAAATCGGGCAGAAAGTAACATTAGATAACTTCAACTAAAAAGTGTGACCAGAGTATTTAAATTATGTGAATTACTTATAAATATGTATGTACAATTGTTGGTATAAAGTAAATTTCAGTAAATTTTACTTTTAAAAAATTACAGATTAATAAGTTTCTAAAAATAAGTAAAGATGGCTAATGTGTCATCACTGGCGGAAATAAAGGGAACCAAATAGTCACCTTGCTACATGTCTTTTCATGTTCTCCCAGCACGGATGAGTACTTTCACCCCAACGGGACTTTTCTTTTATTTTCCTTGATTTTTCTTCTTATTTGTTGTCGCAAACATTAGTTTTGTAAGGAAACCCTGACAGGGGTCCATTTTCAACAATAATAACAAAGAAAGGTTAAGTACAATACCGCTAGCAAACATCCTAAACCATTAAAGCGACATTACAGCATCAACAGGTAACGTTGGGTCTGTTTTGGTCCGTTATATGACATTTTTGTCCATTTTTGTCTACCCTAGATCGCCTCAAAGTGGTGTAAGCAAATGAAATACCAAATAAAATACCTTTGTAATACGCAGGTAGTTTTCATGTTTACTCAGAAATAGGAAAAATTGATAGTTTAGAAAAAGATCGACATGAGATTTCTTAAAAATAAGAGCTTTAACGATTACGGTTTGATTTTCAAAATGAAGGTTTATTGGTCTAAAAAATGCTAAAAGAGCATAAATTCATGATTTTAAACATTTCTAAAGTAACACCATGTCCTTAAAAAAGACCTAGATCTCAGAGATGATAAGAGCTAGAGCGACTGAACTAGGAGTGAAAGTCCGTTAATACTGTACGACATTTTCCCGCTTCTTGGAAAAAAACGATTTGCATAACACCATAGCCTATAAACTTCTAAAACTTTTGTGACCAAATTTCTATTTTATATGTAGCACACAATTATAACTTATCCAAACTAAATTTGATCCAGATCGGACAACGATAGCCTATAGCTCCCATTTAATAAGCAATCTACAATGGGTTAAATTCACATACAACAAGCTTTGGATATAAATATGATAAATTTTCTTATATAAATTATCTCATGGGAATAACCCAAGTAAATGTGTATTTAAGTAAATCGATTAAATTCGTTTGTAGTTAAAGAAGATTGTAAAAAAATCCGAATCAATTGAAAAGAGAAATTTGTAAAACGGCATTTTTGAATTGTCGTTGTCGTTGTCGTTAGTCCAATAGAATTTGTTGCCTGCATAAAAAGTATTTCAATTTAAATCTCTTTAATCAGCGTCGTCGTCAGCGTCTACGCAGTACCACCCCCAAAAGTGTATAAGGAATACACATACAAACATACATACATACGAACACAAATACTTACATGCACATAAATTTTGCTTTAACCTCCCTTGTGTTGATTTTGTTGTTGCTGTTGCTACCCATCGACTGCTAACGGTTCGCTGTACTTTGGTGGTAGTGCTTTCAGGCTCCAGGCTTGGGTACACACATACATACACCCATACACACATACAGGCACTTCGCCACCTACTAGCACTGTTCTCAGCACGCCAACAACCTCCCACAACCACATGCACACACGTATACGTATACGAACGCATACTAATAGAAGCTCTCTTTTTCTTGGTCTCTCTTCTCTTTCATTCTGACTCACGACGTATGTAAACATTATCAATCTACGAACTCACACTAACACATACACAAACCACACACACATACGCGATATACGTACGTCTATTCGTCTGGGCCTCCGAACCCAGGAAGCAATCTAAAAGAAAGAAGCAAAAAAAACGCCTTTGACTACCCCAACTACATAAATATCACCATCCCAGTAGGACTACACTAGTTGCCAGCAGCCAAGCAACCACCCAAAATGCCGAATGCTGACGTTTCTTTTAATGAGAGAGAGACAAAGAGCAACCCCAAAAATCTTCCGCTGCAGTTCATTTTTAAACAATGGCGTCCAATTTCATTTGTAGAGAGAAATCATTTAGGCAAATTCCCTTTTTTTCTCGCTTTTTTAAAGTTCCTTTTCTCCTTTCCCTCCCCCTTCCAATTCCCCTTCACCATCCATTTACAATTTTCAATTTGTTTACTATATTTTTTGGTAAAATTCAATGGTGCGAAGGTCTGCAACCATAATTGTTTTTTTTTTCCATGTAGATGACACTAAAAATTGGTTCACTGGTTTATGTATTTATTTATATGTACAATATATATGTATGTATATATTTATGCTTCAAACTTATTTTATTGAATGTATTTTAAGAACATTCCTTAACTGGATACAGCACGGAAATTATTCCTTCTTTGCGAAAAGCAATCCTAGAGAGATTTTCTGAATACGTAATCAAACTGAGGCACACTTTTAATTTGTTGGATTGTCTCGAATTAATCTTAAATTATCAGAAATAAGACTATATTGTTTAAAAGTTTAGTTAAAAATGCATTTAACTATCATTAAAGTGCTAAAATAAACTATGATCTCAATTGACGACTCCAGATTTAAAGAGTTCCTAAATTTAATTTTAGTTTATTTATTTATTTTGTTTTCACATGAATTTAAACATTTGACAAATCTTGAACTTTTACACAATTTTTTGTATGTTATATAGTATATAATAATATTTTTTATCTAACTGGTACTCAAACCCAAATAAACGGATAACTTTTCCCGCTTTTTTATTAATATGTACTTTTAACAAGTGAATTAACATCTTAAATATAATTTAGTTACCGATATTTACCGCATGTAAATATGATTCCAATTTATATCTTATAGATCAGTCCTGCGATATTATCCTTTATTCGCACATTTTTTAACACTCCCAAATGAATTAGTCTAATGCAAAAATTAGAAAAACTGAACTTCTTTCTAACTATATAATTCAGATTATAAATAATATAGTAAAAAAGTTGTTGTTGAAATTTGAATGAAATATGGATGGGCATTTTCTTGATTTTCGTTTATTATTTATATTTTTTAGAATTGTTAACATTATACATTTTTAGGCCACGTTTTCTAAAAAAGAGTATAGGGGTCTATTAGGTTTGTCTGAGGCGAAATGTGTGTAACAGGCAGAAGGAGGCTTTTCCATAAAGTATATATATTCTTGATCAGGATCTTTTAAACTACAAGAGCTAGAGCCATCAAATTTGGAATGAAAGTCTTATATGTATTTCATTTTTTAGCCTGATTGCTAACGTTAACACGTTTGTCACCAAAGACTTGCCGCATTGTTAATCATGGCTTCAAACATAAATTATTAATTTCAAATAAAAGTAGTGAGACAATAATAAATAGAGATATTTAAAATATTAAATAGTATGTTAATTGAATAATATACTTTATTTGCTTACAATGCTGACTACAGGGTATTAGAAATAAAACGCAAAACAAAAAACGAAACATCAAATCGAAATGAACCCAAAGCGGCAACATACGTTTATCGTTTAGGCAGCACCATCGAACGATAGAGGAGGAGGGTAATGGTGATGTGGGTGGGATGGGATGGGGTGCGGTGGCGTGGTGTGGGGTGATGGGTGGTGCTAGGGAGGTGGAGAGGGATACGAAGAGCAGTGAGTTGGTGGAGCGAGTCAGCGAGCGCGCTCGAAGCAGTAGAAACGCAGCGTTGGCGGCACTTTTTATATTCGTTAAGCGGCGGCTACATCAAAGACATATTTTCAGTTTCGCTGACTCGCCGCTTGCTTTGTACACGTTTGTTGTTGTTGTTGTTGTTGTTCTTCTTCTTCTTCTGCTTGTTGTTTTTGCTTTTGCTTTTGCTTTTGCTGTTGCCGTTTCTGTTGCTTGTTATTATTATTACTGTTGTTGTTGTTGTTGTTGCTGTTCTTGTTGTTGCTTTATTCATCAAGCCACAACAAGTACGAAACGGCGACAACAATATCAGTGATAATGCCAGACACTCAAACATACGGAAAAATATACATATACATCTGCTTATATACACGTATGTGTGTATGTATGTACTTCAATATTTATAAAGATAGATAGATATGTTTAAATAAATGAACATACTTTGCAAACACACTCACAAGAGTTTTTACAAATTGAGGTAATCATAGAAATAGAAATAGATCAGTTCAGTCATTTTGATCTGCAAGCAATTTAAGAGAAACTAGATTGTTATTGTTTTTTTTTTTTATATTACAAATTTCTTGCAGTGGAAAATTACAAGTTTTTAAAAGTTTAAAATTTAATTTTTAATAAATATTTAAATTTGACCAGTTTGGCACGTTCTTTTGTGACTTGTCACTTGCTTAGACTTGCTTTGAATGCTATGGTCGCCTTGCTGCTTTAAGATTCCCGTTACTCAGTTTTAATATGTTATAAGCAATGGGGTATGATAATTATATTGGTGCAATCGTTTAGGTGATGGCCCCTAGTGAGTTTGATTAAGATAGCTTGGTAAACACTTAAAACTTTCTTACTTATTTATATTTTTAGAGCATTATTCAGACTGATCGTTGCCATGACAGCTGTATGATATAGTTGTCCGATTTGGATTCTGTGTGAACTTTATTAGGACTGCTTGGTTAACGCAAAAGTTATTCATACTAATTAATATTAAGAGCATATATTCGACCTGTTGGGCGTTCTTAGCTTTTATAGTCTGAGATCAACAAGATGATGATATCGACTCGGCTATTTATTCTGATCAAGAATATATATACTTTATGGGGTCTGCCCTGACTTCTTCTCCCTGTTACATACCTTCCAACGATTACAGTACACCCCTTAACTCTACGAGTAACGGGTATAAAACCAAATTCACGTTTTACAGTTTATTTTTTATAGCTTAGTGATTATTTTACCTAACTGATTAAGAACTACTTTTATTAAGGGTACAAAATGTGGGATAAGGCTGCCAAGGCCCAAGCAAACAAATCTATTTTATAATTTATCGATAAACTACTGTCTAATAAATACCTTTAGAGAGTTTATTCGCTGATGAGAAGAGATTGAAGGAGAACAAGCGACAGAGAGAGAGAGAGAGAGAGAGTTGTGGTTTTTGACAGTGCTGTTTCTTGAGGAGCTTAGGGTTTGATAGTCAGTGAAACTGTTAAGAAATGCTACAGTCGAGTGAGCCGACTCTAAAAGACCCCGTACTCATTCTGGTGCGCGTTTTTTCCATACGAATCAGCAATCTTAGACCGATTTGTTCTATGAGAGCTATAGGCCATAGCTGTTCGACCCGGATCAAACATTTCGCTCCTGACAAACCTAGAATCCATTCGAAAGACATAATCCCTATTTATGTGATTAATATCCAAACTAGATTCTGGGGATTGCTTGATTAACAAAACTTTTACAACCAAAAATTATACAACAAAGAAAAGTACAGTCGAGCACGCCCGACCGTAGAATACTCTCTGCATTTTATTTCCGATTAAAAATAATATATAAAGTTTATATTATAAGCCATTGCAATGCATTGGTCGGCGCAGCCAGCGTCCGCGGGCAGCGCTGCCATTACACAGGCAGCGTAAACGTTCGTTTATATGTTTCTGTCTCGCTCGAACACATGCGTTGATATTGCTTTCAATTGTAACTTTGTTACGTGTCTAGCTCTCTTGTTTATCGTCCGATTTATATGCAACTTTCAGGATAGCTTGATATAATTTGTCTTCAAACAAATTTTAAATTACAATACTGTACGATAAGAACATATGCCTTAAAAATGTCATTACTTACTTTTCGCAACTTAGATATTCGCACAAAACATCGATTTTGTTTACGAGGTGTGTCTAGTTTTTTGCTTATTGCGGGCGAATGGGGCGTGGCATCGAAAAAAAAGATTCTTGTTTTGACTGACTAAATATCGAGTCGATCCTGACTAAATTCAAACTTGTAGCTCTTTCCATCTCTGAAATCTGTTTGTTCATACGGACAGACAAACGGACATAGCTACATCGGCTCGGCTTGTGATGCTGATCAAGAATATATATACTTTATGGGGTCTGCCACGCCTCCTTCTGCCTGTTACATACTTTTCACAAACCCAATGTACTCTCTCTTGCAGAGAGTATAAAAAGTGACAAACTATTTAAAATCTCGAATTAAAAAAAAATGCTATAAAAATATCTAAAACAGCATCACTGGCTCCGCTGCTGCTGCTGCTTTTATGCTGGGTGGCAACGCTGTTTGCAGCTGTATGCTCTCATTACCCTCTCGTAGGCGCCCTCTCGCTCTCGCTCTCTCTCTCGCTCACACTTGCACTGCCTGCCTCCATTGGGAGGTCAACCTGGAACGCAAAGTGTAATGACCTCTCATGCTCGTTGATGTGAAGTAATTCCGAACGAACTTCCACAAGTATTTAAATAGACCGAAGCTTGAAGTGCCGAGAAACAAGTGTTCATTTTTTTTTTTTTGTTATATTTTGTGAATAAAATCATTATTTTAAAGTTATTTAAAAAATTATTAATTAAAATGAATTCGTAATTAAACAATTGTAATTTCATTTCAGGCCAATAAAATTGGTTTACCACCTTTCTTTTGCCATAACGGGGACCCACTGACGACACCACCCCCTGCACATTGCGGGATTCCCCCGTATCAATTGGATCCAAAGGCTATGGGTAAGTTAAAAATTGATTTCTTAAGAATTACTTTTCACCGTGTCTTTCTTGACTTTCAAATGAGTTTTGAAATGTAAATGTGTGAAATGTTTTTAAATTTATAAACACCATTTAGGATCAAAATTTAGATTAGAGTTCGATGTGAATTCACAAATTTAAGCCAAGCTTTGTATCTCTTTTGGTATTTGGCTTTATCCATCTTAATATGCAAATATATTCGTCGACCAAGCCGTCTCAAGCTCAAGAAGACATGAATAATATGATAATCATTTGGCAATTGTGTGGAAAATTGCCATCATTGTTCCAAGTACTTATTTACTGCTTAAAATTGCATATATTTTCGCAATATCATCGATTTTCAGAGGGAACAAGTCGCAAACATAAAAAGAACACTACAGAAATTTCAATTGTAACAAAGTTGTCAAAACAGACCAAAAAAATAGATATACATTATTGTATCTTAACAACGTTTGCAAGCCCTGTAAACTGTACACAATAATACAGTGAAAGCTCTCATAAGCGAACACCTATCGCCCGCTTAAGATGGGTGTCTGTTTGAAGGGGAATCGAAAAATCGAAAAATCGAAAAATGCAAAATTTTGTGCCTCGTTTCTAAATTTACTGCCAACGTCCAGTCAAAAGGGGGACGAATACCCAAAAAATTCGAAACCAGAAAAAAATTGTGTGTTGAAAGAGCTTTTACTGTACCTTATGGACCCTGTACTATTTTAAGTACAGGTTTCAATCCGGTAACACTGATTTTTACTTCTGCGGATTGAGTTAAGTAATAATAAGAGGAGAGTGAATTACTCAACCGCAAGTTATTGACTTTCTCACCCTTCACCCTTCACCCTACCAGGTATAACCCTTATCACCTCTTAACTCGCGACCCTTCAACACAAATTCAAATTCATTGAAATTCAAACAAATTATGAAATAATAATTGCACATGATCCGATTTTATGGTGTGTTTTCTATGCTCGATTACCAAATAAAACATTTCTATTCATCAAAATATTCGAATACATTCATTCTGCCAAATTTGCCTCATTGTGTTTGTGGCTTGTCATATATTCATATAATATACACACACACATATATATATATATATAACTATATCTATGAGGGTTCAGTTCCCGCGGTGGTTGCCCGTTTAAGGGGCCTGCTAACGATAATGTTAATGGAAATGGTCGGCTGGTTTTTGCCCTAATGGGTGGGATGGGGGGTGGAAGGTGGAAGGTGAGGGGTGAGGGGTACCCAACAGCGTAAATAAAAGGCATGCACTTAAGAGATGCTTGCGGATTACAGGGCATTATAATCCATAACAATGGTAGCGTACTAATAATTGAATAACACAATAAAAATCCCAGACCAGCTCGGAACAATCCAACAATTCTGACAAGGACGAATCTGAAGAAACAGAGAGAATTTCGATTTTTGCCTCGTTTTATGCTTCTATTCATATTTTAAATTCAAGTAATTAACAAATTGAGTTTGAACTTTTTGAATACTATTTTTAGACCCCGTACTCTAAAAAAGTGTAAAGGGGTCTATTAGGGTTATCAGAAGCGAATTGTTCAGAGGGAAGCATTTCCTACCCCATAAAGTATGTATATTCTTGATCAGCATCAACAGTCGAGAAGATATAGCTATGTCCGTCTGTCTGTGTATAGGAGGTAGGCACCAAATTTCGAATTAAAGTCAGTTTATACTTCAGGCAGATCAAGTTTATTTCAAATTGTTGGCACGCCCACTATCCTCACCAACTTTGATCCGGATCAGACTACTATATCCTATAGTTTCCATAGTAAAAATCGGTTAAAAATGTTTGATTTGTATGGAAAATGAAATGAGTACGGAGTCTTTTACAGTCCTCTCTCACAGCAGTAGCTTTTTTTATACTCTCTGCAAGAGAGAGTATATTGGGTTTGTGAAAAGTATGTAACAGGCAGAAGGAGGCGTGGCCGAACCCACAAAGTATATATATTCTTGATCAGCATAACAAGTCGAGTCGATATACCCATATCCGTCTGTCTGTCTGTCCGTATGAAAAACAGATTTCAGAGATGGTAAGAGCTACAAGTTTAAATTCTTTTTTTTTTCGATGCCACGCCCCATTCGCCCACAATTAGCTAAAAACTAGATACACCTCGAAAAAAAAATCGATGTTTTTTGCGACTTACTCAGTAACTATGACGCTAAGCAGTACCAATTTTGGTAGGCAGGTTCCTAGAGACATCCAAAATGCAATGTCATTAAAATATTTGGCTGCCACGCCCCCTTTTCTCAAAAGATATAAAGCAATTTTTAAGGCATATGTTCTTATCGTACAGTATTGTAATTATACCCGTTACTCGTAGAGTAAAAGGGTATATTGTATTCGTTGCAATGTATGTAACAGGGAGAAGGAGACATGGCAGACCCCATAAAGTATATATATTCTTGATCAGCATGACTAGCCGAGTCGATATAGCCATGTCCGTCTGTCCGTCCGTCCGTCTGTCCGTCTGTGTGAACAAAAGGATCTCAGAGACTATAAGAGCTAGAAAGGCCCGAGTGGTCGCAAACGAAAGATAAAATGCCCAAGCAGTACAAGTTTGCTTTTGTTTTTTGACACGCCCACTTTAGGGCGTTCTATGTGCATACAAAGGTAAAAACAGGTAAAAATAGCATGTTTTAGTATAGAAAACTTTTTTGTTAGTAATGCTATCTAAACCAAATTGACACAGAAAGTACACGTCTAGGGATTACGTATACTGACCAAGTTTGATCCAAATCGGACAACTATATCATATAGCTCCCATAGGGACAATCGGTCAAAAATACGCTCCAAATATGAATTTATATGAATAACTTTTGCGTTGGCCAACCAATCGAAGTGAAACTTACACAGAATATATCTGTCAATAATATAAACATATTGACTAAGTTTCATCCAAATCGGACGACTATATCGTATAGCTCCCATAGGGACAATCGGTCAAAAATACGCTCCAAATATGAATTCATATGAATAACTTTTGCGTTGGCCAACCAATCGAAGTGAAACTTACACAGAATATATCTGTCAATAATATAAACATATTGACTAAGTTTCATCCAAATCGGACGACTATATCGTATAGCTCCCATAGGGACGATCGGTCAAAAATACGCTGTAAATATGATTTTGTATGAAAATTTTCTGCGTTTCTCAAGTCATCTGAATTAAAATCAATAGGGTCGATTACCTAACCGATTGTAATATTATTAATATTATTAATAATATATTATATTGTTAATAATATAATTAAACTGAGTAACGGGTATCCTAAAGTCGCGAGGCGACTATAGCATTCTTTCTTGTTTAAAATTTGTTTGGAGACAACTTATGCCAAACTTTGCTGAAAGTTGCATATAAATCGGACGATAAACAAGAGAGCTAGACACGTAACAAAGTTACAATTGAAAGCAATATCAACGCATGTGTGCAAGCGAGACAGAATCATATGAACGAACGTTTTCGCTGGCTTGTGTAGCGGCAGCGCTGCCCGTGCCAACTAATGGTATATGTATATATTACATATACACACATAAATATGTATGTGCATACATATAATGTCAAATGTATATGTATGTATGTGCATACAAACAACGTGTTTTACTTTAAGTACTATCAATTGATATTCCCGGCTAACGATTTTATTAAAATAATAGGGAATAAAATGCAGAGAGTATTCTACGGTCGGGCGTGCTCGACTGTACTTTACTTTCTTGTTATGATTGTTTAGCAGATTCTAGCAATTACTTGTACAGGTTTCTAGCTATAATAAATACTATAAAAAAAGAAGAAAGAATGCTATAGTCGCCTCGCGACTTTAGGATACCCGTTACTAAGTTTTATTATATTATGTATTATTATATTATGGGATATGATAATAATAAAAGTACAATCATTTAGGCAATCGACCCTAGTGAGTTTAATTCAGATGGCTTGGGAAGCATATTTGGAGCGTATTTCGACCGATTATCCCTATGGGAGCTATACGATATAGTTGTCCGATTTGGATCAAACTTGGTCAGTGTGTGTTAATTTGGTTTAAATAGCATTGCTAACCTATTTTTACCTGTTTTTACTTTTGTATGAACATAGAACGCCCTAAAGTGGGCGTGTCAAAAAACAAAAACCAACTTGTACTGCTTGGGCATTTTATCTTTCATTTGCGACCACTCGGGCCTTTCTAGCTCTTATAGTCTCTGAGATCCTTTTGTTCACACAGACGGACAGAGGGACATGGCTATATCGACTGGTCTAGTCATGCTGATCAAGAATATATATACTTTATGGGGTCTGCCACGCCTCCTTCTCTCTGTTACATACATTCCAACGATTACAATACACCCTTTTACTTTACGAGTAACGGGTATAAAAACCTATGCTTTTTTGACAAACGTGACAAGTAAGTCGAGAGAGTGTGAGAGAAGGGAGAGGGTGTTTTGACCACGAAATACCCTGTAAGCAATATAAAGATACCTTAAAAATATCTAATTGTCATAAACATTTAATAAAAAAAAAATAAAGAAAACTACTAATTGCTAGACTATTAGCGTTCGCCAAAAATGAAAGGGAGGCGTGGTTGTTGCCTGTTGCCTGTTGCCTCATGCCTCGTGTCTGCCCAGCCCTGCACTTGAAAGCAGGAGATTCCTGTTGCCTGGAGCGGTGGGTTTGTCGTCAACAACCCTCGTGACCTTAAGCACAGTCGGGTTTTTAGGTTTGGGTTTGGGTTTGGGATTTGTAGTAGCGCAATCGTCATCATCATCAATATCGGCACATGCCTCTTTAGATGCCCTGTAATGATATGCGCAGCTTAAGTACGCACAGTGCTCTGATATGGATGACAATTTCAAGCGTTCAAGGGCGACGGGACAGAGCGGGACAGAAGATGGTGGTGGCCGAAGGGGGGAACCCGGACAGGATGAGGCCCAGTTTTGCTCGTTTAAAAAAAAAAATAAGCTTAAATAACACATTGTTTAACAATAGACTAGTCTGCCCGACTTTTGAATACTCTTCTTCTTTAATTTCATACCCTGCAAAAGCTTTTTTGTTGATTAATTTTTGTGATAACTAGTACAGTACTCACAGCTTATGTGACACAATTTCTCCATACAACACGACCACACCGACTTCAAAACACTCTGTACGTTAATAATGGTTTAAAATTATTATTCCTATCAGGTTTGTTAAAAATTAATATTGGTACATTATGTCCGACCCCATAAAGTATATTTATTCTTGATCAGCATCAACAGCTGAGTCAATATAGCCATGTCCGTCTGTTTGTCTCTTTCTATGCGAAATAGTCTCCCAGTTTTAAAGCTATCTTGATGAAACTTGGTACAGATGTGTATTCTCTCTGCACGCAGTTCATATGTTAAAATCGGCCGGATCGGATGACTATATCATATAGCTCCTATAGGAACAATCGGTTGAAAAAAAATGTTTTTTTTAGCTATCTCAACCAAAGTAAGCCTATATGCATTTAGTACCAAATCCCATCGGACTATATGACTATATCATATAGCTGCCATAGGAACAATCAGTTGAAAATGCTTAGTATGACAATTTTCAGTATCGATCGAGCGTTTTAAACCAAATTCAGTTTGATCTAGAAATTATTGTTGGATTCAAATCAACCGTGACCCACTGTGCATAGGTGCATAGTGCATCGAATGAACTATTTATTTGATAGAGTTCGATGCGTTAAGGGTTGTACGTGAGACCACGGGAAAGATATCCGTTTCACTAATTCGCCCAGAAGCATTCAACTTGAAATCTAAAATATATGCACAGAGAGAGAGAGAGAGAGAGAGAGGGATGGGGGAATTATAGTCCCCTAATGAATAAAAACATGTTGCACAACCACATAATAATGACATCCTTTTTGTCGCTGCCCGCCTTCTGCCCGGCCTACTCAATGCGACGCAATGACACGCATTTGCCCGCGGGTGATTGCTACAGCATACAGTGGGTCAAATTGTCAAATTTTTAAGGAATTTATTAATAGCTCAAAGTAGAAGTGAAGGGAAAGTAGCAGAACTATATACAAATCAAGAGAGTTTGCTGTAGATAGTACAAAGAATCGAAAAGGGTTATGGATAGCAAGAGCTATAGATAGATAGAGCAGAAGAATCAACTTCACCGTTGATGTGTAATGTCCTACAATGGCATAGTCCTACGATCTGAAAGTTACTCATTTTTTAATTTCAATATTATTACTCACAATAACACCTGACTTCTATACTATATACTCGCATAAAACACTTGAATAATTCCAAATAAATGAATTCCAAATAAATGGCCATTTTGTCCATAGTGCAGTTATCCCAGACTATGTCAGACAGAGAAAGGCAAAAATACACCCTTTCTCCGTGCTGGTGCTCATTTTTTTTTTTTTTTTTTTTTTTTTTTTGGTTGAAAGATATAACATTGGCTTAGTACAATAAAACTTGAAAATGACAACATCGTTTCATCGCTGGAAAGATTCATTGTTAAGGCGAATGACAACGACAACGACAACGACAACGACAACAACAGTTACAAAAGGGGGAATGGCAAATATTCAATTAAAATAAATGTGACATGAGAACAGTACTAGAAAATCGCTAAATAATCAAATACGGGATTATTTAGCAAACCCATGGAAAAAAAGGGTGTGTGATGACGACCCTTTCTGCTGTACCTTTTTTATCTGGCCGACAATCAACTGAAAATTCTCTATGTTCTACATATAAATTAAATTTCTAATAGAATTGCAAGTACAGTAAACACCAGTCATCTGGTCTGTGTGTGACAGACAGAAAGTATATTCATATATTCTTGATCACCATCAACTTTCGAGTAGATATAGCGATGTCCGTCTGTCCGTGCGTCTGCGCGTCCGTATGAACACCTAGATCTCAGAGACTATAAGAGCTAGAGTCATCAAATTTGGAATGAGAGTCCGCCTATTTCGCGAGTAGATCAAGTTTATTTCACAGCATTGCCACGCCCCCAACCGCCCCCGCAATCTGTAAAAAACTATTTTATTTTTATTTAATAATCATTTAATTTTCAGGTCTCACTCGTCCTGCGTTATATCCATTTGCTGCCAGCCAATATCCTTATCCGATGCTTAGTCCTGACATGTCTCAAGTGGCATCATGGTAAGTTTATCAATTATTTATCAGCTTATTTAAGTACATATATATTTTTATTTGACTTTTATTATATTTCCAAAAAGTGACAAATTTTTACTTATTTCGAGTCTTTGAAAAACTGAATCTAATCTTTAATAAACTTTATTTATTTTCAGGCACACGCCGTCGGTTTACTCAGCGTCTAGTTTTAGATCCCCGTATCCCTCTTCACTACCAATTAACACAACATTATCGAGGTGATTATATAAGTCCTGTACCTATACTCTTATCAAAAATGAAAAAGGAACATTTTCTAAATTCAAGAATACTTAATTTAATTCCCAAATGGCTTAAAAGTGTGGGAATTTCGTCATTAGTCTTAATCGATTCAATCTTAAAAGAACAGATCTCTTAACATAACAAAAGTGTTCAATATATATCTTCTTCTATATATGTATATAAAACTGTTTGCCCTCACTGAATGACTGACTGACTGACTGACCTTTCATGCTACAGACCAAACTAAAGGTCATATAGAGATGAAATTTTCACACAACGTAGGTCTTATAACTTTATCGGTGTCAAAGGTCATATTTTAATTAGTATGAGAAAGTTTATTATTTTTGAAGCTATCATAACCAAATTTACAGGGAACATGTAAATAAACGTTTTTTACTAACTTACCAACCTTCGTTAGGATCAGACTATTTTCTCATACACCTGTTATAGGAATTACAGGTGAATAATGTGGACTCAAACTCACAGAGTACATGCATGGTATTAACCAAATTCTGTTACGGTCGGAACACTATTTAATAAACCTAAATTAGAAATAGGTAAAATATCAATTGAATGGCTTTAAAGATGACAGGATGTAAGCTTTGTTCTGTATGAGCATCTAGATCTAGATCTAGATCTCAAAGACTATTGTGCTAGATCTACCATATTTGGAATTAAAGTCACTGTCTAATAATTATGGATTAATGATACTCAACTATTAATATGGGATTTAAACAATTTTATGTGTTCTCTATTTTTAAGAACATTGAACAAGAACAAATCTTGTATAATATTAAAAAATATAATAATTAACGAATGAAATCATGGGGTATTTCAGCGACTTTCCATTTAGGTTCTCGCCGAGCTTATTGCCTTCAGTTCATGGGACTCCTCATCACGTTCTTAATTCCCATCCAGCGATTGTGGCATCCAGTTCGAAACAGGAATGCGGCATACAAGATACCACAACGAACACTCGTTATTCAAGGTAATATATACTATATATATATTTCTAAAAAACTCTATTTGACTTCTAAACTTTACTTCGATAAGATTCTTAGTTAACCCGAAGTATATAGCTAAACTATATATATACTTTAATCAAATGTTACATAAAATTAGTAAGGAATTCCGGATTTTTTTATCTACTCATTCTTTTTTTTTTGGAGTGGAGTGGAGTGGAAGGATACTAAAGTACAATAAAATGTTTGGGATGTTTTGAAAAATAGGAAAATTTATAGAGAACTGGAAGTATATAGTAAACATTTTGACCGCTTTAAGTCCAAGAAATAATTATGTGATTAAATCAATTTATAAATAAAAATTAAAATAAATCGTGTCCTTAAACTATTTTAGTTTCAGATTTACAGTCTTACTGTCAAAGTATCTATATAACTAATATAACAATTAAATAATAGATCTTTACAGTTAACTTAAATTTGAATTTAAAGCTTGTGTTATTTAAAAATAAAATCAAATACTATTTTTAAATAGTAATTCCAATACATTTATATATTAAAAATAATTTGTATCTGCAATTCATAAAACTAAATTAGTTTTTCAAATTAATTTGAATCATATTTTTAATTAGTCTACAGAGTCTACAGTACAAACCAATTCCTTAAATAAGCGACAGTTCAAAGATTTCTTTAGCAATATGAGAAGTCGATCAATTTAAATAGGAATTTTAATTCCCTTTCGCTTTCACTAGTTTTATAACCGATTTCACTGTTTATTTTTATTTATTTTTTTTTATAAATAGATATAGCAATTTTTATAATATACAATCAGATATTTTGACACTCGGTCATTAACACGTCCGTAGCAGTAGCTTTTCGTGGTTGGGTGGGGGATTAACGGTCGCCATATTTAATTTATCCACAACCCACTTGAGTTCACACACACAAACACAATACAAATTGAAGTATAACACACATACATAGATGTACCTATGTAGATATGTGTATATACGCACACACAAACACAAACACACACACACACACATTGAAGTAGACATCTTGCACACACACACACACACACACACACACACACACATACGAACTTTAAGAAATGCACAATTTCCTATTGGCTCTCTCCAGCTGGTTTGCTTCTGCGCATTCGTTTCCAACCCTTAATGCACGCCCTCCATCGCCCCTTAATTTCGAAAGTCAGTTCACCTTCTGGACAATGGATGATGTACAATGGGATCGTGTCAATTTTTTACATCACAAACAATTCATGTTTATCAAATTCTTGTGTATCTTTTGTTCAAGTTTTTTCGTATTATTATTATTTTTCATCGTTTATATTTTGTGTATAAAAATCTGTTTTCTTTATTGAGCTATTTTAAGCAAATTATACATAAAAACTTAATTTTAAGCAAATCGGATCACTAGCTCACTTATTGAAATTTTTAAAATTTTGCTTAATTTAGAACACATCGAATACTTAGAATCCATACGAAAAAATAGTTCAAATTCGGATCAAATATAGAACTACTTAGTGTAAAGCTGAATTCTTAAGATGGATACCGTTTACGGAGTACATATAAGATTAGATTCAAGCCGAGTTAAACATTTTTTTTTCTTCCAAAATTCACTTATCAGTGCTTGAAGTTCAACAGCAGAAATAAAAAACAATGTATAAAAATAAGTAATTAACTATTCTTATTCAATTAGTACATTTTGCGTAAGGACATTTGAGAATAGGTTGAACTCTGAAATATTTTCAACAGATGGCGCCAATTCTACCACAAGCAACAGTTGTGGAACTGTTTGCGCTACTGAACGTTTAATGATTTCGACTTGTAGCGCCAACAAAACAACAAAAATATCCCATAAACATGCAAGGACTTTTGGCTCAGCAAAGTTTATTAATTTTTTTATTTTTAGTCATTTATATTAAAATGTATTGAAGTATAGTTAATTGAAATATTTAATTATTGTAAGAGTGATTAAAGTTTCATTTAAACAAAAGTTACAAGCACTGTTGTCGCAGTAAATCAAAGTAATGAAAAATAAATTTAAAACTTTCAACTGCTCTTCTTATTGCCGCTCCCCTTCCTTTACTTCAGCCCTTGAAGCTGTTTATATTTTGAGCTTTTGTGCACCACGCTCTGAGAGAGAGAGAGAGAGAGAGAGAAAGAGAGTGAGTAACACTCTCACCGCGCAGTCATTTAGTTTAACGCCACACGCCGGTCTGTCCTGCTCTATGTGGGTGAGAGAGCGTGTGCGTTTGTGTGTGTTTATTTTGCGTGTGAGACAGAGCGAGGCTGTGTAAAGGATAAAAGAGATAAAAGAGAGCGCCAACTACCGTTAGTCGACCACCACAGCGAAATTGTTAGCTTAAAAGCCCCCAAAGTCGGAAGTAATTCGTCAAATTCTTGGGCAGCCAGTATATACTCGTTGGCAAGAGTCGAAGAATTTAAGCAATTATAATAATAATAATAATAATAATAATAATATAAATATAACAACGAATTGTTCGCAACGCAATTAGTTTTGTGATCAATTAAATTTGGAATTTGTAATGATCTCATATAGAGAATTACAATAAAATAGCTGCAATAGCTGTGTTATCAAAATCAAACATTTAACCTTCTTAGGTTAATAAAACACGCTGTGCTCTCGTGTCTGTGCAAATGTTCTTACATATTTATGATAAACAAAAAGTATTCAATAAGAACAAATAACAAAAAAAATACAAATAATTATTAATTAGCGAAAATGTATCTACATTAATATGATATATCTGTCTGTGTATATGCTTATGCTTATGCTTGTGTGTAGAAGTCTGTATGTGTATTCGATATGTGTGTGCGTGCGTGCGTGTTTGTATGTGTGTGTGTTTCGGTGTTTGTGTATATGTGAGGGGGAAATGCATTTTGAAATTCTCTCACTTTTATAACTAATACAAAACTGATGCACATTTTCTTATTCGAAATCTGCAACAGGCAGGCAACAGAATTATTACAAAGAGTACTGCGTCTGAGCAGAGAGAGGGAGAGAGAAAGAAACGGGAAGTGGAAGAGAGAGAAAGAGAGCAAAGCAAAAGGGAGGCGCAAGCACTAGAGACATAGAGAGCATCCACGAGAGGCTCTTTCAGGATAATACAACAAATAATTTTTATCAAACTAAATTTTATGGTGTTGTAGGTCAATATTGCAACAACAATAACAACAAAAGATAGGTCAAAGTTTACAGTCACACTGTGAGTGAGTTAACTATATCAAAAATATATATGTATTGACCGACAACAATATACATAGTATTAGAGTTGCAGTACACAGAAAGAAAATAAAGGGCGACTTCGAATTTGACAATCTATTCCGGAAGTAATAGTATTTTTTAATCCCGGACTAACACTTGATTAGAGTTCTTTCCAAATTATTTAAATTTTGTGCAATTTGTACAATTTAAATGATGAGCAATTATACGAATGCTTATATATGTAACTACTTAATTTTAGTAAAATCAGATGTATTTACTAAATTTGCATTTAATAGATTTCGATTTTATAATCGGAAATTTGAGGCTAACATTTTAGTATGAATTTTATTTGCCGTGTAGAAATTTGACAGGAGCGAGACATATGGTGTCGGATAATTAACGGATATTTTACGAATGTTCTATAAATTACAACAAAATGTGTATATTCAAATTGAACAGTAATAATAATTGAAATAAAAGTGAACAACTTAAGCCAATAAATTAAATTAAAATATAAAAAAGATAAATCAATGTTCATGAAAGTGACACCAAATTCTCAGGACTCTGAGTTTTCCAATAATTTCAAAAATTTCAAAAATAATAACTGCGATTCGGATAAAAGAGTCAAGTTTTTATTACCAGCAATTTCTGCTGATACTTCCAGCACGGATAATAGCAATTTAAAAGTATCTGACAGATACGTAGAACCTATACGAATTCCAAGACTAGCCAGCAGTCAACAATCTTTTTTTGTTATGGATGTGGATGGCACTGGCAGCACTGAAACGGAACTAGCGTCACCAGCGACGACCCAAGAGGCTGCTGCTGCTGCTGCTGCTGGTTACATGCAAATTCAGGCAAACCCAAAGGATAACAACGATTGCGCCAAAGACATTAAGATACCCACTGGAATTTTAATTGATGCCATTTCCCAATCATCGTCATCATCACACATATCCGAGCAGAGCAGGGTCAAAGAAAATTTTCAAAATATTTTCGCCGGCGACTATGCCGATCACGATGAGGCCGTTAAAGGACCAAATTCAAATATTATGGATCACATATTTAGCACACCCTTAAATAGTAATAATCCAGCGAGATCGGCTTTAATGTCCGAAATTCTAATACGTCAGCAGCAACAGGATATTTTCCAACAGTGGCCCAAGCTCGACGATGCCGTGGGGCATAGTGCCTGGGAGCGGGAACGGGAACGGGAGCGTGAGCGAGAGCGGGAACGGGAACGGGAGCGAGAACGAGATCGCAATCTACAGCAGCAACAATTTTTGGCTACACAGTTGCTGTACGCCCAATTCCTGCAGCAGCCAAAACACACATCGAGGCACATAAACGAGGATCGCAAAGCATCAGTAATCAGCGATGACGTCATGACGAGAAATTCCCAAGACAGCAATAATAACTATCGGAACTTTGGCGAGGAGGAGTCTACCAAAAGTACCCCCCCGCATGGGTCTGAGAAGAGCAAAAGAGACAAGGACACGAAGAGCTACTTTTTTCGCGAGCAAAAAAATATTTTGCAGGATATAAAAAAAGGCCTTGAGAAATGGACTTTGCTCTGCAGTAAATTTCAATGCAATTTGCGAAGGTCAGCGCAGCCCTACGACAACGATGACGACGCCGACGACTTAGAGGAAGATGGTGGGATGGGGGTTGGACGGGAGGGAGAGGGAGAGGTAAGAGCGGCAAGCACAGACACGTTGGGCGACACAAATGCAGCCCTGGAGCAAACGGTACAGCGGCAATTGCGTAGCAATCGCAAGAAAATCGAAAGCATGTTATTGCAGGTGAGAAAACTCTACCATCAATGGAGTAGTGCCGAGCTGTATTACCTGCGCAGTCTGCAGCGTTTGGGTCTAAGTCCGGAGAGTGCTACTGCCTGCCCTGGACAGAGTCAGAATCAGAATCAGAGCACGCCCACTCATGATATTATGGCACTAGCAGCGATAGCTCTGTCCGCCGAGTGTGATCGAAGCGATGAACCGATGATTCACGCACAAAAGTCACGCACGTTACACGACATTGAAAATATCATACTATCGCAAGCAGCCGTCGTGACATCTGGCAACACTGGCCCGCTCAAAAGTTTGACTGTGGACGGAAACGTGAACAGGGACGGCGACAGCGATAGCGAGGAGAGCGGCAGCAATTCACGCTGTATTTGGCATCCGCACATTAAACGCAGCCTGGAACGCTTTGACCTCGGCTGCAGCACTGCGGCAGAGATAATACTCGAGTACGCATCGCAGTCCAAACTTAATTTTGAGGAAGACAGTGCTGGTAAGGGGGAGACGGAATGCAATATATTAAATCTGTCGCCAGCCACAACGACGGCGCGTGCTATCAAAAGGGAATGTGATCCAAGTTACGCTCTCGATGTAAACTTCCCACCAACACCCGCAACGCCGCCAACGACAACAACGAGCAGCAATAGCAGCTCTTCTACAGGCACTGGAAATTGCAGTACCACTGGTAAATATCAGCATAGGCGAAAGTCCCGCTATGCGCGACGCATTGATACACCGACGACGTCATCAACGACGAAAATGTTATCCACACATTCGGAGCTCAATGGGAATGCCTTCGTGAGCATCGCAAGTCTGCCAGTGACGTCGTGCACGAGCACAAACGCATGCACGATCGTGCCAACAGCGACGAACGTTCGTTTAGGGTCTTCCTCTGCCTCTGCCTCTGCCTGCGCTACTGCCCCTACGTGTGTCTCTGCCTCCACAGCGGTGGCAGCGGTTGCTGCTTTTCAGGAACGCGCTCTCACTGACATGTTTAAGGCGCAGTTTAGCGCTCTCACAGCAGCCGCCAGCATTGCCAATGGCATTGGCACAGTCACTACAAATGGCACTGGAACAGACACTGGAAATGGAATTGGAACTGGAACTCTTGTTGCTGCTACTAACGAAGTTTTAGCTACTCAAAACGATAACTGTGATAGCATGGCTATATACGATGCTCCCTACGACCTAAGCATTGGAACCAGGCTTAAAAAAATGTAATTCTATCAGTAGAACTCGCAGACAAGCCTACAGTCGAGCAGTGCCGACTGTAAAAATCCCAGTACTTGTTTGATAGCTCAAATACAGTTGTCCGATCAGCATAAAATGTGGTCAGCTCATGATTTATACGGATTTATTATGAGAATAGTGTTTCAAGCAAATATTTATAAGTAGCTTTTAACTGAAAGCATATTTTCGGATTTAATTTATTTACTTATATTTTTTATAATATAATTATACATATATATATTATTTTTATTATAACGAAACTCTGAAACAGGTTTAATATTTTTAGACCCTTGCAGAGGGTATATTAATTTTGTCACGAAGTTTGTAACGCAATGAAGGAGGTGTGTCCGACCCCATAAAGTATATATATTCTTGATCAGCATCAACAGGCGAGTCGATATAGCCATGTCCGTCTATTTCTATTCGGACTAGTCTCTCATTTTTAAAGCTATTTTGACGAAACTTGGTTAATATGTATATTCTCTTTGCACGCAGTTCATATGTTAAAATCAGTCGAATTGGATGACTATATCATATAGCTCCCATAGGAACAATCGGTTCAAAGGCTTAGTATGAAAATTGTTAGTGTCTATTGAGCGATTTTAGCCAAATTCACGCATTACTCATTTGCTATTACTCCCAATTTACTGACCAAATCTTATCCAGATCGGACTACTATATCATACAGTTTAGGAACAATTGGTAACTGAATCCAAACGCGTGACTGCAAGGGTATTTAATTTTTTTATTATCACATTTCTTTATTTAACTAATATTTTAAAATAAACAAAGTCTTGACCATAAATTGATGCTCGAAATGAAATGAAATGAAATGAAATGAAATTTTGTCTCTTATATAATTTCAGAAATTTGGATAGCAAAAGCTCATCATCGAATTCACAAGCAAATGACTGTAAAGATAGTTCGAATGACAAGAAGAAACCACATATCAAGAAGCCCCTTAATGCATTTATGCTCTATATGAAGGAAATGCGTGCCAAGGTCGTTGCCGAATGTACACTCAAAGAGTCAGCGGCGATTAATCAGATTTTGGGGCGACGGGTAAGTTAGGTCTTTCGACTTATCGATATCGATTCCATTTTCTACAAATTCAATGACAAATTCATTGAGATACAAAAAATGTTCATTTCAAATTTTCAGAGGGGATTATATTGATCAATATATACTTTATTTAAGAGCGTACGGAATGGAACTTACTGACAAATTCGAAGCTAAATCATACTCATTTATGTTACTTTAACTGCTAGTGACGTTCACACTAGTGACGAAAGCTAGATGATCTACACAAATTCAAGAAATCCATATATTTATACACTGACAAATAATGTGTTTCCACATTATTAAGAATTACTTAAACTAGAAAACACATTTAGCAAACATACTATAAAAAACTAAAAGTATTTTTATTTTTTAAATATATCTATCTAAAAATGAGATCTAATATTAATTATTTCTTGGACTATATAGAAAATAAACTGAAAAACGATAAAAAGTAGTTCTAATTCATTAACTACTTACTTTTCAAAGGACACAATTAATAAAAGATTTTAAAAATATATACATGGAGAAGAAGGCGTTGCTATATTTATTCTTGATCAGCATTAACAGCCAAGTCTTTATAGCGATTCCGTCAGTCTGTCCGTTCGTCTGTATGAACCTGGATCTTCTAAGCTTTAAGAGCTAAAGCCACCAAATTTGGAATGAAAGTCAGTCTACTTCGCAAACAGTCTACTTCCCGAAAATTGTTAAAAACAATTTTCACATCTCCATAATAAATAAATTAATTTTATAATTTTAATTTAATTTAGATGATACATTATGTGTATATCATGATGCCCTTACCAAATTTGGCCCGAATCAGAAAACTGTAGCCAATAGCTCCCTTGGAAAAAATCGATCAAAAATTGGTGATTTTTATGGAAAAATGAGCACTAGAATGAGTACGGGGTACGGGGTACGGGGTCCGGGTATATTTTCGAACTATTTATGCGAGATATGTTTATTTTGATAAGAGCAAGTTTGGGTCTCTTAAAGTTTTTAAATCAAATTGCCTTTGGCGCATATTCTTGTTGATCAGTGTATATTTATATATATAATATATATTTATATATATATATTTGTTATGGGTGAGTTCAGTTAGTAAGGGGATTTTAAAGAAGTTTAGACCCAAAATGTTGTATAACTGAACTGATTGCAAAATCAAAAACTAAAAAAAAAAACCAAACACCATTAATTGATGCATTATTTTCGTAGTGGCACGAACTTTCCCGCGAAGAACAAAGCAAATATTACGAAAAAGCGCGACAAGAGCGACAATTGCATATGGAATTATATCCGGGGTGGAGCGCACGGGATAACTACGGTTATGTGTCAAAAAAGAAAAAGCGTAAAAAAGACAGATCGACTGCGGATTCGGGAGGTATTGCACAAAATTGTCAAATTTGTTACACTCACTCTCTTTCTCTCTCTCTCTCTCTCTTTCTATCTATCTATCTATCACTATTTCTACTGTATTACTCTAACAACTACTACCGCATTCAAGATTTGTGATTATTTTCGTTTTTGTTTCGAATTCAAATAAATCATACTTCCATACACACACACGCACACACACACACACACACACACAGACACAACATACTTAATTACCTCAGCTACTAATCCACAGCAACAATTAGAACTAACAATTTAAATTTAACTATCTACATATGTAATTTGTGTAAATAATTAGAATAAATTTATTCTCGTACAATGTATTATTTAAAAACATATACAAAATACGAAACTACATCAAAATCAATTACAAATATCAAAAAAAAAATACCAAAAAATAAACCAACGAAATACCTTATCTATATACTTAAATTGAATTTAAAGTTGAGTTTGTTAGAGAGCAGTTTGACTGCTTTGTATTTAGCATATATTTAGCATTAACAATTAGTCTTAGAATTACTAGAAGTGTGTATTAATATCTACCTCAAATTTATACCAAATTTATACCAAATGTATACCAAAAAAATAAATTAATTTAATTCCTAATTAACTATAAAGTATCTTAGAATCAATGAATCGAGTCCTTCGGAAAACCGAAGTTTCTGATTTCGTTCCCAGTATACGAGTATATAATTGTTAAAGACAATTATCGATTAATGATTAATGATTAATGCTAAAAAACCTTCTCTCTTTCCTGTTCGAAAGTTCGGATCAATTTTACTCAATGATCCCCCATTCATTGCAAGTTATTCAATTAACTTTGGTCACACTTTTCTAATAAATCGAATATAAGATATATTTTGGGATATATTTTCTGTATATTTTTCAAGAATAAATGTTAACTGAATAAGAGTTGTTAAAAAGAAAACTCAAAAAATTCTGATATTTTTTTTTTATGGCATAAATCTTTGAATCCTTTTGACTTTTAGACTGTAGATTCAGATATATAGGACTCATATGACTCCAAAGAATCAATTGGCAAAACCATACACTTACGATCTACTTACATCAACACAATATTTATATATAAATATATATTTCTTTTGCATAAAATTGGCAAGAAAAGTCTAGAAAGTGAGAAAATTGTTATTTAACAAGAAAAAAAAAGAATTTTCATTTAATTTAATGCTTTCGTTTCCATTTGATTCGCGAGAACAAGAACAAGTAAACTATATATGCATACATATACATATATACATATATATTTGAGAATCCAGAAAATATATATAGTATATGTATTCCTGTTATGTGTGGACTTGAAATTGGCGAATGCATGCACCCGAAACCGTCTACAAGATCGATCAGTCAAAGCTTTTCAACAACATTTACGCAGATTATAGCAGACAGCAAACGATAGCATTCTCCAGATATGTGCTTGTTATCGTTATCGTATATCGAGTTGTTATACTCCAATCATGACAGAAGTTGCGAATTTTTTTTTCAATTTTATATAAATATACACTATATATATATATACACACACGCAGACACACACACACACACATCTATATAAATATATATATATATATATATATATATATATATATATATATATATATATATATATATATATATTTGTGTGTGTTTTCGCCCCGAATGATAAACGATTAATTTTCGATGAAATAAAATTCGGTTCGCGATTTCGATTACTTCGCTTGCAATATACTCACTATATACATATTGTATATCCATATGTTTCCCCCAACCCCCTCTACACGCCCTACAGTGGCATGCCTTGGGGCGTGAGGAGCAGGCCAAGTATTACGAGTTGGCCCGACGGGAACGCCAGCTGCACATGCAGATGTATCCCGATTGGAGCTCACGCACAAACGCAACGCGCGGCAAGAAGCGGAAACGGAAGCCAGAGGCTGCCAACGACGGAGGAGGAGGTTAGAAACTTACAAATTTCTTAAACTATACTCTATATCATGCCAATTTTAAATCGAATTCAAATCAAATCGGACTAAAACTCAATTCTAAGTCGAGTTCAAGTAATTCAAAGTCTGACAATCAATTAATTTTTTTTGAAGTGACCAAATACTTTATACACACACACACACACACACACACACACACACACATACATGTACGTATGTATCATGCCAATTTAAACCAACTGAAACTATATATACAAATTTTAAATCGAAATCAAATCAAAATCATACTCAATATCAAACCGAGTTTAAAAATTCAAAAGTCAAACAATGTCTATACGCGATGATCCCAGAATACGATGCTATATCCACTATATTATCTATTTTATCATAAAGTGTCTTAATTTTAAATCAAAAACTAAACTAATATTAAAGTCAGAGATAGACTCAGACTGTCCCAACTTTAAATCTAAATCAAAATCAATTTTAAATCAAATCATGAGTCAAACAAGAATTTATGACACGCACACACACACACACACACATGCGAATACAATAAGATTGAAGGGGGAAGTGAGAGGTTAAGCATTCTTCAATGATTAATTTTAGGAATCAGCTGAACAAACCCACTAAGTACTATGTATAATGACAAGTCGAGTATACCCCAATACCATACACACTTTTCATTCATTAGTATTGGGTAATTTTGTGTTATTCTGTTTTTTTTTTTCTTTGTGTTGTACGTCTGATGATTGCCGATAATCGATTGTGTTTCGATTAACTCGATAGTTATACATGTGTAACACACAGTGCCTGCCCTAAGTCTTTTACATGCAATTTGTGTTGCAAAATAGTGCGTACATACTAATTAAATGCATGCTTAAGTTACAAATACACACACATACTCACTCACTTACACTCACGACGTAGTAAGCTTAACCCTTAAGGTGGCTACCGTACTATTTTGTCCACCTCGAACGAGACAAAAATAATTTAAAATTTATATTGCAATATACATATATTTAAAAAATCCATAAAAAAAAAATAAAGTTTTATCACTTGTACATCGTTAAGCAAATTTTTGTTAAAAACCATACAAAAAAAAACGTAAGCTTAACCCATTAGGTTCCTTTTTTATATATTTTATACACTTTTTATCGAGTAAAATAAATAATATTTATTTTTTAATTCAAACAAACAAAATTAACTAATTAAAAATAGTAGAGTAATCTATTGAGAAATCAACAAAAATCATAAAAATTTCATTGAACATAAACCCTTATGGTAGCAGTATTTTTTTTTTTTGTTAGTAAATTTGAAATAACTCTCTCGTATTTATAGTTTATTTGCTTTTGTGTTAAGTTTAATGCATTACTCTTATTTATTTATTTATTTAATGTTTTCATGCAGCGAAGCTTATCACGCCCACTAAAAAAATATAAAAATACCTTTATTGTAACATTTTTCATGCAAGTAACATCTACTAACAACTTACTTAAGTACTAAACAAATTTCTCAAATATGGTCATTTGAAAAATATTCTAAGATTTCAAATACACACGTTTTCCTCCTAGGAAACAATATGAAAAAGTGTCGGGCGCGATTTGGACTGGACCAGCAGAATCAGTGGTGCAAGCCCTGCAGGTGAGATATATACATATATATAAATACATAGACATAGACACACAATCATATACATAAACAAATACACGCCTATACTTATACATCACATAAAGTACACTGATAAAAATAATTGTTCTAAATAAATCTTGATTTCAAGAGCATCTATGGTAAAATATGACTCAAAATCAGACTATAGATCTTAAAGATATAACAATTTGATATGTAGCAGTTTGACAAATAAAATAATGTTCCATTAGAATTGAATATTTTTAATATTCTTAGAGATACCAACTCATTTGTTTGATTTTAGAACATGTAATTTTTATCAGTGTATGCCTAGTGTATTTAAGTAGGGACACGATGCTTCCAGATAACCATTCACTTAAGTATTTATCACAAAGTATACTTTCATCCACTACACAAATTATAAGTAATTAAGTATACAGTTATGCTCATATAAAATCGGCACAGATACTTAGTTTATTTGATCCAAATCGAAGTGATTTGTGTCCATTTTATGACCGTAGCTATGTATGTAGAGTTTACAAAAACCAAAAACCTAAAACCAAATCAAAAATATGTAAGAGTGACTTAGAATATACCTAATTGGTTTAACTAATTCTAAACGCATGTCGAATCAATACCAAAATGCTGATATCCAATCTTTGTACTATACCTACACCTATACCTTTACCTATCCTACATATTGCCTGATCTCCCTGCACAGCCATTTGGATTATCGAATATTTTAATGTGCTGGGCATACTAATATTAAAAAATCTACATCACTTTCTAGTCTGATAGGCGTACAAGTTTTTGAACCAGTGTGACCAAACAATGAGTGTCTTCGGCTTTTCTCCTGATTTAAAGCCCTACACATAGTTTAGAATTTTAAAACAAGAAAGAATGCTATAGTCGCCACGCGACTTTAGGATACCATTTACTTAGTTTTATTATATTATTATCGTATAGGCAATCGACCCTAGTGAGTTTAATTCGGATGGCTTGGGAAACACAGAAAATTTTAATACAAATTCATGTTTGGAGCGTATTTTTGACCGATTATCCCTATGGGAGCTATACGATATAGTTGTCCGATTTGGATCAAACTTGCTCAGTACATGAACTCCCTAGACGTGTACTTGCTGTGTAAACTTGGTTTAGATAGCATTGCTAACAAAAAAGTTTTCTATACTAAACGAACTTAGAACGCCCTAAAGTGGGCGTGCTAAAAAACAAAAACAAACTTGTACTGCTTGGGCGTTTTATCTTTCATTTGCGACCTCTCGGGCCTTTCTAGATCTTATAGTCTCTCAGATCCTTTTGTTCACACAGAAGGACAGACGAACGGACGGACATGGCTATATATATATACATATATATACTTTATGGTGTCTGCCATGCCTCTGTTACATACATTCCAACGATTACAATATACCCTTTTACTCTACGAGTCATTTTTCTGTAATGTATATGGATGTAAGTGAATCTTTGAATTGACAGCTGCGATTAAAATTAATTTGATTCCAAATATTAGTCTATATACCTAAAATTCACATAGGCTTTGAACTGAAAATTGTTCTACATTTTTAATGTTTACAGCTTTAATTTCAGCCCGTACTCTATCAGAAGCGAAATGTACGTAACAGCCCTTACACTATCTATATTCTTGATCAACACCAACATTCGAGTCAATATATCGATGTCCGTCTGTCTATTTCGCGAGCAGATCAAGTTTTTTATTTTCATAACACCAAAACTTGGAAACTATTGGAGCTATCGTGACTAAATTTACACATTATGTGCATGGCACCATTATAATTAACCTTGCCAAGTTTACTTTGGATCGAACAACTATAGCACAAATTAGTGGAAAAAGGAAGTTTTTATGAATACATGTTGTGTTAGTTAAGCGATCGCAACCAAAATCACACATTATGTGCGACGAATTGGTCGAAAATTAAAGATTCGTGTGAGAAGAATTGAATGAGTACGTGGGGTCTTTTACAGTCGGCTTACTAAACTGTAGACTTTCCTACTACGTTTTTTTTGTTAATATTATTGAATTAGTTTAGTGGAAATAAATCTTCTTTGAGAACTCAAATTTGTATCTTAAAGAACTTGGCATTCGATTTGTGTGCATCCGAAATTGATTTGATTAGACCCTGTACTCTAAAAAAGAGTAGAGGGGTCTATTAAGTTTGTCTGAAGCGAAATGTGCGTAACAGGCAGAAGGAGGCTTTTCTGACCCCATAAAGTATATATATTCTTGATCAGCATCAACAGCCGAGTCGATATAGCGATGTCCGTCTGTCTGTCTGTCCGTCCGTATGAACACCTGGATCTTCTAAACCACTAGAGCTATATCCAACAAATTTGGAATGAAAGTCCGCCTATATGTCAGGCAGATCAAGTTTATTTCAAATTTTTGCCACGCCCCCTACCGCCCCCGCAAATTGTAAAAAACATTTTTCACATCACCATAACCTGAAAACGACTAGAGATATCGGGTCCAAATTCACACAATATATGTATGGTACCATTATAACTATCCTCACCACTATAGCCTATAGCTCCCATAGGACAAATCGTTCGAAAATTACTTATTTGTATGGTAAAACGCGCACTAGAATGAGTACGGGGTCTTTTACAGTCGGCTCGCTCGACTGAAGCCTTTCTTACTTGTTTTTGTTGTGAAAGTACTGGATTTAAAACCAATTAACTAACACCTAAACTAGCCAGCGACAGTATTCACTGACTATAGTGATCACCAATGAAAACCAAATATAAAGTTTAGTAGTACCAGTTCTACACTGTCCTAATTCTTTCACTAAGTATTTGCATTGTAATTTAAAGAGCATAATTACCAATTTTATAATTTGAGTTATTTTCGGATTTCAACCCTTTAAGTTATATGTTCATATTGTTTTTTCGAGCAACATTCTTGTGAAATATTACGGGCCTGGAGATTTGAATCCAAAACCAAAAAAAAAGTTTCCATGCTCGCGACCCTTTTGACCGATAGATTGATTGATTTTCCAGTGACTCAGCATCCTTGTATACCAAATTTAAAAAATTTAAACAACAACAAACAATAACACAGGAGAGTCTTTACAAAGAGTGGAAAAGTAATTAAAAATTAATAATTATTATTTGTATATTTATTTAAAAATTTAAATTTTTTTATATATTTATTGAGCGGTATGGCAAAATTTGAAAAAGATTATCTATTTTGCATACTACACACATACACAAACACACACACACACACAGACAGACACACACACATACACACACACACACACACACACCTACACACACAACACACACCTTACACCGAGAAAAGAACTAGATGTGAGTTAAAATGATTCCAAATATCGAATTTTTTCTTAACGCTGCCAAATATTCGTTTAATCGATACCAACAACCGATTAATCCAGTCCAAGTGTGGGATTGGGCATGATTTCGTCAGTGAACAACAACAGCATTAACAGTATTGTCGGTGGACCAGGTGTGAATAGCCTTAGTGTTGGCATGCTCACACCTGGCATTGTAGGTACTACCACCACCGTAATGCTGCCCAATTCATCATCGAGCTCATCCTCGTCGTCAACATCCTCGTCTCATACACAACAAACTCACCTGCAAATGCTGACGAACAGTAATGCCAATGGATCTACCGTAATACCGCTAAATGGTACCACCTGTTCCCAGCAGACAGGTGGTCCAGGTCCAGGTGGAGGAGCTGGTGGTGGCGGAGGTGCTGGAGGTGGAGGCGGAGGTGGTGGCGGTGGTGTTGGTGTTGGTCCTGCATCGAGTACAACACAACAGCTCTCACCCCAAGCACCGCCCACCTATGTCAATTTGTAAAGTACGCAAATAGAGCCATATCAATACCAATACCAAAACCAAAACCACCATTTACTATCGAGACAGCGAGGACTACCAGTACTACAACTACTACTACTACTACGATTACGTCTTGACTACAGTAAATAACTTACAACTACTGTATATAAGTGCGTGTATGCAAAAATATAATTTAACTAAACGCATATTTAAAATTAAATTTACAATTTAATTGCTGTAACAATAATAACTAGCATCCAGCCGCATTAGCATTAATCTATTGTTGAATTATCGAATTACCATATTATGGAATCTATTCGGCTTGATTGTGTGTTCTATAATACTAATACATTAAGGGGATTCCCTTAAGCGAGCTATGATCGAGCTATGATCGGCTTTTTTTTTTAATCTAGGACACAAATAAATTCTGATTCTGATTCTGATTTGGTGTGTGACCAGACTATTGCAAGTAAATTCAAATGTTGGAAATGCTCTAAGACTTGAGTTACCTATAATCAAATGTTAAAGAAACGGTTGTATGTGAAAAGATCAGCTAAACTGATTAGAACTTGATGCTAATGTAATGTAAATCTTAATCTGTTTATGGAATCACCACAATGAATGCATTTTTTGGATAGCATGTCCAACCGCAACTGAAAACTAAAGTAAGACAAATATTACTTAAATCCGTTAAAGAAATCACCATACAAAATGTATCGTACCTATCGTAAATTAGGATTTAAGAAAAAAAATATTTCAAACCGAATTTTAATTCATTCAAGGAATTCGTGTAATTACGTATCTTTTGGAAAGCCACGTATCAAACTGTTATGAAATTTTATCTTAGCTCGCTAACGGAATCCCCATACTGAAAAGAAATTTTTTTTTAAATTTATTCAGAAATTAAATGAATGATAACTTTCATATTGTTTGTACTAAAATGACTTTTTGAGAATGATGCTTATGTGGCGAAGATACTAAAATTGTCTAGATTAGATCTAAAGAATATCTAATTAAAAAACATATAGTATATGTATTGAAATTGTTTGAAAGATGCTTAATTAATTGTTAAATAAAATACTCCTAATTTTATTGTTTTTAATTCGCATTTTAAGTCGCACTTTGTGGCATCTTTCAAGATTTTGGATATTCGAGATAGGATGTTTTTTTTAAAGTGTACATATACTTATCTACAATATATTGTAAATCTTTGACTATTTACCACATACGTTTTTACTAGAGCTGTTTGTTCTTGTCCTTATTGTTGTTGTTGTTGTTGTTGTTATTGTTGTTGTTTGCGTTTTAATTTGAGTACGTTAACATTATGAGTTTTATGGAACAAACATTTAATCCTAATTTGAATATTATTTATTGTCTTATCAAAATGAACTATCAATATATGATTATTTATTCCATATTTTGATCAATTCTCGTTTTACCTACTCACAATTCTTTGATGTTGTGTAGTTGGTTAGCTAACAGTTATCCAACTAATTGGTCTTAATTAGTTGATAATACCCTTTTTTTCCTGATTGTCTATTTTGATTTGTTTTTTCTTTTTTTTTTTTTTTACTTTTATATTTCCCAGATGAAACATGTGAAAAATTATTAATTTCTTCCTACTGCATGCTAAGCTAGTCATACAAATTTACCTATTTGGCGTTATCTATCCCTAAATTCATTATCAACACGAATTTTCTAAACCTTTCGAAACATTTCGAAACAGATAATAGTTTAGAAATCATCTTCTAGTTTATAAAACACATTTTAACAAATTTAAATACAGCCAAAATTAGAAAAATATAAAATACTTTTAATTTTAAAATTATTAAAGGAGTTTTACTAGAAACAGTGTTGTCTGATCAATATCAACAAATATAAACAATATATGATAAATTATACGCCAAAAAGCTTTTTTTAGTTATTGAGTTATATAAATAAATCAATATGAAGAAAATGTCTTTTCATAAATCCAGCCAAATAAGCCAAATTTGCCAAATTAGTTAAAATGGCAACAATGAAGCAATGAAGAAAACTAAATTATTTGAGTTAGGTTTGAGTTCGAAATTGATATTTTCGAATATATATATTTTGTAGACTTTATAGTTTACTCTATGTTCCAGCATCTATTGTGCACGATCCCCTTGTTTTTATATAAAATTTGATTTGTTTTGATCTAGCGTAGAGACTTAAGGCATGTATTTTATATTATTTAAGTTATGGTCATGTGCATTTGTTGTGAAATAAAATGGAATGGAACAAAATGGAATGGAATGGAATGCTTTCTTTATTTTATTTAAGAAGCACATGACCCATTTTTATCCATTAATAAATAACTTTACCAATATCTTGATAATAAATCATTTGCTTTCTTTTTGTGACTTGTGCAGGCGCAAGAAAAAGTGCATACGATACATGGAGGCGATGAACGGCAGCGGAATGCAGGAGGACGGCGGCAGTGGCATGGACGATACGGGGAATATGAGTCAGCTGAGCGACGATGATGACGACGATGATGATCTTGGTGCTGGAAGCTGCGGTAGTGCAGACGACACAGAGACAGTGCACAAAATGCACAATGCTGAGAATGAGGACAGCGAATCAATGAGTCAGTCCATGTCCAGCCCTGGTTGCCTCAGCGGCTTGTCCAGTTTACAGAGTCCCTCGACTACAACAAGTCTGGCCAGTCCACTAAATATGAACATGTTAACTAGTCCAGCGACACCGGCCAATATGTTATCGCTTTCGGTTCCCGTTCCAGTTCCAGTTCCTGTTGCGCTTACGGTACCGGTTTCAGTTTCGGCTGAAACAAACTCAAGTAGTCAAACCAGAGGCGGATCGGGGTCAGGACCGGGACCAGGACCGGTGCCAGGATCAGTATCAATATCGAGCAGTGGTTCAACTTGTAGCATAATTAACACGCCAAATACCTCAAGCACAGCATCAACAACGGCATCAACGGCAACAATGGGCAAAGGTGTAGCGCCGAGCACTGCAAATGAGAGAGCAATGATGCTTGGGACTCGTTTTAGCTATCTAGGCATGGGATTAACACTACCGATTAATTCGGAACAGGCTCTTCAGTCGCACGTACATCAACACACGAATACGGTCACCAGCACGAGTGCAGATACGAACACCATGAGTAACATGAACACGAATACAAATCCGAACTTGAACTCTACCTCTTTGGCAACGAATGGATTTAGCAGTTACAGCGGGTCTGTGAATGCAACAGTGAGCAAGGTGGCAACCCCAACGCCCACACCAACACTTACGCCAATAACAACTTCAATGTCAGCAAGTACCTTGCAACGCAATCCAATTGGCGCCAATCCGCGTGACATTAATAATCCGTTGAGCATTAATCAGCTAACAAAGCGACGAGAGGATCACAACTCGTTGCTGGACGCCAGTGATACACAGTCGGTGGCAGCCCTCGCCTCACTACGTCACAATCCGTACATACATGCACACCCACACCATCCGCATCACTCGCTCTTCAGTAGCAGCTTTAGTCAACATTTTCAACAGCAGCTGAGCAACCATTTTGCAGCCACAAGCAACAGCGCTGGCATCGGCATTGGAATGGGCATGGGCATGGGCATGGGTATCGAGTCAACCGTGCAGCCCATTGACACGCCCACATTAAATAGCATAAAGCGTCGCAGCACATCCTCTGATGCACCGGTGACATCTGGTAATGCTGCGGCCACGCCCAATGCCTCGGAAACTGGAGCTATAAGCGTTTCGTAGCAGTTTGGTATGTCTTTTACATTTAAGGTCTGCCAATACAATATAATTATACAATATGTGTAAATGTATTAGTAGTTCAATTGAACTGCATGACCCTTATAAGCTGGGTCCAGTTCGTTCAATCGAACTTTTTCTGAACTACTAATATGTATATAAACAAATACAATAATCGATGAACGTGCAATAAGAACCGTTTTTGGCGATTACCACATCGCCATTATTGTAACATGAAACATGTGGCCATTAATGGATAAGTGCCAAAAAAAGAAATGAAGAAACATAAGTACTCTCTTTATATGTGCATACGTATGTATACCATGTGTACCAATACCACAATAATCGATCATTATCGATAACCAATTGCGATAGTCGTGTAGCCGTTGTGAGTTATTTAAATTTCGAGTGTGCGCTAGTCTCACATACAACTTATGATTAAATAAATGACATGACAAGGTTCACATTTAAAATAATATTCATGCATACTATACACACCTACATGCGTGCATACATACATACATACATACATATGTAGATGTTGGTTGAGATGCCCAAATGACTAGCAATAAATGCAACAAACAAAATCACATGCAAAAGAAATAAAAAAAAAGGTAGACAATTAATGTTGGTGAGCACAAGAGCAAAGAAATGAAATATGGAAATATTTGTTCTTACTGCGGCTCTCTGCTGATCCCCACAGCAGTAGCAGCTATCCCTTTGGAATGAGCATGGTCGCCTCTAATTCAAGTAATGATTGTTTTCAGCTACTTATCGAAATTAATGCTGCTTTAATATTGAAAGGCTTACATAGTATTTCCACTTCAGGATATCAACCGAAAAGAGTGTAATAATAATTTTACACAAACTGGCTGTTCCATACATATACATATAAAGTTAAATTGGAACCAAGCACATCTGCCATCGCTAGAAGGTCTTATGTATGTGTGTGTGTGTGTGTTTTTTTTCTGTGTTTAGAAACAAACCACAAACTATGTGCCAAAATGTTTCAATGATCAACTTTTTAATTTTACGATTTATTTAATTTGTTCCCAAGATGAACTTACACCGAATATCGTATATTGTAAATCATAAATCGTATTTCGTGTTTAAATTCTTTTGTCCCTTTTCTTATGGTCTTACATCATTGCCAGATTGTATTTATGTGTGCGAATATGCATAAGCATGCGTGTGTATGTGTATATATTTGTATATGTACGATCGAATAGGCTTGTACTACATCTGTGTGTGTGTGTGTATGTGTGTAAAGAAAAACGTACGAATTTATTGATCATTGGACCTGATAGCTACTATTGCAAAATAAGTATACATGAACATTTATGTCTTTGCCTGTAAATATGCAACACACATACACGCATATGTACATTTGTACATATGTATGTGGCTAAAGATATTACTGTATTCTATTCTATACATCAACGTATTAACTAATATATGTACATATACATATTTGTGCATTTAACTTAATAATAATTTACTATATACTTTATCGTATATTCAGATAATTTTGCCCAATATTTTGTACTAGTCGTCGACCTTGTCAAATTTGGCTGCAATTATTATTATCGCTTAGTATATAGTATATGAAAATAGTAAGAAAATTTACTTAAACGTTTTCTTTACCGTTAATGGGTTAAAATATGTATGTGGGGCTCTATCAGAATGAGTGCAGAATTATGAGAGAATATTAATACTTTTTATGTATGTAAGTATGTGTGTGTGTATGTAGATCGGTGTATGTATGTGTAGGTATAATAATTATGTAAATTTAAAGCCATTGCCAATTATATTTATACGTAAAACAAAAACAAAGACTGTTAAATAAATATTATAAACACTAACATATGTACATAAGCATATACGTAGGCGCACACACACACACACACACACACACACACACACACACACACACACAAGCATATATATACGAGTATACGTAGAAAGAACACTACATTCGAAGTGAATACAAATACATATGTACTTGGCACGAATTACTTATGTAAATACACAGACACATTCACACACACATACAAGCTCACTTTAACATAGTATTAGTATAGTTTAGTATACACATATTCATATATGCATATTAAACAAATAAACAGCCATAAATACATCGCATCGGATTATTTATGTATGTATGTGTGTGTGTGTGTGTGTGTGTCCCTGTATTTTCTCACACTAACATATCCTCAAAAGTGCATGTATGTGAGTTCATAATTTTTGAGCAATTTAAATGTATGTGAAATGCAGTATACACATACTCACACACTCCCACACACATACATGCATACACTGAAACATTTAATTTAAGTCAACTGTATTCTAATCAAAAAAAATTCTAGATTTATGTTAACTATGCTTCCAATTCTTCTGTGTTTTTTTATTTTAAATTTTAGTTTACATATATTATCTATTTAGCTAGTAAATATCATACTTGAAACGGCTTTGCAATATTTTATGATTTATTTATTAATCATTTGCCCATAACAAGCTACCTTTAAATAATAGGATACTCGGTAAAAATAAAACGGAAAATACAAAAATATTTCATCTATTTTGCATACACACATACATGCAAACAAACATACACACACACAAACATACACACACACATACACACACATGCCACTCTGAATTTGAAAGACAAAACTGGGCAAATGTATGTATGTGAATTAGTATGTATGGATGTGTGTGTGTAACCTTTGTAAGCAATAGAGTCCCTTACACACATACACGCATATGAGCACACTAGCTTATCTCTGCTTTAATTTCGTTATCAATTCGCTTAATTATTTTATTGCCGCAAACAAAAACAGTAATAGATGAATAAATGAGATAAGGCAAATATAAAATGTATATATAAACAAACAAGCGAATGAATGTATGTTTTGATGAATTGCATTAAATTATTAATAATTACACTGATTGGTTAATTGTTCCATTTAATTTTAGTTGCTTTAACTGTAAGTAGGAATAATTTATTAAGTGGTTAATATATATTTAACATACCTAGAATTATTAAGTATTTACATACACGTATGCATAAATATAAACGTAGTATATACATACATATGTATATGTATGAATTAAATGTTATATACACTTACCGTAACTATATAGTTATATTATTAATAACAATAAACAAAAAACAAACAACAACAAAACAAAAACAAAGAAATAAATTTGAAAAAGCTTCTCGTAAGATTTACATAAATAATGTGACCACAAAATTAGTAAATAATATCGATGTAAAACACATAAGAATAATGCAAATCATATACGGTTTAATAAAAAACCAACATGTTGAGAAAAGAACATCAACGACTGTCTATTTATTTATTAAAATAATTAATGGTACACAAAATATAACAGTGCAGTATGTGCAAATAGCGAATATCGTAAGTATATATCGTAAATCAACAGAGCCATCTGTTGGTCGTTTTCAAAGACTCTGACGCCTTTAGTTGTTAACAACCCTCAATAGAAACCGCTTTTGTACAGTTTGCAGTTGATGGACAATACTCTCAACCGGGTGAGTTGAAATTCATAGCTATTTTGAGATTAATCAGCGGCAACGTCACTAGATCAATGTTGTCAATAATTTTTATTCAATTCAAGTATTAGCTGCAAAAAACTGGTATAAATACTAAGACTTTCTGCTTAAATTATAGAATAGAATTTAGATACACAGTTAACTAAAAACTGAATCCAAATAAATACATATGTAAATATGTAAATACATAAGAATTTTCAGCTGCATTTATTATAGCTGAATATGGTTAATTACTATAATGGCTCTCTTGTCAAAAAGTGCCAATTTCTTTGGTTTGCTCAACTTACCACTCACTCATTCTCCCCTCTATGCTGCTTGGCCTCTTGTTGCAATCTTGCAATCTGCTTACACTTCATGCAGCTCACTATCTCTCTCCCTCTCCCTCTCCCTCTTTATCTATTTAGGTTTGTATTAATTGTTTTCACTCACAAGAGCTTAAGTGCGTTCAAATAAATGTACCGTATAAAAAACGTGCAAAAATTAAATCGCGTATCGGTATATCGGTTATCGCTCGCTGCGATATTCCTCCGTTTTAGTATTTTAAGTTTAAGTATTTTATTAAGTTATCTTTTAAATAGACTGTGCGATTCTTTCAATAGCAAAAGGTGAAAGATAATAAACTCTTATTTTCTTTATGAGTTATCACAAGACGAGAGAATTTCAGAATCCTATTTCAAAGTCAACATATACTATTGCTGTTAAGATGTATTAATTTTTCAAAATAAACAAAGATTTCAGAGCCTTTGCAACCTGAAATTCGAAATATTACAATCGGAGAAACTCATGTTTTCTTTATACAAAGAAAAACGCTTCCGGAAAGCTGTCGGCTAAAGTGAAGACATTCCCAGTTTTCAAGTTTTTCGGTGGTAATAACAGAATGCTTTTTATTCTTGACCCTCCCAGTTACAACCGCAACTGCTTAAAGAAGTTTTTCAAACTTAAAACTGATATATATATATATATATATATATATATATATAGTGACATATGTGGACACATATGTACCCATACATTTCCCCTAGCACGCACTTTTCATTTTTATTACACATTCCTCTCCCACAGATTTAAACCAAACATTATAAAATAGTCAAATGGTGACAATAACAACTCTGGCTTCCTACGAACTTATCAAATATCATAAACAATTAACCAAAAACCATATTTTTAAATAACCGATCTTTGAACTACGTTAATGGCGCACCCGGTAGGATATCGGAAAAATATCCTTGTAACAGTAATCGATCCTTTTCGATCCGCTAATAGAAATCCTTGCACGACCAAATGACTTTCTAGGATTGAGCACACGAATTTGCCGCAAAAATGATCTGGTTCGGAACATTACAATTTTGGAATCATTTTCTTTTTGATATCCGCAAAAGAATCAACACGTGTGTTTTAAAACTTGACAAACCAATTATAAACCGCCACTAAAAACATAATTGCCATATTAAGAATACCACGCAACAAAAACTTACAATACACCAAATAGTGCTCTACTAATAAATAGATCCGTTGGAATATTTTGAACATCTGTACTTAAAGGACTTATTTCCGAGCTTTACACATCATTAAATTGATCCCTGTGAACAATAAGCTCCTTACAATCCACCAAAAGAAAACCAAACCTAAAGTGACTATAAAAATACATTTTTGTGAAAATAATTAATAATAATACTACAAGAAAACAACATCATGACAACAATCACAGCAATGGAACTATCTGAGATGCACCTCAAACAAGCTTTGGGACAGATACGTCAAGTGCCAATCTTTGACGGAAAAACAACGTTCATACGAAGAATCGACTTCAAGGAACTACTAAAACGTTTGTACAACACTAATTACAAGACTTTTATAATTTCAAATAAAATAATGTTCGAAAATAAGCAACAAAACACAATATTTTACACAAACACAATGAATAATACAATTAAAGATGTAATCACTGGGAAACTAACCGACAGAATATTCATGACCTTAGCTAGAAATGAAATTACAACTGTTTCAAAAATTAAATAAGTAGCTCAACGCGAAAGACTTTATGAAAACAATTTTAATGAACTTACTAACCAAAATACTGAAAATTCAAAACCCAACAAAACTAACAATGACAATCATGGTAACAATTCCAAGAAATCCAACATCCAAGTAATAAACCAAAAGAAAATGCTGAACATAATCAGGCATTATATAAAGAATTTAAACAAAACCTTGATCAAGCTAGATCGCAAAATCCAATGAATGATCAAAATCAAAGGATACCCGTTACTCAGTTTAATTATATTATTAACAATGGGATACGATAATAATAATAGTACAATCGTTTAGGCAATCGACCCTAATTTTCAAACAAATTCATATTTACAGCATATTTTTGACCGATTGTCCCTATGGGAGCTATACGATATAGTTGTCCGATTTGGATCAAACTTGGTCAGTATATGTAATCCCTAGACGTGTACTTTCTGTGTCAATTTGGTTTAGATAGCATTGCTAACAAAAAAGTTTTCTATACTAAAACATGCTATTTTTACCTGTTTTTACCTTTGTATGCACATAGAACGCCCTAAAGTGGGCGTGTCAAAAAACAAAAACAAACTTGTACTGCTTGGGCATTTTATCTTTCGTTTGCGACCACTCGGGCCTTTCTAGCTCTTATAGTTTCTCAGATCCTTTTGTTCACACAGACGGACAGACAGACGGACATGGCTATATCGACTCGGCTAGTTATGCTGATCAAGAATATATATACTTTATGGGGTCTGCCATGTCTCCTTCTCCCTGTTACATACATTGCAACGAATACAATATACCCTTTTACTCTACGAGTAACGGGTATAAATAGAAAGACTCAATGAAAATAGAGCCAAATTCGAAGTAGATACTAGGTAGAGGGAATCACCATTAGTTAGATCTAAATCCATAAACCCATTTAAGCAAACAGGAAACATAACACAAATAGATGATACACATTATGAAGAAGTAAACAGAGGTAGAAATATAAGACACTATAAATCAAAATATAAAAGGAAGAAAGTAACTAATAAAAGTAAATACGATAATTCCAGATCAATCAATAACCCGAATCACGATGATAACTCCTCATAATTTAACAACTCTAATTATAACATTCATGCTGAAAAACTGGACAGAGAAATGAACGGTATAAGACTAGTAAAACGTAACAAAAGAGGACTTTCATGGGAACTTTTTATAAATATCTTTTCGGAACTTTAAATCTTGAAGACAAGGAAGAATTACAATCAAAAATAGATAACCTTTCAGTAAATAGTGTTTAAACTAATGAATTAAATGAAGTAATAAAAGCAGTCAATAAAGAAATAGAAGTAATGAACAACTTAAGTATCACCCTTGAGGCAAATCAAAGACTTGACATATTAATTTTCAATTTACAATTTACAAGAATTCGCAGAATACATTGAAGATATTGAATTAGGAATGTAGTAGGAACTAACCAGGCTTGGTATATTCAACCCTAAATTATTAAAATATGACTCACTATCACATTTAAACCTGCCTTACCCTGACGAAAATAAAAACATTTTAACCGAAATTATACATGACACTTACTACATACAAAATAATAAAGCATTTACAGCAATCAATAAAGATATAGTAAAGGACAAATGTATTACTGGAATATAAAATCAAGACAAAAAACAGAATGCAGATATTCAAAAACCCATAAAACCCATAAAGTACGTAGAACCAAATATTATGTTAACATGGAACTTACCTAAAACTGTATTAAATCAAAATTGTTTTAATAGAGAAATAATTAATAGAGGAAACAATATGATAAAAGCCCTAAACTATTCAATCCAATTAGATGAAGTATTAATAACTATACTATACTATGTTAGTTTCATTGGGGTTGAAACTGCTGACGTTGCACAAATCCTGGCCGACAGAATTCTCTTTAAGATCGATTAAGATTCCCCTTTATTTACATAAGAGCCAAAAGCTCCAAAAGTCTAAAGTCCAATCAATATAAGCTCCAAGCCGAGGTTTGCTAAACATCTCCAGAACTTGTATCTGTACTCCGTAGTATCGTGTTGTGAAATAAAATTATATTTTTTCAAATAACCGATCTTCGAACTACGTTATTATATATACATAATTATAATGAATACATTTTGTTTATAATTTTAAGTAAACATTTTCTTTTGTGAAAAATCTTTGCCTTTCATTAAACTACGCCACTGATCTAGTTATAATGACTCCGAATAAAATCACGGTTTCTTGACCAGATTCTACTGCATTCTTAATGTGAGATATGAATCTCGTCCAGATAATGAGTTATGAGAATCGATAGTTATCCAATTTAATGGTAATTATTCAATATTTTCATGTCAGTAGATTTACCTCACAAACTTCAATCGATCAAACAAATTCCAATTCCGAAAATATTCGAAATAAAAAATTAGATCTGAAAAAGGAAACAAATTTCAATGAAAATATCTATATGTAAAACAAAGAAATGTTTTAAATAATTTATTTGAAATGGTCATTGATGTATAAATTAATCCATATATAACCACCCAATGTATAGAAGAACAAAGTAGGCGTTAATTAAATATAAAGACATCTGTTTTCAGATTATATGCATATATATATACATATTTATATATATGGTATATATAGATAAACTTTAATTAATGCGTTTATATTAAATATGTATGTATGAATACACATGCATACATATTCATATCGAAATTAATTTAAATAGGTTAATTGTTTAAAAAGTAACCATAGCTAAAATGAACAATTTTGCATAAATATTCAGTGTATGGGGAATACAAATTTATCTAATGCTTCTTAAATGTTTAACCTTATAATAGCACACACGTTTACGTTTACGTTTATATATAAGTGTAAGTATATATATATATGTGTGTGTGTGTGTGTGTGTGTGTGTGTGTGTGTGGGTGTGTATATTGTATGTACTTGTTAGAGCTTAAGCCTTGAATAATATATTTCTTCGTAATATATAGAAGTTTCTTTAGTTTCTTTAGTTCTTTTTTTAACCCACAGGAATAAAATTTATTACCGATTTATCTGATAGATATGTAGCCTTTTATACTATAATTATATCCCGAACAGTTTCGTGCATAAAATAAGAATACGAATAATTCGTGTACCAAATTAAAAGATATAAATAAATAGAGTTGTGTTTCTTCTGGACTAGTAGTTAATTAATTATTTAATACCAAAGTGTTTCAATTAAATCTTTTGTTATAGAACATTATCAATTAAGTTACGAGTACGTACTAATTTTTGAACATAATACACATGTCCCTATGCACTCAATACTCAATTGCGTTGATGAAGAAATATGCGTTTAAGCAGAGTAGAAGAATTAATTAATTAATAAAAAAAACTGTCAAATTGTAGTATAAGTACCTACATATACAAATACGAGTACATTTATCCAAGAGGTAATAATGTTCTGCATATCTTATTATTGAATGCTTCAACTGGTTATAAAACGATGTGGAAACAAATTTCCAATTGTGTTATAGATACAATATTCAATAGATTTTGTTTATATTTACTATGTTTAGAGAGAAGAATTATCGATCGTTTCAAATATACATGATTGGCTTCTTTTTCTTTGTTTATGTTTTTTTTTTTTTTTTTTTTTTTTTTTTTTTTTACATTAAATTAGTTTGTATAATTTGTAATTAATTGTTATATCTTTGCTAAAACGCTTTTCATAATCATGATTATTTAAAATTAATTTAAATTTTTGGATATTGTTTAAACTTTAAAGACTACACTATACATACAATCCCCAATACATATTCTGTCTTTGTGTGTGTCTCTGTCTCTGTCTCTGTCTTTGTGTGTGTGTGTGTGTGTTTTTGTTTAATATTAACCGTTAAGTTTTGGTGTTAATTAAGCAATCATGCGTCCATGGACTTGGCTCACACAAGCTACGAAGCTACTAACAGACGCTGGACGTCGATATATCATTAAATTCACAAAATAAAACAAGATAAAGAAATTTAGAACCTCTAGAACCTCGAGAATTAAAATACACATAAATAAGTTTATATGTATATCTGAATATGTATATATATATATATATATATATTTATATATATATATATATATATATTTATATATATATATACAAATATAGAACCAATTTCAAAACCAACCGCCGCTTCCTAGCTTTGAGCTAAGTCCACCAATGCCTTTACCAAGCAAATTGCCAACACGGCCAGCGACTACGTTGGTGACAGCCGCTGCTTGAGCGGCTGCTATTTTTGGCTTTGGAAGGCTCCGCGATGCATGGGCTCCGGACTCATCACCTCCATCCTCTGCGTCACCATTGTGAACATCGTCACCGTTCCTAAATTGTTTGAATTTTATTGTTAATTATTATTAGATTAAATAGATGTTCTTTTGTAAGGCAAACTTACTCATCACCCTCGGCAACATCGGGCATAGTTAAAGCACAGGTTGCCTCCTCAGCAGTCATCCGTTGTGCAACTGTCTGATATGCTTTTGAGTTGAGCTTGTCCTCCAATACACCCTGCAGCTCAAAGTCCGAGTAGATTTTCTTGTTATTGATAAAAAACAAATCAAAAGAAAAATAGTGAGATAGATCGAATTCTTAATATATATACATATATACTTATATAGTGAAGTTACCTTCATGATGTGCGAGATGGAGGTGACTTGTGCATAATGCAGCGAGTGATCCATTCGCTCCGATAACCAATTCGATAGCATATTTATTTGCTGGGAATACCATTGCTCGAAGAAATTCAGGGTCCAGAGATCATCACCAATTTTTCCACGTATTTGATCCATATTATTGCGAAAGAAATTCACATAGCCCTGGCCAAGATCCTTGCCAGAGCTTGATACATTCGTAAAGCTAAGAATCGATCCGATCAGGCTACCTTCATCGTAGCGCCCCAATTTCGACAAAGTCGACTCTAGCACTGACATAAGTTTACCACTAAGACCTTGTGTCATCGCTACATTCGCTTTGTCAATTTGATCATCGACTTTTGCATGGAATTTGTACTAATCAAAATAGAAATAGAAATATAGAAATATAGAAATATTATGTTGATCTTAAGAAGGAATTATCATTTGTCTACTTACAAGATCGATACCATCGATGGTGGTTAATTTAAAGCTTTGATTTTTAGCATCTAATATCACATTTACCATAGCGCACATCTCTGACGGTATTATATAGTCAGTCGAAATAAAGGCAACGTTTTTCTTAAGCCACGATTGAAATGATGAATCCGTTCGTTGGATACACTGTTCGATCATGTCCACAGCCATCATTTTCAATCTTTGTTCCAAATGCTGACGGAACTCGGCGTCTGGCCAATGAAGATCTCTGATGAACGACTGGAGAGCATCCAGTTTCCAGAATAAATCTTCTGATGTAGCGCATCCATTTCTGGGGAATAGAACGATAACATCATTTTTGGATAGTATCGAGTCGACTTGCACTAAGTCACTAAGTAATAGCATCAAAATAAATCAACTTTTAATTATATATTTTTATTGCATAATACTATTGGAATTTTGTCTATCTATTAAATATATAATACATTATATACATTCATAATAATTTTATTGATTTTGTTGCCAAAACAGAAACAGAGCAGAAAACAGAAAAACACAACTCGTTTATATCAAATTCAATATTTGATCAATTGAGCATTCAATTTTATATACTGAGTACAAATTTTCTAATTTTTTGGGTTTTTGGATTTTTGGATTTTTGGGTGAGAATTTGTCATTTTATTATGCAAAATTATATATTTATGTAATCGATAAGCATTCTATTGATAATTTCAATTTTATATACTGAGTAAAAATTTTCTAATTTTTTGGGTTTTTGGATTTTTGGATTTTTGGGTGAGAATTTGTCATTTTATTATGCAAAATTATATATTTATGTAATCGATAAGCATTCTATTGATAATTTGCATTCTGACAGCGTGTTTTTTTTCTTTTTTTTTATTTATTTATATATTTATTTTAAACTCAGCTTTAGAACAGAGTTGTGTATTGTGATGTCAACTATTTGTTGTTATTATTAAATAAAATGCAGCTAAATATTAATAGCAATCAAAACTTATTGGCGAATGTCTTAAGCAAGCAATGCACAAAGTAATATTAACTACTACGTTAACTCTGAAAGGATGCGAGCTCTACAATTGATTTGTAATCAACGCTTTTGGCCATACAATTCTTGGTCAATAAGCTTGCTCTAATGTGGAAGAAAGCGCACACAAAACTTAAATACATTTAGCATTTTGGCTAGCTTTGATTCGATTTTGTAGGCGCAGAATAACACTAATAAATATAACTATAATAATAATTATAATTATAATTATAATTATAAAAATAAATTAAAAAATAATAAGTAAGAAAGGCTACAGTCGAGCAAGCCGACTGTAAAAGACCCCGTACTTCTTCTAGTACGCGTTTTCCATACAAATCACATATCTTCGAGCGATTTGTGCTATGGGAGCTATAGGCTATAGTTGTTCGATCCGAACCAAACTTGATGAGGATAGTTATAATGGTACCATACACATAATGTGTGAATTTGGTCCCTCTAGCTCTTTTCGTTTTCAAGTTATGGTTATGTGAAAATTGTTTTTTACAATTTGCGGGGGCGTGGCAAAGATTTGAAATAAACTTGATCTGCTCGCGAAGCAGACGGACTTTCATTCCAAATCTGGTGGCTCTAGCTCTTGTAGTTTAGAAGATCCTGGTGTTCATACAGACGGACGGACAGACAGACAGACGGACATCGCTATATCGTCTCGGCTGTTCATGCTGATCAAGAATATATATACTTTATGGGGTCGGAAAAGCCTCCTTCTGCCTATTACGCACATTTCGCTTCAGACAAACCTAATAGACCCCTATACTCTTTTTTAGAGTACGGGGTCTAAAAATAACTGTAATAATAATCCCAAAAAATAAAAAAATTATAATACATATTGTTATGACAGTAATAATAATAATTTTTATATTGCAACTATAAAAATAATGATAATGATAATGGTAATCAAAATGCTAATAAAATTAATAATAATAAGATTATTCACAACATTTTTAATTAATAACAATATTAAATACATATATGTTATAAATTGTCGATTATTCAATTAAAATTATGTAACTGGAATAAATTGAAAACAAATTAAAAAAGATTTCTAGGATATACAATTTTATTGCTAATAGATTTTCTAACAGTATGAACTTGTCGTACTCAGACACTATAACTGTTAGAAATTTTATAATTTTTGCAAATTTTTGGCTTAATTTAATGTAATTTAAGTTGCTGATAAACTGAGTTATCAAACTTAATACATTTTCGCAATCGTATTTTTTTTATATTTATATAATTCTGATCTGCAACACACATACATGGCAATGATTAGATTTTGTAAATTGCTTCAGGGATACAATTGAAATTTGAATTTGAATTAGAATTAGAATAAAAAAATCAAATAATATGTGAACAGTAGAGGGTGGATTAGTTGTAATGGGTCAATTGTTAACAAATATCGTAGCATACACATAAAATTGAGATTAAATAAAAATCTTATGTGATATGAATGTATGTATAGGTTATTTATTTGTATTGGATGTAAGTTCTGCTATCTAATTTCTATATATAGAAAATCAACTCGTTTGGCTATGTCAACGATGCAATGCAATTGGCAAAACACAAAATGCAAAGAGAATGAAAATTGTAATAATATTTCAGTAGAGAGCATTATAAAATGTTTGTTATTTAAGGTTGTTAGGTGCAGATCAGTTAAAAACCTCATTTCATCACCGGCAGCAGCAGCAGCAGCTGCAGCTGTGCCCCTCGATAGTTTCGGCAGATAGAAATTGACCTGATCTTTCTTGCCACTGAGCAGTGATGCCGGGTTGAGAGCTGCCGTGTTTAGGGCCTGGGCTGCATTGTTTAATGCGGCTGGGTTCAAGGCGGCGTTAATCCTAGAGTTTTACAGAAATCGAATTTCGTAAATAATAGATGGAAGTTGAAGTGCAATTTACTTAGCATATAAATCGAAATGAGTCGAAAACGAGAACGAAAGCGAGCGCACGAGGTAGAAAGAGTTGGGTTTGCAGCAATTTATTCGATTAGCCGATATTTCGAATCAATTTCGGATTTTGACAGAGAATATCTGGTTGACAGCTAGCGTTGATGCTTTTCGATAAATCGAAATTCAACAAATCGATTATTCGACAGGTCGGTACAAGAACTTACTATAAGCCAACATATTTCTTGTGCACCGACTAATTCTGGTGGAAACCAATCGGGTTGATTTCAATTTTGATTGTTTCGATAGACCGGTATCTAGATAGTACGATTATTTTGAACAATCCGAATATTTCGACCAATCAATAATTTAATTAGTCGACTATTCGAGTATCTGGATAAGAGACAGCGAGCTTTTAATTCTATTATTCCTTAAATCAATCAAAGACCTGGTTAAGAACACTAAATGTTGTGAATATTCAATGCCAAGATTTATCGAATACAGTCGACTCTCGTTATTTCGAAATTTCAGGGACTCTTCAAATATTACGAACTATCGAATGTTTGAAATATTAAATGGTTCAAAATTGTTGAGAGAAAATAAATAAAACTTCAAATGATCAAGGATTTTTATTTAACTGCTGATATTTTACATATTCGTAATTTACTCCTTCTACTTTTTCAATTAATGTCTTCTTTTCAACAATCGTCAAAACTTTTATACTTTTTAGGACTCATATTTAATAACAAATATGAAAAGCACAGTCGAGCACGCCCGACCGTAGAATACTCTCTGCATTTTATTCCCGATTATTTTAATTAAATCGGTATCCAAGTATATCAATTGATAGTACTTGCAGTAAAAGAAGTTGAAACAAAAACATATGTTTGTATGTTTGCATATACATATACATTTGACATTATATGCATGTGTGTATATGTTATACATACACAATTGGTTGGCACAGCCAGCATTCGCGGGCAGCGCTGCCGCTACACAAGCAACGAAAACGTTCGCTCACATGTTTGTATGTTTCTATCTCGCTTGCACACATGCAGTGAAATGGCGTTTAATTATAAACTTTGTTACATGTCTAGCTCCTTTGTTTATAGTCCGATTTATATGCAACTTTCAGGATAGTTTGATATACTTTGTCTTTAAACGAATGTTAAATTTTATTTATTTTATTTTATTTATTTATTAACGCAGACTAAAAGCAGTCGCGAGTATTTAATTTAATTATATGATTACGAATTTTAAATTTAAATTAACCTAAAATAAAAAAAAATAATAATTACACCATTAATCTGGGAATACAAACAAACAAATTGATCCAACATTTGTTGAGGAGACCAGACACATGAACAATACTCAAGAATGGGACGGACAAGGGATGTGTAAAGAAGTTTGGTGACAAATGGATCATTAAATTCTTTAGACCAGCGTTTAATAAATCCAAGAGTTCCCTTAGCTTTATTAACTATAGTGGAAATATGATGTGTGAAACTTAATTTATTATCAAAAAGAACACGGAGGTCAACGACTGACACTATACGTTTTAAATGTATATTGCCAATGTGATAGTTGGCTAAGTAAGGAGTCACCCTGTTAAACGTCATAAACAGGCATTTAGAAAAATTTAGGTTCAAGTGATTAGTTATGCACCAGTTGTGCATTGAATTAAAATCATCTTGAAGAAGCGTATGATCTGGGGGATCCTTATAAGACAATAATAATTTCACGTCATCGGCATACATAAGTATACGACAATGGGCTAGTGAAGAAGGAAGGTCATTTATAAAAAGATTAAAAAATAGGGGGCCTAGGTGACTACCCTGGGGAACTCCAGAAGTAACGAAGACAGATTTAGATATGGCTGATCTAAGCATAACCCTTTGGGTCCTACCTGTAAGATATGATGATATCCACAAAAGAAGGGAAGGTGGGAAGCCTAAAATGCTTAGTTTATGCAGAAGGAGGTTATGATTAACAGAGTCAAACGCTTTACTGAAATCAGTATAGATGACATCAGTTTGCATTCTATTAAGGAATGCCTCATTTACAAAAGAGGTAAATTCCAATAGATTGGTCGAAGTCGACCGACTCTTAACAAAACCGTGTTGGGCAGGGGAGATAATTGACTTGCAGAGGTGTTGCAAAGTCAAAGTAATTATCTTTTCGAAGAGCTTAGGGATTGCGGACAACTTCGCAATTCCCCTGTAGTTGGATATATCCGACTTGCAACCTTTTTTATGCAGAGGGATAATGTAAGATTCTTTCCAAAGGGAAGGAAAGACAGAGGATTCCAAAGAGAGGTTAAAAAGAATTAAAAGAGGTTTAATTATAGAAGAACAGCACTCCTTAAGCACGCAACTAGGAATGTTGTCAGGCCCAGGAGAGAAGGAAGATTGTAAGTTGCTAATGGACGAAAGCAGACAACTATCAGAAATATAAGGAAAAAACGGAATTAGAGGATGGGAGCTTAAAGGGGTAAAGGGAAATAACAATACTGTACGATAAGAACATATGCCTTAAAATCGGCACCGATGTTTGAAAGTTATTTTATTTCTTGTGAGAAAAGGGGGCATGGCAGTTCAAAATTTTTAATAACGATGCATTTATGCCGTCTCAAGGAACCTGCATACCAAAATTGGTGTTCCTAAGTGCCACAGTTACTGAGATATTCGCCCAAAACATCAATTTTTTACGAGGTATGTCTAGTTTTTTGCTCATTGTGGGCGAATGGGGCGTGGCATCTGTTTGTTCATACGGACAGACAGACGGACATGGCTATATCGACTCGGCTTGTGATGCTGATCAAGAATATATATACTTTATGGGGTCTGCCACTCCTCCTTCTCCCTGTTACATACTTTTCAGAAACCCAATATACTCTCTCTTGCAGAGAGTATAATAAATAACGCTAATTACAAATTTACATTTTTATAGAAATAACGACATCGACAATGACAAAGTCGATGAAATAGTTAAACTTTAATCGAATTTCGAATTTATTGAAACAAAAAAACTCGGTGATCTCTGGTAGAATTCAATGAAAAACTGACAGAAAGATACCGATAAGGATAAATGATTAGATGGTCCTATTCTCCATTCCTATGTTTATACCATATATATATATAGTTAAGTATAGCATATCGAATGTAAAATTCGTTTGAGAGAGCACTCTGATAGTATGAGATCGTGGATGCGAATTTGAATAGGTTTCAAAAAAGGAATTTAAGATTTATGTATAGGTTTATATGTTTGGATATAAGACTGATTAGATAGCCTTCTCACACTTACCCTTTGCTCTCCCAGCGCTCCTTTTCAAATCCTTTGTGAATCGATTGTGCTATTGAGGATTCCATTAGATCCACGTACCGCACCACCAACGGAGCAAAAGTATCCCTCAAATGCTGATGAAATCGGCCATTTCGCAGGTTATCTGCAAATTAAAATATAATATTTTGTCAAGTATATCGTCTTTTGGTTAAAGAGGTAGGCAAGGTAGGGCTTACCATCAGATCTCAAATAATCGTTAAGGATTTGGAATAACGGAAAAGAGTCCCATGTATCGGGTGCCTGCTCGGATAATACCCGATCCATGTCCACGGCAAAAAGAGACCAAAATATTTCAGCATGCTCAACCAGAAGATCGCTGAACCAAGCAAATGCCTAAGGATATAAACCAGTAAAAATCATATTAAGTAACAAAGTACATACAAAGCTAAGTTTAACTAACTACATATTATTATAACAAATAACATTTTAATTTAACTTTTTGTCTTTTTTTTTATTATTTTTTATTTTCTTTTTTGGTTTTTTTGGGTAGTTTAGACAAAAAGGTACAAATATCGAAACTGAATCAGGACTGTTCCAAATGTAAGATGATTTAGGCTTGGAACAGTCTTGATTAATCGATAGACACATTAACTATTCTAGTTGATATCAGTATACACATATATATATATATTTTTTTTTTTTCTTTCGAAATAACTGTCTGTTAAATGCGAAAAGTTTAGTAAATATTCACAATAAAATATAGTAAATGTATTTAATGAAACTCAAAACGATGAATGATGATGATTATGATTTGATGACGTAATGATGATGATGTAATGCCGTGCATGTGATTAACACATACATACATATGTGAATGTAACTAAACTCGACTTGAGAGATTTATATATGGCAAGTCAATACATATGTTTATACATTTATTGTTTTTAAGTCTTGAGAAAATTGAAAAATTGAATAGAACATTATCATCATAAATCAATTATGATTAAAAGAAAACACATAAGATCAGATCCTACGACACACATGCATTTATTGGGAGGGACACACCACTAATCTTAATGTTATCGACTCAAGGGAGTCACCTTCTCGTTCTAAAGTTATAAATACATCAAGTTTAGATAATTCAGAGAGCTTAGGTGGGATTGATAGTGAAATAATTAGAGACAGTTAGACAGTTAACTGAAATAATATGTATATAGTATATAGTATACAGTATATATATGAAGAACATAGATAGGTTTTGTATAAGCCAAAAAGCCAGACACATTTACACTCAAGTAGCATGCGTTTGCGTTAATAACCTGTTTAGTACTGCCCTGTACTGCCATTTGGTATGCATTTCAGATCTTATTTATATCATAACAATATATATCTCTAGCCCATATCGAAACTTTGTTAGTGGTTGTGTTGGTGTCTTATCGATGAATGTGCGATGCTCTAGATACATGTTTTAGTATAGTATTAAAGACTATATATCACATAGACGGCTTATTTCGATATATCAAACAATGTAAGAAATATTTAATTAAAAAATACAAAATAAATATGCATTCCACAATTTTAAATAAATATTAAAATTTTTATAAATTAATTCAAAAATGTTTTACACGCACTCTTAAAACTTTTTTTGCTTCACTTCAAATAATTGATGTAATTTTTTTCAGCTTTAGTTTCCGAAGCAAAAAGTGGATAACCCTGTATATAGTCTTTAATAGTATGTATCCAGTGGAATGCTGCTGTAACTAAGTGTAGTATAACTTAAAAGTGTATGTATGTATATAGGTAGTAAACGATAAACGATAAACGATTAACGAGTATGTATATCTTTCTCTAACTGTATTTGTGTATGGATTGGTAGTGGTAGTGGTTGTGGTATTGGTATTTGTAGAGTAAGAGAGGAGAGTACGTGCCGTTGGTACTGGCGATGTGTATACCGCATGGGTTGGCATACAGTATCGGAATGGAGGCGGTCCGTCACTAGCAGCGACTGCGCCCAAATCCGAGGGGCCTTTTGACGCTACTTGTTGGTCCATGCTTGTGGATCCTAGACCGGAAACGTTAGTGATATCGGAATCGCAACGACCGTCTTGACCATCTTGGGCGCCACGTTCACCGGCTTCCTTTATTGTCCTATTAATCTTATCCTTTTTATCATGTTTGCGCAGCTATAGGTGTAAATCGAGTATACAAATACAGAGTAGTACTACAAACATTGAGTTACATTCACATATTAAGAATGTTGAAAGTTTAACGTTATCATCAACAAGATTATAAACGATTTTCCAACACAAATCAATTTTTTTTTCTGTTTTTTTCATACTAGTAAGAGTTATAATTAGTATTTGGGCTCAGTGTAACCAAAGTTTACAAAAATTAAACAAAGTATTAAGATAACGCCCACACTTAAATAGAGCAAATAAAAATAATGAATGTCATGAATTCGGTTTGTGCTTTAATCTTCAGAATTTCCTCTTCAAGTCAAAGATTTGTTTTAAAAAAGATTTGAAGTTTGTCAAAATGAAGCTTTTAAATATACATTTAAAAAAAATAATATAAAAAAAAAGTATTTTATTTATTTTTTAAATTTCCTTTTTTTTTTTTTAATTGATAATATAATTGATTTTCAAAACAAAATATTTTATTTATAAATTAAAAAATTTTTTTTAAATCAAAATCGTTGCTATTACAGATTTTTGAACATTTGAACTTTCTAGAAATGCTGTTTTGTAAATTACTAAATTTGAATTTACAAAAAAAAAAAACAACTTAGTTTTAAAACTATACAGAATGGGATTTGCTTCGTCACAAACTATAACTTTATGTGTAAACCATTTAAAGATTGCTGCATTTTGGGATGAAAAAATAAACCAAATGTACTAAAAATATATATGGAGATTCACTTAAATAATAGGAAAGTTGATTAAGTGTAAACAGTTAGCATTAAAACAAGTACTAAATATGTAATATATTATATATAAATTGTGGTAGATAGCATTATACAACGGTTTTCAAAATGCAAAAAGTGCTGCGACATCCGAGGTGGCATATTCAAATGAATAATTGGTAATTGGTATTTGTTAATTAAGTTAAGACACGTTTACTAAAGCATTTCACATAGCACGTTTCACACAAAAGTAGACATATTGACAGAAAAGGTACATTAAGTTAACGTATGTTACAAGTATCACAATTGTTAATCTTTCGCAAGTACTTACGCTGATGAAATAAACAAACCAATCAAATAAGTCGAAACTGAAACAGATCGACATAGTCTATACCCTGTACCCATTTATGAAATTTGTGAAATGAATGTCTACAAACTTAGAGAGTTCAAGACGTTTAAAAAGATAGAAAACCTTTCAAATTCGGTCAATTCGTCTTTCAATCTTTCGTAAATTACACTTTTCGAGATGGGTACAGGGTTACCAAAAATAAGAATTTCAAAATATTTATCTAAATAACACAATAATACTAACCTCGCCATAGTGTTCCTCGTTCTGTTGTAGCAAATCAACACAAAGCTCGGCCAGATGAATTAGATCTTCCAGTTTTTTAGGAGGTGGTACCATCACTTCTCCACGTAGGTCCTCTGTAAAGACAAAGGGTAAAGTTTACTTATGATAGAAGTGTGAGATATCTTATTTAAATCGAATTATTCAAAAACTTTAATAAAAATTTGCTTCTAGGCGGTTTGCATTGGTATCTGAATATGGAAATGTACCTTCTATTTTAGCTTCAGCGGAGAGACGAGTGTAGTTCACAAGGGCAGCGGTCTCCAGGCTCTTCTTGATCATTTGACGCACCTCCTCTGGGGGCACTGGAGTCACAATGTCCTTCATGAGGACCCGCTCGAGTAGCGAGAGCGTTGCTTTCAGTGCCCCTTCGGGGCGACCAAACGGAAAGCAAAATCGAAAATTCGTTATTTGAAATTCAAGAAGTTGTCGCAACCGTTCTTTGATTTCCGAAAACTTTTCCTTTTCCTCGTGCGTGATACTGCCAACGCCATCGGGCCTATTACCATGAACATGACTTGCGCAGAATGCAAAAGAATAATGAATCAAAGTGGGATCTATCATGTGATGGTTTTCGGCACGGTCCAAGAGATCAGATAGATAGCACAAGTGCCGATAGCAACCTCGCACTCCGTAACGGGCACAGTACTCATCTAAAACAAACACTTGTCCCGGACTGAACCATCCCTGAAAACGTATTTTTTTCGATATTTACTTAGTATTGGAAACCCATTCATTCTTTTTGCTTCAAATCAAACTCACCAGCGATGCGTAGGGATCATTCAATCGGTACTCAAGCGTCAAGTTCTGCAATGTTTTGAACATGGTCGCGTGATCGAAGGTGCATGGATCCGCACTTATATAATCCTCCATTCCATGCTTGCGAGCCTTGTCAGCATCTATAAAATACACAGATTAATAGCACAGTTAGCTAGCACAACTGCTTATATTTATAGAAAATCTTTAAGTAGGACAACAGCTTACCCCCTTGAATTTTTGACATTGCCGAGTTTTTGTCCTGAGTAATGGGCGGCGTGGGCTTATGCGACTGCCCCGTTGCCCTGTACATTGCCATCACCCAGAGACTGCACTCGTTCTCATCATCGCAGGCAAACGCAATGCTATCGCCTTCACGCACCGCATTAAAAAAGAACCGACCGCCATTCAGATCGATGCCAAACATAAGATTGGCTACAACACAGAAAGATTTGTGAGAGCAGTTAGAAGTATTGGGGTTATGTGAGGAATGCGTTCAAATCGTTAAGGGATCACACACCACTAGCGGCTTCAATGTAGTCCACCGTGTATCCATCCAGCTGCATCATCTCAGATGGCTCCGATTTCTTCTCCTTGTAGCTGCACATGGCGAACGTGTATTGAGAGACTTGAACCAACACAAAGTAACGCCGTTTCCACTTCTTCCACACCGATTTTCCAATAGCATAGAGATTTCTTAATATAATTAAAATATTATTTTGTATTTGTGTCTATAAATATGTTTTGTTTCTTACCCGCAGTGCTTCATATTCAATGGTTTATCCAATCTACAGGCTATCTTGATTCGCACATCCTGATCTTGTAGATTTTTGGAAACAATCATGCGATGCCACTCAGGTGACTAAACATAAATTTAAAGAAATATCGAATATCGTGTTAAGTTTCCCTTCAAATAAATATAGTATCTCACTTTGGATGAGAGTGGAGATGGTTTGATGATCACTTTTCCCAGCTCTTTGTCCTCGAGTGCCAACATTCCGGGATTTTCCGTAAACAATTTAACTTTAACCACTGGCAACGGATGTGTTGTTGTAAAATCACCTTGAGTATCCCACCTAGATAGTGTACGGTACAGCAAATACATAATAAATATAATTAACATTCTAAATTTTTAAAATGAAAAATGGCCTTACATGGGTTTGGAGGCCTCGGCTTGATCCGTTTGAAGTTTTTCACCATTTTCCACCTCCATGGTGCAGTAGACAATACGATTTGGTGCCAACGACTTAAGTCCCTTTACTTCCATAACAATCACTTCCAATTGGAATGTGAGTACCACATCCAATTTGGTCAATTGTGTGGTTCCATCCTCGGAGTCACCCTCCAGCTTCGATAGAGATCCATGGGAACGAAGTATCATTTTTCTTAGTTTGCAAAAGAAACTATTAGCATGCATAATTAATTATAAATATAATAAACATATAAATAGTCTTACAAGAATGATGGTGTGCTGAAAAAAGAAAGAAAAGGAAAAAACCAATCAGTAATGCAGTAAACTTCGAGTTCTGTGACATCTATATAACTTATATATAGTTATTCGATTTCATTAAAATTCGCTCAGTGGGTATATAAGAACAACGTACACAAGCTATACGAATTTGTTTGAGATTACTAAATAACAATAGTTTTATACTAAAACTATATTTTTATCCAACGTTCCCTATGCTAGCGATATAGTTATCTATGACAACATGTTTTTAGCTGAGAGTTTTTAACCTGAGAGACTCGTTTGCATAGGATCGTACAGAGGACTTGACTGTTCATGAACAAAAGGAAAGAAAATATGTATGCTATACTGAGTCTGCCAATCCTAGTGACACAATTGCAAAGTATTTATTAAGTATAAGCTACACTACCTGTGATTGTAACGCTTCAATTTTTGTAACCCATATTTGCTATCCATATTGCCCTTAGAAACTGGAAGAGATTCCAGATTAGCCATCAAAAGATTAATGGACGATTTAAGCTCCTCAATGTAAAGTGATTCCATTTCCTTAAGCACAAATTTTGGCATTAGCTTTCGATTCTTTTCCATTTCTCCGACTCGCTGCATACGTCCGTCCAGTTCTCGTCTGATCGCCGCTGCTTGCTCGTCCGCCGAGTCCAACTGGTAATACGATTCAAAGGTTTAAGAATTACTCGTAGGATCAGCAGTTTCCCTATTTTAGGGAATATTACCATTAATGCGTTAAACAGGATCTGATGCTCGAATTTTTTTACAGACAGGATCTGTTGGAACATATCGTAGAGCTGTTCCTTTGATAGAATTAGTTCGCTGTTCAGCGACTGTTGCATACGAGATGGACGCTTTGTGTCCTCCTCGCCGCTGCCCTTCAGGATTATATCGAACTTGGCCATCCACGAGGTCAAAACCGTTTCCTTACTGAGCCCATCAATTTCCGGAAGAGATCTAAATAATCATTAAATTGATTAGTTTTGGGCGTTGATTGGTTTAATGCATACACACACACACACACATGGACGCACACACACTCACCGTACACGTTTCTCAATGTTATTGCGAAAAACTTCCCGAAAATCATGCTGAGAGCACGCTCCAGATTGTACCATTTTTAAAACCCGCTCGGATTTCAAAAACACATCGTGATAGCTCTGCACGGCATTTTGGAATGCCTCGTCGGCCATTATCTGCGTCTCGCCTTTCAGGAATGCCTGATAAAGAAATTAAATTAAATAACTGTTGATAAGAAAGTCCTGTTTAAAGTTCACGTCTTCGGATCGTTAACGGTTGGTTTTTACGCATTTACAAATATTTCTATTATTTTTACAACAACAAGTATACGCAAGTATAATGTATATATGTAGCCTCACCCACCTGAAATCGTTGTGTGATTATTTCCAGCTGTTGCTTTGTGATCTTCGGCTGCCGTTTGGTCATATCCGTGGGTTGTTTAGCATTAAACGGATACGATATGCATCGCGATATAAACACATATAATTGAATGCGACGCTTGCGATCCTCTTCCTCGCGTTCGTGTTTCTCCTAATTAGTTAACATAAAACCATTAATTAATCAACCATTTTTACACCCGTTACTCGAAGAGAAAAGGGGTATACTGTAATCGTTGGAAGGTAGCAGGGAGAAGGAGGCGGGGCAGACCCCATAAAGTATATATATTCTTGATCAGTATCACTAAACTTGTCGATATAGCCAGAATCTCAGAGACTATAAAAGCTAGAAACGCCCAACAGGTCGCAAATGATATCGGTCGCTTACTTTAGTAAGATGGACCTGCCCAAAGAATTATTTAAAACTCAGATATTCGTTTTGCATACACAGACTTCAGACCGACTGAAGGACATGATTATATCGACTCGGATGTTAAGGCTAATCGAGAACATATATGCATGTACATATTTTAATATACCAATAACGGTAATTTTATTTAAAGTGTATGGCGAGATTAACTCGTTGGATTTGATGTTGACTTACGTGTGGATCCCCGGCATCATGCTTATCACTGGCTAAAGACGACGATGGTGACAGTGGGCGTGGCAACGAATTGGCTCTCGATGATCCAACGCTTTGATTCAATGTTTCTTGTGAAATGCCACTAGACGACGACGATGATAGCAACGTTTTATTAGTACATTGATTTACCATCTGGAATCGGGCCTCTAACGGCAGTCTGTTATTAGTGGTAGTAGTGCCAATATATTTCTGACCAAGACCAAGACCCAGACCCATACCCTGACCATGACCCTGACCCTGTACGTTGAAATGTGGGTGCGGGTATGATACTGTTGGATGTTGTTGATATTCATAATAACTGTGTTGCTGATTTTGATTTTGATTTTGATGTTGATATTGATATTGATATTGATTTTGATTTTGATATTGGTGTTGATGCTGCTGATTAGCTGTTGAGTTCAAAATTCTATGACGTATTGCACTCGATCTATGGGCCCCAAATTATTCGATCAACCATCAACGACCAATATTAACGGTTAAGATATTGGTGGATTTTGATTTTGATTTCGATTGATGGGTATGAATGTTTTTCGTTTCATTTAATAAACATTTGATTTTTAACATGAATAAGTATATATATATACTCATATAGATATATATATATATTTATGCACATATGTATGTGTGTAAGTACGTATGTGAATCAAATTAATTTGTTTTTTTGTCATATATTTTTTAATTTTGATTTGATATTGATTTAATTTGGATTTAATTTGTTTTCGATTTGTTACGTTGTGCCAATTATTTAGTTTGATTTGCAATTGTCGTTAAGTACATACGTAGGTATGTATGTATGTATATCGTATGTACATACATGTGCGTGTATCAAAAATATGGATGAACGAAGAGACCCGAAAGAAAGAACAATTGAAAATGAGTATTTTTTATGTTGATTAAAATAATTACTACTACGATGTGTACAACATTTATAGCACTCCAGTTATTACTCTCTCGCTCTCTCTCTCTCTCTCTCTCTCTCTCTCTCTCTCACTTTCAGTTCTTAAACTTAAATTTAAAACAAAACAACAAAGTAATAAAATATTTCATTGAAATTCAGCTCCAGAGCACAAAAATATCATGTTTTAACTTTCACTTTTTGAGTACGATAAATTAAGGTTTTAAGTTTTATCGAGATCAGCTCGAGACCAGAATAAAATTATAAAATAAACATATATTTTAGGAATGGAGATTTTAAATTGAATTAAATATTAAATGTTTAATTACTTATTTATGTGCTGACTCATTTGTATTTAATAGATAATAGGGTTATTTAAGAAATTTATCACAATTCAAATTGAAAAATCCAAGTTAAAACCAAGAATTAAAGACGGAAGGAAGTCAGAATTAAATTGTATTACTTATTAGTAGGGATTACTTTATCAATAAACATTCTTGTGTATAAATATTTGCACAAACCTGGGAATTCCATTATTGGGAACCTCCAGACTACCTCCTCCGTCCGTGGTTGTTTGGGATTGATCGTTTTTTGCTAATCCAGAAACTCCTCCATTACCATTACCCGCAGCAGAGTTCGCTGTACGATGATTTCCAGCGAAATCGCCATTTTGAACATTCGAAGCTGTTGTCAGAATGGGTATGGGACCAGTATTCGATGTAGAAGGTCCGGCGGAAAGAGCTACCGATTTTTGTGGTGCCGTTACTCGCCCTTTACTTGGTAAATTGACTACGGTATCATCATCTCCCTCTTCTTCACTAGAGCTTGGGTCTATCATGGTGAACTGTGCTCAAAATAAGGTTATTCACCAGCGCTGAAATATGTCGTACTCTTTTTATATAATTTTTATAACCCTTATCAATAGACAAATTTTTTCTTGCTTCAACGAGATCAATGTAAATCCTTAACCCTAACGACATTGAATTTAAGCTGATCAAGGGAAGTATGTTGTGAACTAGTGTGGGTAGTTGAATACAGCTAAACATATCGACTGTAAAAGACCCTGTACGTACAAATTAGATAAGAAATGAAACAATATTGAGAAACTATGCCCTTTTAAAATCCCAAAGATATTAATATAATAGTTTAAGCGACTTCAAATACAAAATGCTGACAAATTTCTTGCAAAGTATCCTTTCTGTATATGAACACATACATATAAATATATACTTGTACATCAATATATACTTTATTAATTTAGCCACGCCCCTCTTGTGCCTAACGCTTCTTTTTTTCTGCAAACTGTATAAATAATTGAACTTTGACAAAGCACAGGGTCTAAAATTGTGTTCATGTACATTAACATTCTGCATAAAACTGTTGAATTCCACAATTCCTTTCTCTAAATGTACTAGAACGTGCGTGAATGTGTGCTCGTGTATGTGTGCGTGTGTTATTTGGAGCTAAAACATTCCTAGCACAGCCGAAACATGAGAACAACATCAGCTCCAACAACCCCAGCCCACCTTGAACTAGTTTTTGCCATGTGTTACTTATAGGGGTGGAATCGAAACGTGAGCTAAGTTCAGTTTATCCCCTTGGTCCCACATTAAGTGGATATGGAAATATTTTCTTAGATTTACTAACTTGCAATGTTCATTAAACGAATAACGGATAATGAGAACGAATAACGGTTTTCTCCTTTGTCACTTACAAAGCTTCACTTGTTTTAATGAATACACTCGCAACTACACACACACACACACGCACTCACTTACTTACGCACACACATGCACAACCATCCGAGTGGTTGGGTCGAAAGCACTCCACCCTCCTTAATTTATATATACATATACATACATACATAGGCTTATCGACATGCTTGTGCCACTTTTACTAAATGCAAATGCAAAAACTAAACGCAACACTTTATTGAAATATGTACTATTCAGCTATATCCACATATATTTATATATATCAATATATATGCACTTACACTTTATTAATAATTGTATTGGTTTATAAAAAAACGTTTAAATCATATTATTCTAATTTTATTTGAAGAACCAGCTTATAGATTTATTGCTGGTTCTGTGATGGCCTCAATGCTTGAGTCTCTGCCAATGGTTATGATGTCAAAATCACCGATACATTATTACACAAGATTAAATATTTTGTACGCTTGATTTCATTATGCTCATATTTCCGAAGAAGTATACTTTTTATAAATATTGATTTCAAAATGTACTAAAATAAATTGATAAATGTGGTGGTCGGTCGACAAGTAAGTTAGCATAACGGGCACTTTATCGAATTATACAACTCTGACATTTCAATTTATCTTAGAATAAACGTTGATCCGAACAAAATTTAACGACAGTCTCAATCGAATATTAAATATTATTCCATTGTAACATTTAAAATTGCTTTACAATACAATGTTTCAAATAGAAACACAAACAACGAAAACAGTCACAATGCTACAACAAGTTAAGATTCAAGACAGTCTTAAATTTAAATATCATAAGAGATTATTTTAATTCGCCAGTTTGAGTGACCAAGCTTCACGAACATTTTATTGTTTAATTAAACATAGTACATAGTATTTTTGTACTTACTCCCGTTGCTTTAAGAACTAATACAAAACAAGAAAGAAAAGTACAGTCGAGCACGCCCGACCGTAGAATACTCTCTGCAATTTATTCCCGATCATTTAATAAAATCGGTATCCAAGTATATCAATTGATACTTGCAACAAAACACGTTAAAACAAAAACATCTGATTGTATGTTTACACACGCATACACACTTAACATTATAAGTATGCACGCACATATGTATGTGTGTATATGTTATACATATACAATTGGTCGGCACAGTCAGCTTTCGCGAGCAGCGCTGCCGCTAGAAAGCAGCGAAAACGTTCGCTCACATGTTTGTATGTTCTGTCTCGCTTGCACACATGCAGTGAAATGGCGTTAAATTATAAACTTTGTTACGTGTCTAGCTCTTTTGTTTATAGTCCGATTTATATGCAACTTTCAGGATAGTTTGATATACGTAGTCTTCAAACGAATGTGAAATAACAATACTGTACGATAAGAACATATGCCTTAAAATCGGCATTGAAGTTTGCAAATTATTTTATTTCTTGTGGGAAAAGGGGGCGTGGCAGTCCAAAATTTTTAATGACAATGCATTTATGCCGTCTCTAGGAACCTCCATACCAAAAAGGGTATTCCTAAGTGCTATAGTTATTGAGATATTCGCCTAAAACACCAATTTTTTCCGAGGTGTTTCTAGTTTTTTGCTCATTGTGGGCGAACGGGGCGTGGCATCGAAAAAAAAAAAGATTCTTGTATTGACTGACTAAATATCGAGTCGATAGAGACCAAATTCAAACTTGTAGCTCTTACCATCTCTGAAATCTGTTTGTTCATACGGACAGACAGACGGACAGACGGACAGACGGACAGACGGACAGACAGACAGACAGACAGACGGACAGACGGACATGGCTATATCGACTCGGCTTGTGATGCTGATCAAGAATATATATACTTTATGGGGTCTGCCACGCCTCCTTCTGCCTGTTACATACTTTTTTTTTTGCACAAACCCAATATACTCTCTCTTGCAGAGAGTATAAAAAAGTGAATGTCTTCCGATATATGCTAGAATAAAAGAGTTTGGTATTTTTTGAGAACTTTTTTAGTTGGTGGCAACGCGAAAAGTCAATAATCATGTGTGCCCGTGCGAAGAAGACCACCACGGGCACACTGTTTAGTCAAAAAAAAATTGTACTAAAAGTTTTACAGTTCAATTGAATTAAATTGTTAATGTTCAGCTTGCGGAACTGGAGTTATCGTTAAGCTTAGTTGATTGTGCGTATAGTTCTATATTCGTAACTGCCGTCCATGCCGTCGGTTAACATAGATATAGATAATTTACGATTGCACATGCTAAAATATGTGTATAGTGATATTCCCAGCAGAAACACACACATACATTTCTGCTTATATGTATATATTTTAAGCCATTCGAATTTTGTGTGTATTTTGCTTATCGATATTGTTGTTAAGTCGATATATCGATATTTTAAGAGTCCTAAACTATTTCTGACATACACATATTATACTGCTTAACATTTGATTGTTTCTAATACACGACTACAAATTCAGTTAATTAAAAAAGTTATGCTGTAATTTTAATTTCATTTTACATTTGTTCGCTTTCGCTCTTGCTGAATGTTCAGTTGAGTAAACCATAACAATGGCATCCAAAGCCAAATTTCAGTAACACTGTTATTGGATGTGGAAGCAAAGTGAATACACAAACAAATTAAGTGCAAAGAAGAGGAGCAAAAGCCTCGAGGAGGACACTTATAAAAGTTTTCATCCTCGTTATTCAGTGACAAATGCGCTCGTGACTGGGCTTTGTGGCCGGCAAGTCCATGCAAACCGGGAAGACATTGGGGACAGTACACTGCAGCAACGTGACTTAACCAAAGCGAAACAATATGTTGGCCAACTAAATCAGCAGCTCGGCTATGGGAATTGCAAACATTTTCGCCGGAGCACACCAGCGCCTAGCGAACTACTGCTGAACTGGGGACGGGACACAAATTTAAACTCAAGTCATTTATCATTAAATAATGATCGATTTAGACGACGCACCGGCTCACCACTGAAAAGTGGATCACGATCCCTGGATAGTCAGATACCGATAACGGGTTCAACAATCCCGATTTGCAACCCAGTTCAAGCGAACTATTGGCCACCTGTGCCCAATTCGCTATTTTGCCTGACGACACCGTTTCCCCTGCTGCTAATCAATAGTCCGCTGGAAAGCAAAAAAGTATCAGCACTGTCAGCACCTAAAGATGCCATCAACGAAAGACAAAACGCTAGTGCTCATGTAGAAAAACATATTGACATTTTTAAAAAGAGTGAAGAATTGGCAAGCAAATCTCGAAATCGATTAGAGCGTCAAGCTAATCTTCAAAGAAACTGGAACGAGGACGAGACAAGTGAATCAAATTTAAAATCAACGTTTCTAGTTCACTCAGTGATGTCATTGTCCTACACTAGTTCGCAGCAGATCAACAATGTGGCCCTGAACCTAACGTCCGCCGCATCCTGTTCATCCATGATCCATCGCAGAACGCCAGTAAATAGCACTGGAGGAAGCCAAACCATACCGAATATTCATTACGATGCCGAAACCAAGTCCAGCTCCAACAAAGCTGTGATTTTGAACACAAAAACAACAGAAAACAATACAGCCTCAACATCGTCACAACAACAACAACATCAGCAACAACAAGAGCAGCACCAGCAGCAAAACTTGTTTACTTCCAAACTCAATAATAATAAGAGCAGCAATTATTTTCAATCAGAATTTCAACTGCTTAACAACAACATATTTGGCGATATGGTTGGCACCCAACAAAATCCCAGTCATGTGCAGTTATCCGTCCCAAGCAGTAATATACGGGATGAAGGCACATACACCGGTGACTTGGAACCGGTTCCTTCGATAGGCAAAGTCAGCACCAGCAGTAGCAAAGCATCTCCAGCGCTCCTCACGCTAAAGCCTCAAAAGGAGCAGCAGGCGGGCATCGAATCCGAGACCACAAATGGTGGCTCTCATAGCATCAATCCAAATAATCAAATCTCCCAGCAACATGCATGTGCAACAATTCCTTACTTTAGTAGTAGTTATGGATCAACAACAACCATGTTTCAAGAGCGCAAGCTGATGTCAAAGCCGACGACGACAGCAATGCACGAGATAGCTAACTATTCCGGAGATGCCTCTGCCAATAATGGATGTGGTGTTTCCAGATCCGTTCAAGGTAAAACAATTTAATTTATAAGTAGCTAGGCAAATAGTTAAGCCTATTGTAGCATCTTTAATAGAGACGCGTCCTTTGGAGCTTTAACTCCCGGGTTCGAATTCCGAAGTAGGCAGTCAAATAAAAAATTATTTTTGATCTTATCTTATCTTATTTATTTACCAAACCGTATTTTGTTCTCCTAGCGTAATTACCTCTTAATGTTTAGCTGCAGATTCAGCAGAGTTAATACTTTTCTATGCAAATTGTAAAAGGACAAATATTTCCTTATAAATATTTGAATGCACCAGAGACAATGATATATGTGTATTAAAGGTATCTAATCTGTAAACTTGTTTTCTTTTGCAGCCAGCTCATTATCGAGCATAACAACAGTTACGCCCTCAGCTAAATTGGAACATTTGCCATGCTCGCCTCTAAAGGATTCAGCACTAAATGTGGCCGCCGTGGAGTCCCTGGCTCTGGTGTCGCAGCATCAGAAGTCATCGCTGATTGCCAGCGATCAGTACTCGTTCCATGAGCAGATCATCATGTCCGGTCAACAAAAGAGTGCCCTGCAGGATAAGCCCAAGTCATTGGTGGTATCACCAGAGCAGGTGATGATACTTTATATGCATAAGCTGACACCATATGAGCGTTGCGAGATATTAGCCTATCCGCAAATCTATTTTATTGGAGCTAATGCCAAAAAGCGACCCGGAATCTATGGACCTAACAATTCAGATTATGATAATGAACAGGGTGCTTATATACACATACCACACGATCATATTGCCTATCGCTATGAGATGCTCAAAATAATTGGCAAGGGCAGTTTTGGCCAGGTGATTAAGGCGTATGACCACAAAACGCACGAGCATGTGGCTCTAAAAATCGTACGAAACGAGAAGCGATTCCATCGTCAGGCGCTGATGGAGATTCTGATATTAGATCGTCTGAGGCGACTTGATATGTACAATTCAATGAATGTTATACACATGTACGACTCTTTCACCTTTCGCAATCACACCTGCATCACATTCGAGCTGCTCAGCATCAACCTCTACGAACTAATCAAAAAAAATGGCTTCAAAGGATTCAGTCTTCAGCTGGTCCGAAAATTTGCACACTCACTACTACAGTGTTTGGATGCCCTTTACAAAAACGATATTATTCATTGTGATATGAAGCCCGAGAATGTGTTATTAAAGCAACAGGGACGATCAGGCATAAAGGTAATTATCTAACTATCCATCTACATATCTATAGTAGGTATATGATGATTAGTTTAGTACCTTCGTTCCCTTTCTCTTCTTAACATAAATCATAGCATCTTTAACTGTTTTTGTTTGTTCCCGTAGGTCATTGATTTTGGATCCTCGTGTTTCGACACTCAGCGTGTCTATACATATATACAATCGAGGTTTTATCGGGCGCCCGAGGTTATTTTGGGGGCCAAATATGGCAAAGCCATTGACATGTGGTCATTGGGCTGCATTCTGGCCGAGCTATTGTCGGGACACGCCCTGTTTCCGGGCGAGAATGAGAGCGATCAATTGGCCTGTATTATAGAGGTTCTGGGCATGCCCAGCAAGACTCTCTTGGCCAACTCGAAGCGGGCCAAAACGTTTTTTACCCCTAAAGGGTATCCACGTTACTGCACCGTTCGCACCATGTCTGATGGCATTGTGGTCCTAATTGGTGGCCAATCACGCAGGGGTAAACCCCGCGGACCGCCTTGCTCGAAAAGCCTCTCCAAGGCCCTCGATGGATGCAAAGATCCGCTATTTCTGAATTTTATACGTGGCTGCCTCGATTGGGATACCGAAAACCGCTTGACCCCATCTGAAGCTCTCAAGCATCCCTGGCTCCGACGTCGCCTGCCCCGTCCCCCAAGTAGTGCCAGTGGTAATGGAGGAGCTCCAGGTACCAGCAGCATCAGTGGCGAACAATCTCCAGTCACAGGTAACTATTACAGTTCCTTTAGGCTAAGTTCCAGTCACTTTCGTTAGGGCTTTCAGTTCAACTTAGTTCAAAATTAGTTCATTAACTAAGTCATAATTAGTTATTAGTCACTAGTTCGATTGAACTATTCAGCAATTGAACAAGTTAACCGATCATAATCTGTGGAACAGATTCGGAGTCTCTTCATTCACACTCTTTTGCTCTTTTAGGTCTTAATGAAACTGCGGCCACGTCGACGGGCTCGGAGAGGGAGAGCAGCAACTGTAGTGGTCGGGTCAATCATGTGGGACTCAATGCCGCCTCAATGTCATCTCCGAATGGTCTGGCTAACATGTCTGTAGATCTTTTGGCCAACATTATCAGCCAGACGAGTGTTAGTTCTGGAACCGGTACTGGCACTGGCACTGGCAACAGCACTGAGGTGGAGAATCAGTCCGCTTTTGGGCTCCGCAACGAGATTAACAATACCAATACCAACTCCCTAACAGGCTCCAGCAGCTCCAGGTACCAATCCTCATTGTCCTACATGCCATATACAGGCGCAAATGGATTTGAACGTAATTAAATCGGTTAAAATGTATGTGACCAAAACGAATCTAATGCTTTGAACTCATTACAGGCTTGACGAACAGCTCTAACATAAATCCCTTGAAGGCGGTGAGCGTTACCAAGTCTTTAAGCCATTTGCCGGAAACAAATACAAGCACTGCTGCTGTTGACTCTGGCTTGGCTGAGACACAGGGCTTGTTGAGCTTTGATTTGAGTGCTTACAACGTCTATAGCAGTGGAGCAGTGGAGCACTCAACAGTTGCAGCTCCAGCTCCAGCTCCAGCACAAAGTCAGAGTCAAGGACAAGGTGTGGGACTAGGTCAAGGTCAAGGTCAAGGACACGGTCTCAATCTCAAGCCTCCATCCACAAACATTTAGCAAACATTTGCAAAATTTTATTAAAATGCAACTAAAAGTTTGAGATTCAAAGCGGTATTGTTGTTATTGTTTTGTACAAAAACAAAGACAGCAAGAAAATGATGTATGTTGTTAGCCAAAAGCATTAACAACAACACTGCCATAAAGAAAAGTGATAGACTTTTAACTCATACTTGGCTAAACTGACTAAATGATATAAACGCAGCTACTAACTGAACTATCAGCTTAGTTAGCGACACTTTCTAAAGGCAAAGATCTCAATCACAGCAGAGAATATACGAATTAGCAAAGAAAAACGCTTTTGCATTTAACCCAATACCGATACCAATACCAATACCAATACCGAATTAGTCAATGAGACTTTTGTAATTGTAAATCACTAACTAACTATTAAACATAGTAATATGTTACACATACACGATATATACATTCTTCCATCTTCATTTGATGCAAATTCAATTTTTCCACAGTATTTAAGGCAATTTCGATCATTCGAATTCGATTATTTTGCAAAATCACAAAACTTAAAATTAGCTTAAAAAAAAAGACCGAACAAAAAATCAGATGATTTCATTATAGACATTTGAAAATGATTTTAAACATTTTAAACGCGAAAATTTTACTTCATTCCTTGATTTTCTCCATACATTTATTGATCACTTTGAGAGTTAATTGCCCCAGTAGCAATTAAATATGAGAATTAATATAAATAGTGATATGAAATTGTCACCAACGATAGATTTGCATCTCTATACTGACCAGTTAAAGCATCAATAATTATAATTATTTATATTTAATTCATTCATTAATGTACCATATAATTTGTTCCTTTATGTAGTAGATATCACCGCAGTTTTATTAATTTTAGCTTTTAAGTAGGCAATAAAGTGAATATTTATATAACACATAAATAAATCTAAATATTGAATAACGCAAATCATTTGAAAATTCAACGTTTGAATAAAGTGTTAAAATTTAAAATAAAAAAAAAAAACAAAACAAAACTTGCGAGTTTATTGACACAAATTTTATGAACGGGCGAGTGAAGTAACGCAGTGAGAGCGTAAAGCTATTGCTCTCTCACATGCAAATTTAGCCATTTTCCGGTTAGATTTGGTTGACTTATTCATGAGTTTACTTGGATAACGTGTTTACCTATTTTCAAAAATTTTTCTTTATTTGGGAATTTTACATTTTTGAAGTTTTCCCATTTTCTTTGGTGTAATAATGAACTGACATGAAATGTGGTGACTTAATATTAAAAAAAAAAAAAAAAAAAACGATAAAATGCGATCACAAAGTATTATCTTTCAAGTTTTAGCCTTTTTTTCAGCCTTTTTAAGCTAGCGTTTAGCATCACTGACACACAGTTAAAGCTCTTTGGATTCCCGAGATCTAATTGTGTCCGGACCTGTTCAGTTGTCGGTTCGATTTGTGTTGAGAAGCTAGCTAGCGGATTTTTTGGCTAAAAACGGTAAACATTTCGATACAAATAACGGTAACAGGAGCGGTATCGGTAACGTTAACGGCAACGGTATTTACTCCAAGTTTAAATCAAAGTTTGAGTAATTTGTCTAATTAATTTTAAGCATTTGTGACAAAAAGTCTTAAATAAACTTTTTCTCAATACAAATTTAGAAATATTTAGGAAAACAGAAAATTTAAATGATGAGGATATTATTGCCCATGTAATGCCTCTGTAATTCCTCTACCTTATATAATTGTTTATATCCGTTAAATAAAAAATCAATGATTTTTATTAGTTACCTAGTGAAATCTACGCACTGAAAATAAGACCAATACGAAAATAGAACATCAGCATTTTTAAGACTGCAGTCACAGAATTTTGATGTGCAGGGGGGAGAAACACTGAAACAAATTCTAGAGTATCATGTGCTTAAAAAGAAATTTAGAAAACCATCTCAAAATAAGACTAAATTCATAATTGATATATAAGAAATTTCAATTAAATGAAATAATTTAGACATCTCTTTCGATATTAGTTTTATATAGAAAATATGTATGTCTTATCCATTGATCAAAGATTAAAGTTTAAATAGTTTGAAAATTATAATTAAAACAAAAAAATATTCAATATTTTTAATCGAAAATGATGACAGAAAAACGGTGTTATTATCACCAAACTTAAATTCAACATAATTTTAATGTAAAAAGTTTTTCAATTTTGAAATTGTCATACTTTTTGAACAGTGTAGAATAGATGATGCTGACACATCTGCAGCTATACCTATGCTATACACTTATTTACATACACATGTCTCTGTGTATGTGTGTGTGTGTGTGTGTGTGTGTGTGTGTGTGCGTGTGTATCACAGAGGTGCCCGAATTCCGAAGCAGTGCGTATTTCTGTTTTTAAGAATTTAGTACAGCAGATGTTCGTTTTGGGATTCAATTCGAGTCGATTCGTTTCAGGTAAACGGAGGCATCGTATAAATATATAAATAAATAAAAAACTAGAAATATAAATATAAATAAATAAAGACGATCCCGTTCCTTGTGTGTCCCATATACAAGTTCTAAAGTTTTTAGTTTAAAATGTATATTTTAGTATTTTAGCCAAGAAATATTTGATCTTTACATTTAGTGAGTACAAAACTCACACCATTGAGACCACTCTGACGTCATGGAATCTAAAATTGTGAGTAATAACATTATCATAATATATAGTATATACAATCTACTTTCTATTTATATATATCGTATATCGTATATCGTAAGTTAAACAATAGATCGATAAATGTTTAAACACAAAGCTTAATACAAATTTAAAATACCGATTACAAGTAAGCAGAATTTTTGAAATTTTGAAGACATCTAGATAATTAGCTTATTTATAGCTAACTATAGACTTATCTTTCAAAAATTAAACTCAAAAACCATTCAGAAATTAAGTAATTTAGCTCGAATTGTAGCTATTTTCAAGCTATGCAGATGTTTAAGTTTCATTCAAATAATTTATAAATTGTATATTTCTAACATTTCAAAAACAGAAAGTTTTTAAGTTTAAAATTATTTTAAAATTTGTATTTTTAATAGCTAAAAACCGTCATAAGTGCGGAGGAGGAACACTTGGTTTCCAAATCCGTTAAAACCACAAAAAAAATGTTGAAAAAAACCACCGAGAGTAGTACCAAAATAGAGAAGACATTTCATGATTCGAAAATATCAACTAAAAAATCAGCGGCGGAAAAAGATTTTAAAACTGAAACTGAAACTGGAACTCCAACTCCAACTGGAACTGGAAACATTGGCGATACTTTGGAACGATCTGATCAGTTGACCGATAAAGTACAAGATGGCGCTAATATTTCAAAGAAAAAAATCAAATCGAAAAAGTCAAAAAAAAATGACTTGGACACACAGAATATATCAGTGGTAACTATAACAACATATATACATACATATACGTACTATATCTTTTTAATAAAACTCTTATATTTTCCCCAGAAAAGCAGTTTCAATAAATTCGACGCCCTCCAGAAACGGAGCTTGATCCACGTACGTTCAAGTGATTCTAGTAAAGCTCAAGAAATATTCAGTGTAAGCAATTCATTTATTAACCCAAACATAAATACACTGCTCAAAAAGAAACTGTTCTAAAATCTAGAAATCGTATCTAAAAAATTCAATTCTATATAATCTTTTTAAGAACGGGGTCTAAGAATAAAACTTTTGAATATTATTTTTAGAACCAATTGATTGGAATCTTGATTTCTGAGTTTTAGAACATTTATTTTTTGATCAGTAAACAAGTTCCATGAAATAATCCTATGTAACATATAAAGTTCTGTAAATCATGATATCAAACAAAGAACTGATTAATCTGTCCATATAAACCATTAGAATCCACAGGATGAGCAACAGACGAATTGTCGGCAATGCGGCAAGCCGGTCTATAAAATGGAGGAGACTATAGTTCAGTTCAAGAGCGAGAAGGGAATCTATCACAAGACCTGTATGAGATGCAAGGATTGCTCCAAGCAGCTTAAGTACGTAGTATTTCCAAAGAGCAACAACCAAATATCGCAAGTAAAACGATTAATTCCCGATTTTCGGGTTTCGATTTCCGATTCTAGATTCGACAATTACCAGAGTCACGAGGGGAATCTCTACTGTACTGTACATTTCAAGCTGTAAGTCTCTCTCTCTCTCTCTCTCTCTCTCTGAGCCCTAGGTTGTCACCTAACCTTTTAAAATTTCCAAATTTTTTGTAAAAGTTCTTTCTTCAACCACTTACCGTTTCTTCTGCGGTATGGTCAGTGAGTGAGTCAGGACAAAAGATTTTATAACGTTCATAAAAAGCCTTCCTCAACTACGCGACTGATATTGTTATTTCTTCTCGATTCCAACAGGCTGTTTGCCCCGAAGATCGTCGAGGAGTCGGAGGAGCCGAAGTCGCGCAAAGCCGAGCTGATAATTCGTGAGAGTCAGCCGCAAGAACTACCCGCGGGCGTGGTCCGCGGTAAGTATCAAAGCTGTCAGCTACGACACTGCAACACTACGAGATAATGGAAATTTTGTATATATTTCAGCATCGGACAAACCGGATCTGGGGCTCGATGAGCTGCATCAACTAAATGTACGATCTAGATTTCAGGTATTTGAGAATGTAGAGCAGAAAAAATTGGAAGAGGAGCAACTGAGAGTCCAGCAACGTCCAGTGATTAAGCGAAGCACCTCAGTACTCGACAAGTACTGCAGCAAAAACGGTTTTGGGATGCGGGCTAAAAAAAACACTGTGGAGGAGGGGGGAGAAGGATGGGATGGAGAAGATGGAGATGAGAATGAGGGTCGGGATCGGGATCAGAATCATGAACAGGATGAAGATGAAGACTTGGTGCGCTCCAAGAGATGCACCCAAAAGGAGCGCCCAATTGGCCTTGGCGATGCGATGAACGACATCAAGACCCGTTTCGAGAAGGGTCATCTACAGTCAAAGGAGGAGCGACGCGAGGAACGCAAACAGGAGATTCAAAGCATCCGATCCCGTCTATTCATGGGCAAACAAGCCAAGATCAAGGAAATGTACCAGCAGGCGGTCGCCGAATCGGAGCAGGCCATCACCTCGGTGGGCAAAAGACCAGATGTGGACATCGATGGCGTCAGCTCTCGTTCCATCAAGGATCGCTTCGAGAAGGGTGAAATGTTTGCCGACAAATCGAACGACTCCTTCATACAAAATGGTCGCGAGAACGGCCATTCGGGTCTAAATGAGGACGCCGATGTCTTCGAATCGGGTAAGTAGAACTAGTATCTGGATCTACTAGTGACGAATCCAAAATTGTGTATCTCTACCCATTTATTCATATGTCTAGGTATCAGCAAGAAGTCTCGCAGCATTTTCATGGAGATGGATGCAAACAACGTGACGTCCCACTCGAATACCCAAAATGATTTGCAGCGAACGCGTTCGATCACGCTTAGCAAGAGCGTTAGCCAGAATCAACTGGGCCAAGCGGTAGGTGACAGCTGACGGCTGACGGCTACAACTGAGCTGCTTAACTATTAAATCCCATTTTTATATATCTTTTTGAGCGACTCGACTGTAAGGTGCCCATTTTTACTTAGTACGGGGTCTTTTACAGTCAGCACGCTCGCTGCTACATGACTTGGCTGTTAAGTGCCCTTTTTTCATGAAAACATTTTATACTTGTGTTTAGAACGGCGACATTGTTGATGTGGTTAAGTGCGACGAGAGGCCCGAAGATGTGAAAATTGAAACAGCTGAGATCAGTGAAAAGTTCAAGTTCTTTGAGACCTATCCCAAAAGCAGTGATGCCAAGAAGCGTCAGTTTCGTATAACGCCACCCCGGGAGGGCGTGGTCAAGATGCCCACACCCGATTCCGAAGCCGAGGAACTGGACGAGCACAAGTCTCAATTTCACGACAATGTGCTGCAAAAAACCCAGACGACGTCGACCATGCTGAACAAGTTCCGAGAAATGGAACTGGAGAAGCGCAGAGGAACGGAACCGAAGGGTCCAAGGCCCCTTAAGTGCTTTACGCCACCGCCCGAAGATGGGCGTAATTTCTGCGACAGATCCAACAGCGAGGACGATGACGAGGAGAGTGATGAGGAGGACAGCGAGGAAATCATGGACTTAAACCACAACAATGACGACGAGGCACTGAAGGAGGTAAGCTGTTATATCGTTGATTGTTATAACTGTTATACTTACACTTGACTTACTCTCTCTCTCTCTCTCACTCTATTACTCTAGGCACAGAACGCCGCGCGGGCAAAGCAGCTGCGCGCCAAATTTGAAAAGTGGCAAGTGAACGAAATCAAGCGGGAACTTAACGATGGCTACGTCGATATATACTCGCAACAGGTTTCCGACGACTCGACTATAGAAAGTGCTAAAACGTAAGTTTCAAAAACAACAAAAGAATAATCAGCAAGTCCATAACATGTCAATGTAAGACATATTAAATTGACCTGCTAATAACTATTATTAAGGACGTTGCTTGGTTAAAGACATATAGTAATCTCAAGCTCATAAGGAGCCTAAGATAGTGAAAGGCTCACTCACATACAATTTGTTTGTCAATTGTAAGTTTTGAATACATTTTTGTCTTATAGTAGAAGTTAGTTAAAATAAGCAGCGAGCAAAACTATTACTATGTATGTATGTAAATACCATAAAAAAACATTAATTTTTTGGACGCCTTCCTTGCGATTCGAACCCTAAGTTCATGAATAATGCTTTAACAGCTTTGTAGCTATTTTAATTCTTAAGTATTTTTAATTATTAGGAAAATAATGTTATGATAACAATTTTCAGAATTCGCGAGCGCTTTGAAAACATGAGAAGCTGTGATCGGAAGTCTCCGAGTGGTCCACGGTATCAGGTCAACCGCTTTGTTGTCAGTATCACTCCATTATCTACAGATTGAAACTTTTTCAATTTCATTGACTATTTACCATTCTTCTCAATTTCAGTAATTTCTACAATTGGAAAAGGGAATTATAATATATAAAATCTCTTTATAATGCCATAACTAGACCCGGAAAGAGATCTTACAACAGTAGTTTATGCTTAGTATACTCCGTAAGTACGCGCCTAATAGAGTCGAATAATCTTTTATTGGTTCTTCAGTGAGGGAGAGAGAGAGAGAGAAAAAAAGAGAGAGAGAGAGAAATTTTGATCAGTAGTTAACCAAATAGTACACAAAGTATTATATTGTCTTGTTTTAATTTAATCTCTCTCTTCTGCTAATCTAATCTAACGCTCAATCCGATATTTATTGATCGAGAATAATGTAACGGGATATTTGATGTGTATACATGATTGATTTTAATGTGGCAAATACAATTATATGACTTATTCTATAGCTTTATCCATAAATTCCAGGAATCTTTTGGCATATTGTTCAGGATCACATGTTGATATACCATCAACATTACTACCATATTTAACTGTCTTAGCCGCTTTTGCCGCCTAAATAGAATATAGTTAAACAAATAACAATGCATATAACAAATAATTCAAATAAATAACCTTATAGTGTTTTTGTGTTACCTGTTTTTTAACTCCGTATTGCGTAAGCACATCGATTATAGCTATAAAATAGATTTCTCGTCTTTCTGCAATCATTTTGAACTGAACTTTAATATTCAACGGAACGAAAATCGAACTCAAATCGAATTTACCTTCAATACTTGGAATGGCGTAAATGTCGACCTCATAAACAACCTCCTTATATTGTGCACCTCTCGGAGAGTCAGGGGGTGTGTTGTACGTCCAGCTTGAAAACAATTAATATTGTTTAATACTAGAAATATATTTCACATATCTATCAAAAAATATATATACCGTTCCCCACTATCGCACTCTTCGCTCTCGCTATTTTCACTCCTTCCCGTAGCCAACGTATTGTCTCCGTGAAGAGCCTCTTCCTCCGCCCGCACACAGTCGTGTATACCCACCAGCAGAGAGTAATCCATGATGTGCAACTTGGTAAGGAGCTATTATAGAATGCAAACAATTTTTTATATTTTATAAATAATTCCTTTAGATTGATAATTCATGATGATCGACACTAGTGTCCCCGGTTGATTAATTTTAACCGATTTGGATCAAACTTGGTCAGTACATTTACTCCCTGTGTACATTTGGTTTAGATAGTATAACTAACAAAAGAGTTTTCTATACTAAAGTCTCAGAGATCCTTTTCTTTACACAGATGGACAGACATTCATGGCTATATCGAGTCGGCTATTGATGGTATATTAAAAGCTTTATTAGTCTAGAAGAAATATATTGTAACGAAGTTAACCTATCGTGGAGCACGATCAATTACTATCGGTATATCGATAAGCGAAAATAATGCACCACCGCAGCATTAAAAACAAGAAAAAAAAGTACAGTCGAGCACGCCCGACCGTAGAATACTCTCTGCATTTTATTTCCGATCATTTTAATAAAGTCGGTATCCGAGAACATCAATTGAAAGTACTTGCAACAAAAAACGTCGAAGCATAAACATCTGTTTGTATGTATACACACACATATACATTTGACATTATAAGTATGCATGCACATATGTATGTGTGCATATGTTATACATACACAATTGCTCGGCACAGCCAGCATTCGCGGGCAGCGCTGCCGCTAGAAAGCAGCGAAAACGTTCGCTCACATGTTTGTATGTTTCTATCTCGCTCGCACACATGCATTGGCATTGCGTTCAATTATCAACTTTCTTACATGTCTAGCTCTTTTGTTTATTGTCCGATTTATATGCAACTTTCAGGATAGTTTAATATATTTTGTCTCCAAACGAATTTGAAATTACAAGACTGTACGATAAGAACAACTGCCTTAAAATCGGCATTGAAGTTTAACAATTATTTTATTTCTTGTGAGAAAAGGGGGAGTGGCAGCCAAAATAATGGCATTATATTTATGCCTTGACTAGGAACCTTCACACCAAAATTGGTGTTCCTAAGTGCCATAGTTACTGAGATATTCACCTAAAACATCAATTTTTTACGAGGTGTGTCTAGTTTTTTGCTCATTGTGGGCGAATGGGGCGTGGCATCGAAAAAAAAAAGATTCTTGTATTGACTGACTTAATATCGAGTCGATACTAACTAAATTCGAACTTGTAGCTCTTACCATCTCCGAAATCTGTTTGTTCATACGGACAGACAGACAGACGGACATGGCTATATCGACTCGGCTTGTGATGCTGATCAAGAATATATATACTTAATGGGGTCTGCCACGCCTCCTTCTGCCTGTTACATACTTTTTTTTTTTGCACAAACCCAATATACTCTCTCTTGCAGAGAGTATAACAAGAAAGAAAAGTACAGCCGAGCACGCCCCACCGTAGTATACTCTCTGCATTTAGTTCGCGATTATATGATTATATTATTAAAATCGGTATTGGAATATTACAATGGATATTACTGGCAGTAAAGCACGTTGAAAGAAAAACATATTTTTGTATGTAGTCACATACATATACATTTAGCATTATACACATATACCAGTGCACCGCAGTGGTCGACACGGCCAGCGTGCGCGGTCAGCGCTGCCGCTACACATGCAGCGAAAACGTTCGTTCATATGTTTTTATGTTTCTGTCTCGCGTCTAGCTCTCTTGTTTATCGTCCGATTAATATACAACTTTCAGGATAGTTTGATATAATTTGTCTCCAAATGAATTTTAAATTACAATACCGTACGATAAGATGAAATAAATATAAACATCGAGTCGATACTGGCCAAATTCAAACTTGTAGCTCTTACCATCGCTGAGATCTGATTGTTCATACAGACAGACAGACGGACATGGCTATATCGACTCGGCTTGTGATGCCGATCAAAAACATATATACTTTATGGGGTCTGCCACGCCTCCTTCTGCCTGTTATATACATTTCACAAACCCAATATACTCTCTCTTGCAGAGAGTATAAAAAGAAGAATTCTAACCTTGACCTAAACGTGAATTTGTAGGAGAGCGAGAGAGATAATAAAGCTAAAGTGAGGCTCTTACTGCACGTGTTATTTTTTCCCAATTGGGTCCCCAAGATCTACGTAACCTAATGTTTGCTGGATACCTGACTAAATAAGAGGTACCGCTCGGCTAACCGTGGTAACGGTGCCCTACAGTTTAGGCAGTTTTCTCTACATTGGTGTCAGGTGTGGCAAGAGGTCAGGTGTCACAATGCCGAAGAAATCGATTCGTTAGCGCCAGCAGACTCTTGCCGTGGGAGCCTGCGCCGAACGACCGACAAGACGCTGATCCGCCGCCGACGTATAACGGTACCAGGCCATGGCTAGAGTTTCAGCGTGTGTTCAACGACACGGCGGACGAGTATCATTGGTCGGAACGAACGAAGTTGCGCAAATTGTACTAGAGTCTCCGTGGGCGGGCCCAGAAGTACTATGCTACGCTACCGGATGCTACTCTGCGCTCTTATGAGCTTCTGACGGCGACACTAAAGGAAAACTTTACGTTAAGTCCACATGCCGGATACCGAGTCCAGGGATCCAAGGAATCTTTAGAGGATTTTACAATGGACCTGCAGTGTATGATTCGCGCCTTGTTGGGAGAGCTTCCCACCTCCACTTATGATAGCATCCTAGTACAGCGGTTCATTGATGGAATTCGCGAGACGTCCTTCCAAGTGCTGATTTTATCCATTAAACCAGATACGCTACGGGAAGCACTCGAAATGGCACGTCGTATTGAAGCCCAATGCCGTCGACCGGTGAGTGCCGTCGACCGGTGAGTGCCGTGCTCAATATGACCGAGTCAGCTCACAGAAATCCTCAGCAAACCCCGAGAAGGAACGCACTTCGATTCGACAGAATCGCTAGCGAAGCTACTGTTGATTGGGATTTCTGGATCCACCACTATCTGCCAGTCGAAGCACGCACTAGCCTACTCCGTTTGTTGGCGAGCTACCGAACGGTATTCACGGCACACATTAACGAAACGGGTCGCACTAAGGTGACTCTCCATACGATTGATACAGGGCAGACGCGCCCAATTAAGCAACCGCCTCGTCGCCATGAGCCCATTGGCATCGCCTGTGGTCCTGGTTCGACAAAAAGGATGGCACCAAGCGTCTCTGCGTTGATTACCGTCGCCAGAACGACGTTACTCGCAAGGACTCGTACCCATTGCCTCGGGCGGATATACAGAAGGTTCATCGGGACGCCCGGCAACAACTAATAGCAGCCGCCGCGGCGAATAAAGCTCGGTACGATTGACGATCGAACTCCTTGGAATTCGAGCCCGGGGCTGACGCTGCCCAAAGCTTCTATCCGACTGGCTCAGACTCCGATCGTGATCCGGCGCCACTCCAGGCAAACATGTAACCAAGACGATCCACGTCATCCGGCTTGCCCTGTACAAAAAAGCGTCAACTATAGCTCTTGGCCAGAAGGCTCGAGTCTCAGAGGGAGGTAATGTAACGAAGTTTGTCTGAACGTTTAAATGTCTCGCGCAACTCCAAAAATCGTGGAGCACGATCTATTACTATCGGTATATCAATAAGCGAAATTAATGTACCACCGCAGCATTAAGAAGAAGAATTCTAATCTTGACCTACACGTGAATTTGTAGGAGAACGAGAGAGATAATAAAGTTAAGCTAAAGTGAGGCTCTGACTGCACGTGTTATATATATCAGGTAGCCGCTTTTCGGCTACCTGACTAAATAAGAAGTTCCGCTCGGCTAACCGTGGTGACGCTGCCCTACAGTTTAGACAGTTTTTGCTATATATATAGAACATATTCCTCTGTATATATAAATCTTATAGATTAAATTTATTTCTAGGTTCTGCTGGTTGAAATAAGCTATACAGATTTCTATGCCAAAGACAAAAACCTGTCTAACAAAGGAACCGCCCCAGGTCTAACTTACAGCCTGGCGAATTAACTAAAGAATACGCATCGAATCGTATGATATTTTGGGGCACTTGATAACGCAAGATAAAGGAAAGTAGGCCTGCAGGAGAGTTCCATTATAAAGCAGAAAATAAGAAAATACTTACATCAATGTCATTGCCTAGAGTATCCAATAATTTGCTCTTGGGTTCTTCACCAATTTCAAGCTTAACTTTTTGCTTTATAAAGTCATTATCCTTAAATGTGGGCAAATGCTTCTCGAGCTCCTTCTCCGAAGCCTCGCGATCGACTGTACTGCCCTTCAAGTCGAATTTTCTACAAAAAAAAATATAATTATAAAGAAGATAGTGTGGAAACATAATCGGGAAGTTTTTAAAAATACTCAACATACTTGTGTATAGTCAACTGAGAGCTAAAAACATTTCGCATAACAACAAAATAATACTGCACACTCTCCACAGTTATCCTGTACATGCCCAGATATTGGGGTAGCAGAGTCTTTCCATGGCGTTCAACAACGTACTGTTATAGTTTTTAAATTTGTTATTATTGAGATAGTTAACAAAACTATGATAAACAGAGAGTATTACTTACTGGATGGTAATGTTTAAGAAAAGCATGCATCCGCTCAATTTCCTCTGAATTTAGGCTCTTCATTATGAAGAACTTGTCGTAGCTCTGATAAAACTGTGCTCCTGACTTGCCCGACGAGTCTATACGCACCGGCTGTGATCTTGTTAGGGACTCGCGATAGTCCACATCGTCGACTCCAAAGCGCTCGCGCAAATTCCGGAATACCAGAGGACAGTACTCTTTTACCTTGAAATGTGACGGCATGTTCTCTCTAAATAATAAACAGAGAAATATGTTATTTTATAAGTAAATACCATTTGTAGTCACTAACTTGTTAAATAAATGGTTGTCGACCTTAATTTTGGAATACGCCCGAAAGTCATCAGGCAGCAGCATTACCGGTATATTAACATGACTCAATTCGTTTATCTGTTAATAGAATTCTTTAAGTATAAACAGAAAATAAACACAAAAAAAAAAATCGATGCACTTTTATGCGTAATACTACGTACAGTGTGGTTTATGCCCCACATGAATACACTGAGAATCGGTTCATTAGCTCGAAATAGTTTTACTTTCTGATGTTTTACTCTGAAATGCTTCTTCTTCAAAATGCGCGGCTGTGAAGTTGACGAGATCTTTTTATCCATTTTTCAGCTGGTCTGTTGTCTGTTGGTTACTTGCGCTGTGTGCAAAAGTGTTTGCAAATGTATTCGAAATTAGCAGATAAAATGTGTATAGAATGCATATGGAGTACACACTCACACACACATACATATACATACACACACATATGCGCGCGTATATTGATGTCTACATGTCATATGTACGTACAACTATATATGTGTGTGAATTTGCACATATATTTGGTAAGCAAGAAAAAATAAAAAACAATTTAGAATTATTGATAAGTTTAAAGCAAATTATAAGCAATTTTTACGCATGTACGTACATGCATACTATATGTACAAACTTAAGTCACACAAATGCAAATATACATTTGAATGTATGTGATGTACACACAAGCATATATGTGTGTTAGTTCGTATGCAAGACGTACATGTACGACGTTTCAAGACGCAACTGCCGGTCAATATGTCCGCACAATGGATGGATCAGAAATTTCCTATTCAACTTAAATCACAAGTCACATTGACATTATTAAAACGAAATTTTTTTTTAAATTTTTTTTTAGGTCTTTCAGATAGCAAAAATGTTTATCGACACAGACAGTAAACAAGGTTGATAATCGACTATTGTAGAAAATTATCGATTAAAAAATGTTGTGCAAATTACCGAAATCAAATTATCGAAAATCAACTTTGAGATTGCTTATCGAAATTAGAATGGTGTAATATCATAAGGTAGTTGCAAGAGAAAGCTCGTAAATTGGCAGTGCAACAGTGACAACACCATTCGTTTGACATTTATTGCAACTGTGAGGATTAAGTGGAAAAGAGACAGCAAGCCGTTCAATAGTTACATTTTGAAATGAGTGTTTATTGTTCGTTAAGATACCACCTTATAGTTATTACTCTTTGCATATTACTAATATTTGAGAGTTATTTTCGATCACCAACTACACTGTTTGGTTAAAGCTTAGGGACGACGACTCGCGGAAACTTGTGCGAAAATGTGGCAACGTATTCAATTAATCTCAATCACACTTGATTACTGATTTTAATTAAGCGAGTAGCAAACACTATTTTTATATTGGTACATACTATTTTGAATATCTTGTTTTGCAAATTTTGAGTACAAAGACTCAATCATATCCCAAAAAAGTTCGCACTCATTTCTTCAGCGTAATGGCGGAATCCGGTGTTGATCTGGGCTTTGATTTGGAGTTTGATTTAAATTTAAATCTACTCAATGATAACGATTCAAATATGGACTTTTTGCCTAATGTGATGGTAGCTGGGAACACAGAGAATGTTGAATTCTATGAATTGAAGTCAACGCGATCGCTGCGAACAGAAGAAATGTAAGTACGGATTCATATTAAAACACACATATTTTTGTATGTACATACTTAAGTGATCGTGTATGTTTATTTCATGCGTATGAGGCGTGTATAAACAAATGTATATGTAGATGCGCGAATATACAACCAATACCTGTATCAAGTCGTATTTTCCGCATGATTAGCAGTCGTTTGTTATCTTATCGCAGAGCGGGATTTATACTACACGAATACACATCCATTCAAACATGTATGTATGTACATTATACATACATATACCTATTGGAAGCTAACCGTCGCGACACTCGACGGTCATTCTTTTTCCTTTTAATGCGCTGACTTAAGACTCACCGCTATCAAAATCAATCAGGCAGGCACACACATACATATGTACAAATATGTTACATATGCATCGATATCCAGTTAGTTATACTAACACACATGCATCCATGTGTAAGTGTGATATTTAACATTAGCAACTTGGTGGAAGCGCGGTCTTCACTTGATATCAGATTTTGCCTAAATGTGCTAAATAAATGATCACACACACACACATGCATATAATTGAAAGTATTCACGCATATGTACATTCGTGTGTGTGTGTGGGTTCTCTGGTATTAACATACATACATATGCACACATGAGTTAAATTTTTTTTTGATTTTCTGAGCCATCAAGATTAAAGCTTAAACATCTCTGAAATTTATTTAAATTTTGGACATCAATAAGAGATACAAATTACATATGTGTATATGTGTATGTATACACACATACATCTACATTCCTGATAAGTGCTGCCAGAGTTTCTGGGAATTAAATATGTAGATAAAACAAGAAAGAAAGGTTATCTTCGGCTCGCCGAAGATTAAATACCCTTGCAGCAGAGTTGCCATATTAGCTTATTTTAAGCTAGATTTAGCTTATTTTAAAATCAAATAGCTCGAAATGCTTATAGCTTGAAATCTAGCTTATTTCAAATTTCATTTAGCTTTTTTCAGCTTAAAAAAAATTTAGAACAAAATAAGTTTTGTTTTTGATTGTATTGTAAGTTTTAGCCATTTCAATCGATAACTAGGACAAAAATCATATTTTTTGTTTGTATTTTGGTCATTTCTCGCTTATAAAATTCGTTTTTGAGCTGAGAAAAATGCCGAAAGCAAAATTTCCCGCGATTTGTGGTTAAATTTCGACGAATTTAAGCGTACTGCTGATTTTGCAAGGCATTGATTTGTGCCAAGTTGTACGAATTGCGGCAGCATGCCAATACCAAAAAACATATTGCGTCCATTGCAAGTGTGGCACCAGCTAACAAAATACCTTTTGTAAGAAAGATCACCAAAACAGAGGAGTAGGACTCGAATGATGAAGCTGATAAAATCTTTTCAGTATTGTAATATAGTCGAAAATTTTTTAAGCTTTATTTTTTAATTTTTAGCTTATTCTAGCTTATTTTTGTCTTCAATCTAGCTTATGGTGCTTCCCAAATTCTGGCAACACTGCCTTGCAGTCATGCATGTTGCGTTCATTAGATTCAGTTATCACTGGTTCCTATGGATACTGTATGATATAGTAGTCCGAAATGAGTAGTGTGTGAATTTAAAAATCGCTCAACAGACACTAAAAATTTTCATACTAAGCCTTTGAACCGATTGTTCCTATGGCAACTGTATGATATAGTGGCTCGATCCGAATGAAATTTGGTCAACAGCTGGGGAATGATAGCAAATCCTTATGGCATGAATTTGGTTTGAAATCGCTTGATCGACACTCAAAATGTTTATACCAGCATTTTCCACCGATTGTTCCTATGGAAGCTATATGATATAGTGGTCCGATCCGGATGAAATTTGGTTTGCACATGGTATTTGGTACTAAATGCATATAGACTTAATTTGGTTGAAATAGCTCAAAAAAATATTTTTTAAACCGATTGTTCCTATGGGAGCTATATGACATTGTTATCCGATCCGGGCGATTTTAACATATAAACTGCCTGCAGAAAGAATACACATCTGTACCAGCAATTTCAGCAATATAGCTTTAAAACTGAGAGACTAGTTCGCATAGAAACAGACGGACAGACAGACGGACATGGCTATATCGACTCGCCTGTTGATGCTGATCAAGAATATATATACTTTAAAGGGTCGGACACACCTCATTCAATGCGTTTCAAACTTCGTGACAAACTTAATATACCCTCTGCAAGGGTAAAAAGATAAAATTTTGAAAAAATTAAAATTCTGAAAACCTAGATTAATAAATTCCGGTTCGGTTAAACTTATTCTCCTGTATTCTCACAGGGTATCCTTCGCTCGCGGGAGCCGAGTTGTATTTTACTTCTTGTTGAGTACAGAGTCTGAAATGCTGGCTTCTCTATTAAATAGCTAAAATTACAGCATTGCAGCCGACACTTTTTCAAATCGGTTTTCTATATGTACTACACTTAAATGAAAAATCGTTTGTAACACCCTGTGATTAAATGTTTGTAAATAGAATTTCTTTCAGGAGTACTAATGAACAATGAATAAGTGAATATATAAATAAAACTGGCCTCTCTTTATGTACTATGCACATTTATAAAAATATATACAAACATCTATATGTGCACATGGCGCATGTGCGATCGGTGGCCAAAAAGAATAAAAAAACACACGTTTGTGCTTATACATATATATATTTGTGTGTACGTGTATTGGTGTTGCTGAATACAGGGTGACCCGGCAAGCAATGCATACGCAATTCCGTAACTTGTAGGCCAATATGCAGAGGCACCCATTATCCAACTGTAAGATTTGTAAGTGTATTTGTGTAAATGTGTTCTCTCGGCAGAAAGATCTGTGTTTTTTTCCGCATTCGCATGCTACTACTGTCAATACCAAGATCAAGGCCTTTGTGATGGGAAAATCATTGGATTTGGATTTAGATTAGAGTAGCAAAGGAATTACGAAAATTGAAGATTATTGAATTCAGTATCGTGATGTTTTCTTATTGGGGCAAGAAGGCAAACAAGAGTGTGGAAAAAAGCAATGTGGAGGTAGCGACAGCGACAGTTACGACGGCAGCGGATGACTCATCATCCCTTGGTCAGAACACGGAATGGGAACAGGAACTGGAACGAGAATCGGAACAACAGTGCTCATTGTCGCCGGCATCGGAGGAACGTCTGCAAGAATTCCAGGACTTTTTGAGGCGAGTTCAAACACTGCAAATGTCCGCAGATGAAAGGAATCGGTTGTCAACGCCCATTGAGGTAGGCGTAGAGCCGTGCACACTTATGGAGCTCGATGAGAGCAATGGACCCAATGGAACAATGGAGCCAAGCACAGTTGTGCGACAGAGGGAACGGGAGAGAGAGAGCAAAAACATACGGATTAATGTGGGAATCGACAAGGATTTGGAAATGATACTCGAAATGGATCCCAGTATTGTGGATCTGGGTGAAACTGCAGATACCCGCATTGTGGGACTGCCACCACTAGCGGGTGGGTAGGTATTTATTAACTGTAGTTAGTCAATTAGCCAGTTAGTTAGTTACTTAGTTCCAAATTTGTAATGTGTCAACTTTAAGCGCATTGATCATGCCTGTCATGGCTTCTTATTCTTTGTAGACCGACGTTCAAGACTGCCACGCCCACATCGCGTACGCAGCTAAAGCTGCAGCTGCAACGTGAGCAGCAGCAGGAGCAGCAAATGTTGATGCAGCAACAACAACAACAACAACAATTGCAGCAGCTGCATCAGTCACAGCAAGAACATAGCATGTTGAATCCCTTCGGGATGCCCAACTGCAGCGAAGCGGTGATCATGGACAGCAATGGAACCAGCGCTTGCGGCAGCGGCTCCTCTTCCAGTTTGGAGCAGTCCATGAAGCACGGAGGTCAGTTGAGTATTGCCCAGAAGGATCGCTTGCCTGTGACGAGTCCAGTGAGCCTCAAGGTGCCGCTGCAAAGCATTGGAGTTGATGTACCGCCTCAGGTGCTTCAGGTAAAAATGTCTAGACAACCTGAATTACTTATACATACCTAAAGTTTGTGTGTACCCAAATGAAAGTTTAAACGAAATTTAGCAGACTCTAAAAAAAAGTGCACCCAACTGAGCAGCCGAGTACCTAAAGTACATACAAAACGAACCTAAAGTTTTATGTACCCAAATGAAAGTTTAATCGAAAGATGGCAAATTTAGCAGACTCTAAAAAAAAGTGTACAAAACTGAGCAGCCGAGTACCTAAAGTACATACAAAACGAACCTAAAGTTTTATGTACCCAAATGAAAGTTTAAACGAAAGATGGCAAATTTAGCAGAGCTTAAAAGTGTACCTTGCGAACTTAGAATGTACCTAACTTTATATCTTAACTGTGTCGTTAGATTGGTTAGAAATAATGGATCAGATTTTGATCCAATTTTCCGCGTATAATAGTATAACGCTATAGTATTTAATCTATAGCGTTATTAAAATATTTAATATTATGTTTTAAATGTGTTCAGTTGTGGTACAAATGTTCAGAATTAAAAAGCATACATAGATAAATAATTTTCGGGTTTTTACAATATTCAGTTATTAATAATTCAGATTAGATAATAATAATTTGTTAAAAGCTGTACTACATTTTAAAATGCACTTTCAGGTAAGCACTGTCCTGGAGAACCCAACTAGATACCATGTTATCCAGAAACAAAAGAATCAAGTGAGACAATATCTCAGCGAATCCTTCAAGCCATCCGCCTGGATATGTCAGAATTACGATGTAAGTAATTCTAAAAACAAAATAGAATTGTCAACTTTTATTAAATGGGTTCAGTTTTGTAATGTTTACAGAACAAACCTGCAAATACCTCAGTGTCAACTGGAAACCTACAATGCTCTTCTCTGGTCAATCGAGGTGTTCACACGGATCGACCTAGCAGCTTCGGAGGCGACGTCAGTACGAGTAGTAACCATAGGAAATCCGATGACTCGATGCATTCGTCACCAGCGTTTGGTGGCGCCAGCGGAACCAGCGGTGTGAATTCCAGTTATTTTGGTAGCGCAAGCATGGACTACCAGAGCACGGGGATGCCAGCGGGAGGAGCAGAGAACAACAACAAGAGTCCATATAGCAAAGCAAACTCAAATCGAAACAACAATAGCATCAGTGGTTTTAACCAGCCAATGCGTAGCTCCAATTTTCCCTGTACTAGCACGGCGAGTCCACTGCAGTCAACATCAGCTCCCATGTCACCGAGCATCAGTTCGGTAGCCACGAGTGCCTCGGAGGTAAGTTTTAAAGTTTATTTATTTATTTAATATTTATACAAACATTTATAAGTATTGAACAGCGCTGTAAATAACCTTAGCATAAGTTTGCTGCTATACCATTCAGCTTTTGTCACAATGATTGCCACTTTTGGTATTTTCTTAGGTATTATTTGGTGCGTATATTTTTTTGGCTTGCGGCCGATCGAGTATCGTGCAAGCATGTGTGTTTTCTGTGTGTGTGTTTTCCCCATGGGTCTGCCAACTTGAATTATCAAATTGTCAGGGCTTTGTAAATGTATTATTGAAAACGATGTTGTGCGCGGAATTTTTTATTAGTAGTAAATTGTATTCAGTAAAGAGAGGAGTTGGTTTTGTTGGTTCTTCTTCTTCTTATTGTTTAGCAATGAAAAGCTCAAAGCCTTACTGAACCATTTTAATGCAATGCACAATTGTTACAGTTGGTATTACATTAAAAACTTTAGCAGACATAAAAAACATGTTGTGTTTCAGCTCAGATTGGTGGAGCTTGAATGTGTTTTGTGAAAATCATAAATAACAAAACCATTAAAACACTTGTAAAATTAAATTTAATTGATCGCGCAAGCCAAAAGCCATATGATAATTAATAGCTAACTAATTGTTGGCTAGTTGTAGTCTCTTAGACGATCAGCCCCAGGACAAAGGACACAAGGACAAGTACGATTCAGTCCCAGTTCAAATATGCCGGTACTTAACATAGCAACGCGCCGACAGACAAAGGTATGTGTACCTGTCCCCCTCTCGCTCACTCTCTTGCTCACATAGCGCGCTTATAGCCAAAAGCAGTGAACAAAAACTGCATACGAATCAAGTGTACAAAAAATTGATTGGAATTGTTAATTAATTGCTCGGTGGGGTAAACTCAATAACAAGTGTGTTCAATGATTGCGAATTTAAATTCAGTTTGCTACTAATATTATTTTAAGCTTCAAAATTAAAAACACATGCATACAGACCTACGTATGTATGTGAACACATGTATATACATATGTACATACATAGGTTACTTTCTGACAAATTCACTTCATTAAAAAAAGAAAAAACAAATATACAAATGTGTATTTGTGTATTTGCTGTGTACTCTACAGTATATGTATATAACTTGACAACCGATCATGAAACTCGTTTCAATTTTACAGTTTTTTGTTATTGTTTTTTTTTTATTACTGTTAGCTGAGTGAGAAGCAAGTATATGAATGCACGATAGGCAGAGCGAGTTTTTCTGAAAATTAACAATTAATTATAATTAACAAATATTTAAGCAATTGTTATTCTTGTTGTCTGTGTCTGTGAGACAATATTTACACATATTTGCGTATGTTAATATATACATATGTATGTATTGTGTGCCGCGTTCAAATTTATTACAAGTTACATGACTTTGAAATCAATTTTGTGACTCCACATACACATACATACAAGTACATTCGTACATGCATACGAGTATATGAAAGTATGTAATGTATGTAAATATCGATATCGATACTTCTATTGCTCAAATTAAAAGTGATTTAGATTAAGATTTGATTTGAAGCCCTGCCAATAAAATCAAACTTTTTTTTAGTAATAAAAGTATACAAGCATACATACAAACAGGTTTTCGAAATCCACCGGCAAACTACTGACTGATTGACACACATTAATTGAATATACAAACAGTTTCACACACACTTTCAAGCAAACATTGATGTTGTATGTACAAAATATATTAACACGATGTGAGAACTTTAATATTTTATTTGATTACGTACATTGTTAGTGCACATGTATGCATGTGTATGTGTGTGTGTGCCGTTTGATAACTTTTCACAAAAATCCAGTTAAGACTTTTATAGTTCCCTTCTGTATGCATGTATGTGTACGCTAGTGTGTGTGTGTGTGTGTGTGTGTGTTGACGAGCTATTTATTCTACTGTATGTGCGTAAACGTAATGACAATAAGATTTCTGTCGCTTAGATAACGTGTACAATTAAGGTTCTCCTTATATTATCGCGAAGGCCTTTCATGTACCACAGATACAGATACAGATACTTTTGCATGTATAAGTATATTTATATATGTATTTACTGCCCATTTATATCAGCGTTGGGAAAGCGGGTATCTTGAACTGAACTTTGTTGGATTGCATCACGATTAAAAGATAACTTATTAAATTCCAATAAAATTATTTCTCATAATACACAAGTGCAACAGTGCAACAAAATTTTAAAAATATCTTAAGAACAAACAATTTGCTAATTTATAATTAACTTTAGATAAAAGATATTGCGAGATAAACGTTTCGTAAATGTATTTTTTAATTAATATTTAACTTGCAACATATAATTATATTAATATTTATAAGCTAATTTAAAGTTAGACGATAAACCTCTAAAATATTTCCTTTTCAAACATTTCTACTTCCATGATCGACTTTTGAATACCCTTTAAAAATATTTACTATTGAGCAAAATTATAATTTTTAACAATTTATATTAATTTAAATTTAAATGTTTCCTTTTCAGCTTCCTTCATTTGACAGCGATGTAAGTATATATTAAAACACAATTACAAGAGTATTTTCCCACAGTATCTCATAAAAGTTTGTCCAGTTTTTATTGTATTTTTAAAGGATTTTTCAAAACCCGGTTTATTTCGATTTTTTTTTTTTTTTTTGAAACATACATTTTGATCATTGGGTCAGTCAGCAGCTAATCGCTGCTACACTTATGAAACACCTGTAATCAGTACCTTGCAAACCGAATTGTTAACATATCATAAACATCGTCTTAATATTTGATAATTTGTTGTTTAACTTTTAGTTTATTTTAGTTACTATAGATAATTCCTACACTGACTCAAATATATCCGCTAAATGTCGCCATTAAATATTTTAATATTTTTATAACCTTCATATACACAGTTTGGTGTGTTAGCCTAAAATGTATCCTGACTATATTTGATCCGGATTAAACAACTATATGTAACTATACGGAGAAATACAGGGTATTTTACAGTCTCGCTAGTTTAATAATACTTTCGCAGGGTATTCTATGGTGTTTATAAATCGGGCCGATTGAATCAAATCGATTTAAGCTTCTTCCAGAACCTTCTAAATATCCTACTATTAAATATTATAGAGCGATCAATCAATTATATGATTGTTTACTTTAGCATAACATTGTCGATTTCTTAAGCACTCATTTGGGTTAGTTTTTATATCACTTCTGATAGTGTCACAGTTGTAGTGATAACACATATAAAAAACTACCTTAAAATCTGCCGAATTCGATAAAATGATTGATCTGAACTGCTTGAATTTGATATCAATTAAGAAATGCTCACAAAATACACCAAATAACACTATTGCACAATTTCAACTTCAATCTGTATATATATAATTGTTTGTCCTCACTGACTGACTGACCTATCACGCCAAACCAAAGGTCCTAGAGGGATGAAATTTAAACACAACGTAGATCTAACAACTTTATCGTGCAATAAGACGGCGTTTTACAAAATTTTGATTTATTCTCACATCGTGTTAATATAGGTTTCCAGGAGCGAAATATGCATAACAACAGAAGTAAGCGTTCCCGACCTCATAAAATATATATATTCTAGAACAGCATCAACAGCCGAGTAGATATAGAAATGTCTTTCTGTCTGTCCGTCTGTATGAACATCTAGATCTCAAAGACTAGATAGCTAGAGCCACTAATTTTGGAATTAAAGTCCGTCTGTAGTGTACGCAAATCAAGTTTATTTCCAATTGTATTCACGGCCCCTACAGACAGCGCAAATTGTAAAAAAAATGTTCATAAAGCCATAACTTGGAAACGACTTGGGTTATCGTGATCAAATTCACACATTGTGTAAACGGTACCAATATAACTTTCCTTACTAAGTTTGATTCGGACAATTATAGCCTATAGCTCCCATACGACAAACTGGTCGAAAATAGAACATTTTATGAAGACATGTAGTGTTAGTTGAGCTATCGCAACTAAACTCACATATAATGTGTATATGATTATTGTTATTTTTCTTACCAAGTTTGATTTGAATCGGACAACATAATCCAATAGAATGAGTACGGGGTCTTTACCAGTCGGCTCGCTCGACGGTTTTGTTGTTAGTGAATGCTAAATTCAATAGCTTGCCTATCGATATCAATATTCCAAATCATGAGTATTTTACCTATCGATATCTATATCAATCGCGACTTTCTTATGAACAAACAAAACACAAATTTACAACGATCAAAACTGGAATTGATGCAACAAAACAACACACAATATTCTACCTCAGGGGTGTTGTGGAAATGAAAATAATTTTGAGTGTTTTTGATTTTAAGTTTAATCATTTTCTTCAAATTTACAAAATTGTCTATAATGATCATTTCTATTTAACTGTAACGCAAGCGAAGCTTCGGATTGCTAGTAAAATATAAAAAAATTGACTTAGTATTCATTCATTCATTTAAATATTTATTAATAAAAGCTAGATTGATAAGAAAAACAGTCAGAAATAAGTAGCTGAAATAGCCGAAACAACTTAATAGAAAAAACATTGAAGATTAAAAATAAGAGATATTTCATTTATTTATTTTACAAAAGTCTTGAAATAAATCACCAAATTTGGATACTAATATAGCTAGAGGAACAGAAAAAAATGCTAGAAATAGCATCACAAAATGTTCAAATTTAAAACTCTTTCAGATTAGAGATAACAGTTAACTGCATTTAAAACGCATTTTAAACAAGAATGAAAAGTACAGTCAAGCACGCCCGACCGTAGAATACTCTGTATTTTATTCCTGATTACATAAAATAAAATAAAATATATCGGCCACGCCTCCTTCTGCCTGTTACATATTTTTCACAAACCCAATACACTCTTGCAGAGTAAAGACCCCGTACTCATAGTAGTGCGCATTTTACCATACAAAAAGGTAATTTTTGACCGTTTTGTCCTATTGGAGCTATAGGATATCGTTTCCCGATCCAAATCAAACTTAATAAAAATATTAACAATCATCATATACATATAATATGTGAGTTTGGTTGCGATAGCTCAACTAAAACTACATATCTTCATACAAATCACAAATTTACAACCGATTTGTCCTATGGAAGCTATAGCCTATAGTTGGCCGATCCGGATCAAACTTGGTGAGGATAGTTATAATGCTACCATGCAGAAATTGTGTACATTTGGTCTATCTAGATCTAGTCGTTTTCAAGTAATGGATATGTGAAAATATTATTTTACAATTTGCGGGGGTGATAGGGGACGTGGCAAAAATTTTAAATAAACTTAACCTGCCTGACATACAGACGGACTTTCATTCCAAATTTGGTGGCTCTACCTCTTGTAGTTTAAAAGATCCAGTTGTTCATACGGACGGACAGATAGACAGACAGACGGAAATCGCTATATCGTCTCGGCAGTTGATGCTGATCAAAAAATGTATATATAGTACTTATGGGGTCCGAAAAGCCTCCTTCTATCTCTTAAGCACATATCGTTTCAGACAAACTTAATAGACCCCTATACACTTTTTTAGAGTACAGGGTCTAAAAGCTATTGCAATCTAGCTATAAATTAGCTAAAGCGGCAGCACACACTATTTGCCTATATCTTAATACTGTCACAAAGAACTCGATATTTATACCTGTTACTCGTAGAGTAAAAGGGTATATTGTATTCGTTGCAATGTATGTAACAGGGAGAAGGAGACATGGCAGACCCCATAAAGTATATATATTCTTGATCAGCATGACTAGCCAAGTCGATATAGCCATGTCCGTCTGTCCGTCCGTCCGTCTGTCCGTCTGTGTGAACAAAAGGATCTGAGAGACTATAAGAGCTAGAAAGGCCCGAGTGGTCGCAAACGAAAGATAAAATGCCCAAGCAGTACAAGTTTGCTTTTGTTTTTTGACACGCCCACTTTAGGGCGTTCTATGTGCATACAAAGGTAAAAACAGGTAAAAATAGCATGTTTTAGTATAGAAAACTTTTTTGTTAGCAACGCTATCTAAACCAAATTGACACAGAAAGTACACGTCTAGGGATTACGTATACTGACCAAGTTTGATCCAAATCGGACAACTATATCATATAGCTCCCATAGGGACAATCGGTCAAAAATACGCTCCAAACATGAATTTATATGAATAACTTTTGCGTTGGCCAATCAATTGAAGTGAAACTTACACAGAATATATCTGTCAATAATATAAACATATTGACTAAGTTTCATTCAAATCGGACGACTATATCGTATAGCTCCCATAGGGACGATCGGTTAAAAATACGCTGTAAATATGATTTTGTATGAAAATTTTCTGCGTTTCTCAAGTCATCTGAATTTAAATCAATAGGGTCGATTAACTAAACGATTTTAATATTATTAATGTTATTAATAATATATTATATTGTTAATAATATAATTAAACTGAGTAACGGGTATCCTAAAGTCGCGAGGCGACTATAGCATTCTTTCTTGTTTCGTTTTATGATCGTTGCACACGTGCTGACTCTGGGTCAAGGCTCTGCACAAGGTCAACTTAAGTTTTTTGTGGAATTGTGTTCACACATGTATCGCATCAGTTGACATCGAAATTGACAGGCTTGTGAACTAGTGTAAGCACAGCATAAATGATAACACGTTAGCGCGTTAGTACATGAAGCAGTTGAACAGTTGTGTGGTCAATTCCACTTAATTGACGTCTGCAAATTGATTTTGAAGACACCTTTAACAATAATAGTGCTTGTAAGAGACAGACAGAGATGAACAGAGTATCACGAAGTCGAGCATTAGTTTTTAACATGTTTAATTTTGTAGTGTGCTTAAGGTGCACTCATACCACATACCATATACCACAAGGGGAGAGGGCGGATTGAATTGAATATTCCTAATCAGTGGAGCACGACTGCTTAATAAGCTCAACATACATACTAATTATTAAAATCGTTGTTTGACTAAACCCAACATGATTTATATATTTGATTCTACCTTGAAGGGAATCGTGTTATTTATTTTAACATACTTAAATAAAATATTTAAATAATTTAGTGAAAGAAAGCGTGTATTACACCAGTTGACTTTGCGTCAATTTGTACGTGGTCAACTATGGGCATGCAAGGTCACCATTATGTACGAAACTCTTAAGCGATTTATCTAGTTTTAGTTTTTACACTAGGCTTACGAATCCGTATGCTTATACCAAACAAAAAAAAAAAACACTTGTTTTGCAGGCAGACGATTTCTTTGATGACATTTTACAGAACGATTCATTCAATTTTGATAAAAACTTCAACTCTGAGCTATCGATCAAGCAGGAGCCACAAAATCTGACTGACGCCGAAATCAATGCATTAGCTAAGGATCGACAGAAGAAGGATAATCACAACATGAGTGAGTAAAAAAAAAAGAAGAATTATATATTTAGAAAACTGTACGTTGGTAGCCATTGCTAGGCCTATATAACAGTTAGTTATCCTGACTAGTTAGAAAAATGTGTTTGGATAGGTTTGGACCCGCGTCTCTAACAAGGCAGCCACGCTACTCTTATGTAATCACTGGCTAAATATATCAAAAATTTTGAGCATAATGATTAATATTAAATCGTTAATTGATTTGATTATTCTGCATCTTTTTGCAGTTGAGCGCCGACGTCGTTTTAACATCAACGACAGAATCAAGGAACTGGGTACTCTGCTGCCAAAGGGCAGTGAAGCGTTTTACGAGGTTGTGCGCGATATACGGCCCAACAAGGGAACAATTCTAAAATCCTCTGTTGATTACATCAAGTGCCTGAAGCACGAAGTTTCCCGATTGAGGCAAAACGAAAGTCGTCAGCGTCAAATGGAAGTTCAGAATCGTAAACTGACCTCACGTATAAGGGTAAAAATCAAGCTGTTAAACTGTTAAATTGGTTACATCATTTTCTTATAAATTTTGCGTGTTTTTGCCACAACAAGGAATTGGAAATGCAGGCAAAATCGCACGGTTTGCAGCTGTCAGACTACAATCTCACGTCCGTATCAGCGCCCACACAATCAGCCATCTCGTATCTCAAGAGCTCCAGTCCTACACCAGGAGCAGCATCTACTACAATGGCTCAAAGTCGTCTTATGGACGATGTTTTGGAGCGAAAGGTTAGTGGGCGTCTTCTAAAATGATTAGCCCAAATTTAATGGTTCTCTCTTTAAGCAGCAGCAGCTACCATTAATGAACAGTGATCCTGGTCTGGGCTTGAATCAAATTGATGAGCTCATGGAGGACTGCAAGCATCCGGTGCAGGGAGGCGATCCAATGCTTTCCTCCCACAGCAGCCACTTGATGAACTCCTCTCAGTGCACCCCAGAGTCACATATCTACGGAGCAGTTTCGTCGGCCGGACAGCAAGATGTGGATAACCATCATCATCACCACCAACACCACCATCAGCCCGATTTAGGGCATTGCCATCGCACGAATAGACACCATTGCGAGAGTAAACAACAGAGCGGAGCATTCAGTATACTTAGCGACTGCGATGGTACTAGACACGATCCGTTGCTCAGTTCATCCCAGCGATCACATGGAGTGGACGTAGACGATGAGGAGCAACAGCATGCGGTAGACTTGGCTGCATCTATGATAAATGATTCATTGCCCTCTCTAGTGGACGACACCCAGAGCGAGTCTATGCTCCTGACGCCAGAAACTCTAGATATTGATCACCTTTAAATAATTGTGCATGAGAGTAGTATAGTATTATTAACATCTCTTGTGTAAATCAGATCTAAGTATTATTTGAAAAATGATGATGATGTTATTGTCCGTGAAGTAGTAGTACATACAAACATATATTAAAAGTTAGAATAGTTTAGCAAGTGTACATACAATCCATACTAAATACATTCCCAAAAAATGCTATTCCAAATATAGCTAAATATATAGTTTAAATTTGATACGATGCACTTGTAGTAGTACTATAATAGTTAGTTTGTGAGTTATACTTACACAGATTTTGTTGCGCAATATTTATGTTTAGTCGCCTTAAGTCACAAATGTTTTAATTTTTATTGATATATACATGGTATGTATATGGATATACTGATATACCGATATTCCCATATTCCGTATATCGAAAAATGTTAAATTATGTTATTGTTTTGTTTTTATAATAATTCCACGTTTATTATGTGAATGTTTGTCATGATCGCTGCGAGTTTTTAATGTTTTTTTGTTTGTATGTGCAATTTCAACTTGTTGAATATAAATAAAACAAATCCTATATTGACCATTTTAAAATTGAACTTATTCAAATTTCAGATACGAGTATAATATTATTATTTATGGCCAACATAAAAACACTTCATTGTCTTTGAACTTTAAGCGACGAAAAAAGAACCTACCAGTTATTCCAACTTAATCAAATGGATTTGTTAAGAATGTATTCGGATTGATTACAAACATCATTATGTTTTTAATCAAAACTTGTAATAATTCATTGTCCAAAAAAACAAAAAAAAATTGTCAAGTATAAAATTAATTTGGGTAATCATATTTTTATAGCCGTTTATATAGTTTGATATTTGGGTATCGATCTGAATCAGATTTTATATTCTTAACCAAAATTGCAGTCTAAATTCCTCAGGTTTTTTAAAAGTTAAGTCTAACAACGGATTTTGCGATTAAGTTCAAGGATAATAAAATGGGTTTTGACCCTGTATTAAAAAAGCACTACATAAATTATGTACACCCCCACCTGCTGCACGCAGATCAACCTTTTTAATAATTTACCTATTTATAAATTTGTTTTTTTTTTTTTTTTAATTTTTTGGTAAAGCGTAATATTATTTAAGTACAGGGTCTTTGGCACTCGGCCCTCTCGACTGTAGTCTCACCTGTTATTGATGTTTTGAGATAAAAACAGCTTTTCTCAACTTAACTTATACATATACATATTTATTTAGGATCTAATCAATAGTAATTTTTTTTAGTTTATAAGACAAACAAAAAACCCTAGCGCTCGGTCAAAAATATTGCAGCTCAAAATACATTATCATTTCTTGGCCAACTCCGCTGATAGCCAGTCGAGTCCCTCGTATAAGCCATGTCCTTGAGTTGCACAAGTCGACTGAATAAACCACTAAAAAAAGATGAGTACAAAATTTAAGAGGCATTTAGAGGCAATGAAACAATGAGATAACAGGTTGCTTACATGGCGGTTTCTCAATTGGTTAAGATGCAATTTATCAGTTAGCTCGGCAGCACTCATCGCATTGGGAAGATCTTGTTTATTGGCAAAGACCAAGAGCACAGCATCCCTTAGTTCGTCTTCTTGAAGCTGAGCGGGTAAATGGTATTATTTATAAAAAGTTATTAATAAGTTAAAATTGATTCATACCATGTTTTGGAGTTCTTTTTCGGCCTCGTTAATACGATCCCGATCATTGGAGTCGACAACAAAGATGAGTCCTTGCGTATTCTGGAAATAATGGCGCCAGAGTGGTCGAATTTTGTCTTGGCCACCAACGTCCCAAACGGTAAAACATATGTTTTTATACTCCACGGTCTCCACATTGAAACCGATGGTTGGAATGGTCGTCACAATCTCGCCAAGCTTCAATTTGTACAGAATGGTTGTCTTTCCCGCTGCGTCCAGGCCAACTGTGCACGATCAGATCAGATAGAGAAAAAAACAAGACAAAACGTGTGTAAGTATATGTGTGTGAGCTTAGCATTCTGCCGACGTCGACACGACACTCGCAGTAAGAGCGGTCGCTTCTTTTTGCGCTCTTCAGCCTACCGTCTTTACTCTTGTTCTGATTGACACTTGATTTTTTCAGTGTAAAGCAAAGCAGCGAAGACTACATACGTGTGTGTCCACCACTGATTTATGTACATACAACGCATATGTACATACGTATTAATGTTTAAGTGTAATTACTTTTCTACAAATGCAAATACTGTGCTTTAATTTCTTTCCAGCTGGGAGGCTAAATTTGTTCGCATGTTCATTTTATTTTTCTGAAAGTGTGTAGTAGGTAGTTCATATCTCGTCATTACTCATTGGCGTGGCTTTCATCGATGGACACCCTCGCGACGGCAGACAACAGACTTCAACTACAGCCAGAAATAAGCACCCAATGTTCAGAACATACCCATCAGAATTCGCATTTGCTTTTTGCCAAAAAGCCGCGTCAGCAAGCTGGATATTGTCAAACCCATTTTTATCTTGAATTTTTACACAATCAATAAAAGCAACCGTTCTGGATTGAGAATTTTACACAAAATTTGTCACTAAAAAATTGACGTGTAACGATTGGAACTAATCCGCTATCGATAGCTTTCTATTTATCTATACTATCGATAGCTCATTTTATTCTTTTATTTTCGTTTAACAGACACGCTGTTTAGGGTTCACACCATCATTTCAGCTATGTATTTTTTGCTGCCAATCGACAGAATATAAATTTATCTCTTGCCGCGAAACCTAAAATGTTCTGGTTAAATCAAATATGTTTCATTATTAGGAAAATTAATGTGAAATACGTGTTGATATTTAATAAATTATGACATCATGTGGAAATGTTTTACCGGCTCAAAGTTTTGAGCGTAGGCATTAATATAACTATATGCAGGTCGTATTAGACATCGCGTTGTTTTCAATATTGCGTGCCTAGTTAATATGTGAACAAACTATGATGTATGAACTCCCTAATGTAAGCACGCAGACAGATTTGTTTATATAAATGTGCGTACATACATACATACATACATATGTCGTTAACACCAAACTTGACAAAGCTCAGCTTTGATTTTCACAGCTCGCGTGGCAAGTCACAACTACAACAACAACAACAATAAAAAAAAAAACGCAAAAACGATGCTGATAGAAAAAAATCAAACTCGAATATCCACAAAAGCACAGTTTTGGCTATAAATAGTGGTTGGATTGGGCCTGAGTCTTAATTCGGTCTTCACTTTCGCTTAAAGCTGACTTGTTTCTGGTCGTTTAGTTCGGCTGTCGGATACGTAGAGCTTCATTTACAAAAAAATTCATTGTAAACGTTTATCGGCATTTTGTTCAAAAGAGCGACAAGAATGAATTCGATCATTTCATTTGTTGCATGTTGCGCCATAGCCATTTTTCTGGCTCCATCCATGGGATGGGCAGCTGAAAAGGCAACCGATACAGTGGAACCAAAGAATGATGACGAAATTAAAATTTATAAACGTTTAATTCCTGCTGATGTGCTCAGAGGTAAGTTAACAGTGGTTTTGATAAATCGAAAATGCAAAAAAAAATAAAATGTGATAGCAAATACTAACATACATATATATCAAACGATAGTTTCACGTCCGTTTTTTAAATTGTGCGAAATCGAAAGCCAGTTTACATACAGACCCCGACACACACAAACACACACATTCAAAGTTACTCGCAATCCCACTCACCAACACCATCACCAATACTACCACCACCACCACAAGCTCACACAGATTCGCTTGAGCTGTTTTGAAAGCATTTGAGTGCAGCAACAACAACAATAACTCGGTTCACTTACGTTTGGCTGCTTCTGTGTGAATGTGTTTGCCTGTGTAGGTGTATGTGTATGTGTCTGTGTCTGTGGATCAAGGCCACAGACAAAAGAAATGAGTAATCGGAAATTCTAATATTATTTACTAATGTATAATTATAATTCAATGCAAATTAATGTAAGGGGTTTACAAATTGTTTTTACTGTCGACTCTTTAAGAACAAGTTTAGCTTTTTAAATAAAATGTGGTGACATTTATATGTAAGTTTACAACATTTCCCTTTAGATTTCCCTGGAATGTGCTTTGCCTCGACTCGCTGTGCTACAGTGGAGCCTGGAAAATCATGGGAACTAACTCCGTTCTGCGGCCGCTCGACTTGTGTCCAAACTGCGGAGAATCCAGAAAAGTGAGTACATAAACATACAGAGTTTACAACATTATTTCAAACATTCTCTATCCAAAAGACTCCTGGAACTTGTTGAGGATTGTGGTCCTTTACCGTTATCGCTGGCGAACGACAAGTGCAAGTTGGATACCGAGAAGACAAATAAGACCGCTCAGTTTCCCTTCTGCTGTCCCATTTTTACATGCGAGCCAGGTGTTAAACTGGAGTATCCCGAGGTCGAGAAGGAAGCTGACGAGAAGAAAAACTAAAAAGTTTTAGGTATTATTTTGGCAATATTTTGTACTCAATCGCATCTTTTTTAATCACCGACGTGATCAAATTTATTAATAAATGTTCCAAATTCTTACTAATTGTAACGGTTTCTTTTGACCCCGAAAAGTATACGAATGAAGAACTAAAATTATCTTAAACATTTGTAAATGCTGGAGTAAAATATTTAACTTTTGTTTAAATAATTATCAAAGCCTACCAGACTACTTGTTGTATAACTGTTCCAAAACTTGCAACCAATGTTTACCGGTTTCTTTTTACAACTATTTGTATTTGTAGTGTTAAAAAAGTATTTCAAAAGGAAAATTTCCCCTTTCTGGCATTTTTGATCTGTAAAAATTTACTCAATAAGGAGTTATTTAGACTCCACTCACCGCACTCACATATCGGTGACTTGAAATATTTTAAATGCAGAACGCAGAGCGAAAACGAATTGTGCGGCAATCATATATCAGCCGCGATCTTATACCCGCACTTCGTTGTCGCGACGGCTACTACATGGAGAGTTTTGCTGCAAGCAGACAACACGCAGTTATGTGTATTGAAACGGGACAGCAAGATTTGTTTTTGTTGCTTTGGTTAAGCGTGTTTCGGACCGGCTTAGATATTTTAAAATATATATTACCAATGCACACAATCAATATTTTCATCTTGGCAACATAAACCAACAAGTCCCTGCACGGTGGCACACATACATTGAACTGCTATCTCAAGTCAAAGCTGGTCGAATAAGTGTAGTTTTTTGTTTTTGGTTTTAATTACATAATCAAGCCGCTTTATTCACCCTCTACTAATAAGGTAAGCAGTCAATGTTTCTCAATTAGCAGTTTTAGCGACAGATTTACTACTACTTAAAATATATGATCGGAAATCAGTTCAAAATTTATAATATCGTATTAACATTTTGAAAATGTCTTTTGAAAAAAAAGGTGGCATCACTCACACAATATATCGCAACCGACTATCGATTGTAAGAGTGAACCTATCTGCATCGCTAGTCAATTTTATTATATCGATGTATTGGACTTTTCATTATCGATAGCGTTTGCTTTTTATTAGAGGCATTGTTTAATTCGATTCAGATTAATTCTAGACTGCGAATAAATGTGATCAAAACTGCAAAAATCAAGTGTGTTAAATTCAAAAAGAAAAAATTCTGTGTCATAGTTTTGAAAATCGTCAATTGTTCTGTGGGTCAATTACAATAAACCCGTGTATAATAACTTAGTTGATTAGCCCAAAACCTAATTTACATCAAGATTAACTAGATTCATCAGGCCCGTAATACATACATATAATAACGATTTATACTTTTTTATGCAATTATTATTTTTTTGATTTTTATTTAGCTTTTTAACTAAAAAATCTACTTCAAAATGTCACATTTTTGAAGTTTTCCTCATGTTAATAAAGCTTTTATCTTAAATTTATTGTCAATGAAATAAATTCCCGAGGGTAATTAAACCAAACTTACACCTGTGCACTCTTGGCTTACTCGTATTCCTCATGCTATTAACGCTTTTAGTACTTACGGCTTCTTGGTTAACCACATGTGAAGTATCCAAAATTAATGATTTAATTAATACATTTTTTTTGGGATTATCATCATTTGATCTATCAAAAATAATGTTATTTTCTTTAAATCGTTTTTTGTTTAGTTTCTTAAACTTTAACTGATGTTTTTTTTTTATATTAATTTTAGTGGCCATTTTAAATAAATGAAAAGTAAGAAAATCTTGCCGGAATATAACGGGGCAGAATTGTCCAAGATTATGTACTTAAACTCTTTAATAATTTGCATTCCAAAACTAAAAAACTAGTAACAAATTTTGTTTGGAATAATTCAATAATGAATAGAATATGAACAGATTTAATGTCCAGAATCTGTTAGCTTTGTGAGCAGTTTGCCATTTTGTTTTAATGGCCAAAACTCCTCCTATGCAACCTGTTTTTTCCTCAGTGGTTTCATAAGTGGTTCGACTTCGAATGTATTGAATACTCGTATACTATCTACAAGCATATAAACCACTAAAGAGAGCACGACGCCCTCGTACATACACACAGAAGCACACACACACACACACGCTCACGTACATTTGGAGGAAATATATTCGGTCTCTTTCTGCCAACACAGTGGTACAGTGGTACGGTGGGTGTGGTCCTCTGAAGACTTAATTTGCTTAACCCACTCTAGCCCAACAATTTTTGCTGTTTGAAATAAATACTTGAATATTAAAGTTAGATCATAATACAAATAAATTAATCAAAATATTATTTCGAACTATAAATAATATTGAGATCGGGATAGCATCAACTGAAAATAGACTTTCTTGAAACGAGTATGCATAGTTAAATGTCTAAAAATTCTATCTTGAGTTGAATATTTCAGGTTAACTTTTCAATTCATTGTCATTTAAACATTGAGAATTTAAATATTGGTCTTAAGAAAACCAATGCATTATCAGTGATATTAGAGGTTAATTAAAATAAGGAATAGAATAGTCCAAAATTGTTGTTTGTTGGGAAATGTTTCTAGACTCAAACAACTGATAAACTGATACACAACTAGCGTTTGAATGTGTGTGTGTGTGTGTGTGTGTGTGTGTGTGTGTGTGTGTGTGTGCATGTGTGTGTGATTCGACATTAAAGTTCGATAGGACCGGTTTTTGTAGCCTTTTTATACCCTGGGTATGTAACAGGTAAAAAGAAGCATATCGAATGCTTAAAACATATTTATTTATTCTCGGTCAAAATCAAAAGAGTCGACTTTATCGACTTTCAATTTGATATCTTACGTCAACCTCCATTAGAAAGTGTTTTTTGGGGTTCGAAAATTGGAGGACATATTTTAAAGGGTGTTTTTTTTTCAATGGCTTTGCATCAGTAGTTAGTCAATAGTTTTATCGAAAGGACTCTGCTATAATATGTACCATGAGATACATATTTTTCTACACGTGATAAATTTTTAAATAATTAAATCCATTTTATTAAAAAATTTTTATTGTTTAAAATAATATCATTATTAATTAGTTATATGATGTTAGGGAATTTGACAGTCAAGTATGCTCTGCATTCTTAATCTCGACTCGTTTTATAGTTGAATACTTCGTTGACCATAAGGTATCAGTTGTGGAATGTCTTCATTAGTCGAAAAAAAGATGACTCGCTTTTTCTTCAGGCTCCTTTTTAAATACCCTAACCAAGTATTACTCAAGTGTATTTTATAGGGATAGGGATAGGGATATTAACTGGAACTACATGTTATAAAGGCACCAAATTGTGTCAATTGTGCGATATACTATTATTCAACATAAAGTCAATTAAATAAACATTTTACTAAAGATTTTATGTAGACTCTAACTACAACTCCTGAGCACCGGACTAATAGAATTTGAATTTCTTCTAGGACATATTTTTGAATAGTAATATCGTCTTCTTTTATATATAGTACATTCTTTGGTGCCAAACAATGCAGTTAAAGCGCTACTATATTCAAAACTTGTTAACTTGTTTGCCAAATCGACACATTAGCACCGCTGGAATTACTTGTGGTAGGGTAAAAACCGCAAGTGTGCGAGACGTCTAAAGGAGATCGTTTAGTTCGGTTAATGGATCGGTGGTAGAATATATATGCTTGTTTAGTTGTGGTCTAATTATTCGAATCCAGACCCATTACCTGAAGTCTTGATGGCATCAAAAAGTTGAAGTGTAAAGTATTAAATCCGAATATAATCTTTATTTTGGATTTTACTGTTTTGAAGTTCTGTCGAAACTTAACACTTAATGGAGTATATATATATTTCTTAAATTAAGACAGTTAATATCAAATTACAACTACGTAGTACGTACTTAACAGTTCAGCAGTTAACTGGACAAGTAAATCTGAAATATTTGATTCAATTAATTAATTATTATATTTTAGTTTTGATAGTTAACATATTTATTAGAAAGCCTAGACTTAAATAAAGTATTCCATATTTAAAATAAAACAACTATCTGTATAAATATTGAGAGTTTAGTATTAATTGCTATTGGTTACATATATATTTATAAACATACATATGTACATGTGTGTAACTGCATGTAGATAAGCATGTGTGTAGTATATGTATTATCTTCCGTAATACACTACGATGCTTAACCATTATGAGCTCCAACTTCCCTGTATATGTACATGAATGTGCGCATGCGTGTGTGTGTGTTTGTGTGTTTGTGAGTGAAATGAAGGGGAGCTGATGACGATGATGATACGATCACAGAAAAGTGCTGTGTTTTTTTTTAGGGGTACACACGCACAGATGCTGAACTTCACAGACGCAGACACGAAACATTCGCTGCGGTTGGCCTTATAAATAATAATGTCTTCATCAGCAAGAGCGGCGGCAGCAGCAGCAGCGGCAGCGCAGCGGCAGCAGCATCAAGATGCGAGATAGAGCCCTTGTGTGGAACGGTTGGTGCGTGGACAGCAGAATTGAACGATTGGGCTGGTAGTGGGGGGAGGGGGCGTTGTCGGCAAAGCAAGCGATTGTATCGACTGGGGCTTAACTTGAGCTCACGGCCTCAGCCACCAAGTTTACCGGCATGGGTTGCTCGAAGTGTACTGAAGCACGCGTCTTTTGAAAGCCACTGAAGTCAAGTATACACATTTGGAATATGGAATATAAAATAATTTAAAATTCTTTAGCTACATATATTTTTCAAAAGATATAAATTATTAAATGAGTTGAGTTGAGTCAGTTTTAAAAATGTACAATAAAACAGGTAAAAATTTATATTAATATTTATGTGACAATTATCGCTGACTTTAAACGCTTTTAACTTGAAAACATTACAATTCAAAATTACAAAATAAAATCTTGTTAAAATATTTGTTCATGAAATTTATAATTAAATAATTTCTTATCCATTAAAGTTTAAGAATTATAGAATACGAATTAATTGAAATTAATCTAAATACACTGAAAACTCTCATAGGCGGTCGGTGTACATTAAGATATGTAAAATTGATTTTATACATAAAACTAAAGCATTTGTTGAACAACCCTCGCAAATAAGCCGACGAAAGCAACAATTTACTTGATTTCGTTCCTGTTGTTGTTGTTGTTGTTGTTGCTGTTCTTGTCAACCTTTTTCTTCCCTGCATGCACATAGGCATCCACTACATGTTTGTATGAATGTATGTATGTATGTATGTGTGTACAAACATATATACTATGGGCATATATACATACACATGTATGCATACAACATAATTGTCGATCTGCTCTCCTCAGTGGTGATGATGCTGTCTTCGCATGTACATGGGTGTGTGTGTGTGTGTGTATATAGAAATTATGTGCTTGTATGTATGGGTGGTTCTACTGCCGCTTTAATAAAAGAAACTGGATTTGAGAAGGAAAGTTTGTACTAAGCGAGTCAAACCAACTCGGAAGATTACTTTGTTCGGCCTCCGCTTCGATATGCTGACTAATTAAGCCCTTAAAATCGGTCCGAGCCCAGTTCCAGCTTCAGCTCCAGCACCAACTTTAGCATCAGGTCCCAGCTTCAGGTCCATACACAAGCCACATGAAAATAAAGTCATTTTGTCTCTCTACGTTTCTTCAGTCTCCGTCTCCATCACCGTCTACATCTCTCTTCGTCTGCTGAGTTTTATAGCCGAACAACGAGTGTAATAGAGAGAACTCGAAAATGTGACAGATACTAAACAAGAGCAACAACAACTACAATAACAATAACAACCTGAATCAGGAAAATTATTTCAAGCAGACTTTTAAGAAATATTCCAAGAAATGTGCCAAAAAAAAAATAAATAAAAGAAAAATGTGTATGTATTAGTGTAAATAGTCTATATTTTATTTTATATATATATAAATTTAATAAAATGCGATTATAATTTTCAAAGTATTGCAATAATTCTCTCTATGAGATCCAATATAAAAGATCAACACACATATTTTATGCATAATGTTAATATTTTATTATGACTTTATTTATTTATCCTTTGAAGTGTTTAGTTTATAAAAGTATGGAATTCGTCCGACATCTTTTAGTATAAATTTAAAAAGATTTTTTATAAACAAATATTTTAATTTCGATATGAATTTATTTATTTGTTTGAGTATACTTTAAAAAGGTTCTAATTAAAATGATCATAAAATTGTTTTTTTTATTAAACGCTAAGTGAGTAAAAACTAGCTATAAGAAATGATTAAAAAATATAAAAATAAATTTATAAGTTTCCTACACAAAAAATATTATTTTATTATACTTATATATATTTTATTATGAATTTGAGAAATCAATAAATCGATTTCATGTAACAATAAAATATATCAATATCTAACTCACTGAGTAAAATAATATAGTTATTTTCTTATAATTTGAATGGCAGTTATAACAATGTTATATTCCTATACATATAGATTTGGCAAAAGCCCCTCAACTATCTGTTACCTTGGAAGATATGAAACTAATTTTTATTTAGAAAACATTTCTCAGGAATCGCTGTACTCCGATGATGTTATTAAGGATTTTATCATAAAGTTGTAAAATACTTTTCCCTTTTCTCCTAGAACTTTTTGAATAAAGAGAAAACAGATTCATTTATATAGTAAGTTATATAGTTATAGTAAGTAGTAGTTATTTAAATACTTAATTTGTCAATTTGTCATCAATTATGGTTATGATTTTTGTAATACTTTCTGATTAATGTTAAGTTCCTTCCAATATACTATTATTATATATAACATTTTGGTTAAGATTATATTCAATACGAATATAAATATATGTTATATAGTACACACATATGTATGTACATATATACATAATATTCGAAGGTAAGGTGATTCCTTTTAGATAATGTCTAAAAATTGGGTTAGTAATCTACTTAAAGCTCAATGTTGGCAAACATAGAGCACATAAACTGTTGATAAAGCCCTCCATATCCATCTGCATCTGAATCTGAATCTGAATCTGCATCTTCAGCTCGCGACGATTTTCTATATGTAGTGTCTTATTGCACCGTGGATGCGGATGATGCTGGACGAACGGATTCAAAAGCAGATGCAAAACCGAAAAATATATATAAAAAAAACTTACATACATATATGTAAGCATGTGTGTGAGTGTATATGTGCATGTCTTCGTGCATACACAAATAAATACATACATATCTGGTTTTATGTTGTTTCCAAGAACCGACAGAAGTTCCGTCGTTAAATAAGACGAATACGTGCAAGTGTGAGTGTGAGTGTGAGTGTGAGTGTGAATGTGAATGCTTTGTATCCACAATAACATCGGCCGTCAGCAGTGCTGCCAACAAAAAAAGCTAAAAAAAATGACTCATCGTATATTATTTTAATTACTTACTTATATAATTATTAAAAACAAAACATAAAATATAACACAATTAAAAATAATTATATTGAATTTATTGCTCAATAAATTAGTTTAAATCTGTACGTTTTTAATCTATCGAAATACTTTTATATAAATATAGTTAAGAAAAATATATCAGTTCAAAATTTTAGTTTATAATTTTATTGCACTTTTCAATATTATATATGTACATTCTATTAGATTTAAATTTATGCGGCTTATAAAGCTAAACTAAGATTCTACAATTTATTGCTGAATACTTGAATTGAATATAAGAAAAATTGTTTAATAAGCAAACTAAGATTTTTCGGCTAGGCTATGCTTCAAATAATTTCTGGCTAAATAGTTAAAATCTGTAATGAAAAAGGCTAAAATGATAACACTGCCTGAGCAGAAAGGCAGGCAGGCAGGCAGGCAAACAGCCAACAGCTTACAGCTGAGACTCGGAGAACGAAGATCGGAGCTCGGAGCTCTCGTGATTTCAATAGAGTATTAAGAATTTCGAATGACTTGAATAAGACGTTAAATTACAAAAGGGAACACACATAATGAGAACGTAGGAGCGCACAGCAAGCGCATTTTTAAGGTCCGCTTTGCTCCCGCTGTGCTCTCCTCTCTCTCTCTCTCACACACACTTTCGTTCTCCCTGGAATTGAACGGTCGGCGAGGTGATCAGCTTGAAAGATTCGTTGGTTTTCTGACTTTTGAAAATGGTATTGAAGATGCATGCCGCAGGTTTCCGAAGGTTTGCCGACGATGACTCTTCCAACAACCTTGCATTGACAAACGTAGTGCGGCCTGTACACACACACAGACACTTAAAAAAAAATTGTATAAATATATATATTTTTGGTGAAAACAGTGTGACACCTATAAAGCCAAATTACCCTAGCATCCCGCCCATATGCCCTGAATAAAGTGCTATAAAGTAAAAAAAAACAGTTTTCATCTTGTTTTTGAAACGCTAAAATTTGTTGAGAGGGTTTTGTATAAGACAAATTATGTTGAAATCAAAATATTATAATATATTTTTGTATACTTTGCTATTAATAATTATATAATAAAAATTTGTTTTAGAAATTCTAGTTTTTAACCTAATTCATTCTTCTACTAGTTTTATTTAGATTTTTATGGGAACATGTTTAATGCAAAAGCAAGTTTAACTATTATTTAAAACGGATCCTATTTTAATGCAATATATTTATATATTTTTTATTGCAGTGTGTAATAAAATTGTTTTTAAAAATTAAATATTTTAACTATTGCATTTTTTTTAAGTAACATTCAATGAGTAAAGTATTACAGTCTGCGCTATTATAAACATAAACATAACCATAACCTAACAATTATTTTTTGAATTTTAAAGTAACATTTTTTTAAGATCGGGTGTTTTGAGTGTTTTTCAAACAAGACCTTACCAGGTGTCTCTTATCCAATTAACCCAAATAACTCTAGCTTCCCAGTAACAGGAATATGTGTTCGAAAATCTAATCTATTTTTTACTTTCTTATTAATTATAGAAGTTTTGAAATAGCATAAAATCCTAATAATTAATTCAATCCTTGTTTTATCTCTAATATTTTTACCGTGTGTCTTTCTAAACAAACGCTGCAAATGTTTGCAAATATTTCATCGATAGAAATATTTATATGTATCCAAAATAAGTTAACCTCAAAAATAATTAGGGAATCAATAGTTAAATTTCGATTTACATTTATGTAGTGCTATACTCGACCTATAAATAAAAATAAATACGCAAATAAGGCAAAAGAATAAGTAATTTGCTTAAATGACGTCCTGTGACCAGTAAAAATCCGGATGCAGCCGAGTAATTTCTTTATAAAAAGAGTATTTTGTTGCATTAATTGAGCATTCATGTAAATATGTATTTTTGTATTTATGTATGCTTGTGTGTGTGTGTGCTTGTCATGAATACATACGTACAGACAGACATACATATAAATATTGTGAATAACTTGGCGAGACAAAGAGAGATTGACTGAGAGCAAGAAAGAAACAGAAAAGAATAGACCTCTCGAAAGTATATGAGTGAGAGCGAGAGAGGGAGTAAAGAGAGCGGTCTTTACACATAATGTGGGTGCGTCTAAAAGATCGTCTGTGTCTGTACACGTCTTCTGCATAGCAAGTAGCAAGTTGATGAAGTTGGTTTAACATTGGGACGGACGACAAGACATTATAGTACCATACCTGCCAAGAGGGACAGAGAACGAGCACTGAGAGTGAGATGGAGACGTCGATGGAGATGGAGATGGAAATGGTGATACAGAGAGCGGTAGCGTAAGAGAGAGAACCTCAGTTTTTATATCCACCAGTGCTGGCATGTTGAATTGATCAAATTAAGACATTTCTAACATTTTGTTTGTCTACATTTATTATAATTAAAATATAAATATATTTATTTATATGTGCTACGGAATAAATCATTTGTATTCCAGTACACAAACTAATATTAATTTGTTTGCTTGAATTCGTATAATGTGTGTGTACATTACTACATATAAAGAAGCATGCGGCAACACTGTTGTTGCCCAGGCAAATTTGACAAGAGAGCAGAAGGCAAATGTGAGCGAGTGAGAGAGAATGGCCATCTTCGATCTGCCCGCCTTCTGGCAACTTTGTGCTCTAAGCTGAGCAGAGACGTGACGGCGGAGGCAGTGATAGTGGCAGCGGCAGTCGCAGTGGTGGTGGCAGCGACAGTGGCAGTGGCAGCGGCAGCGGCAGCGAAGAAGGTGGAAGAGGAAAAGGCAAAGCAGATCGTGACCTGTGGATGTGTACACTTGCGTCTATGGCGTCGCATCTGTATTTGTGTGTGTGTGTGTGTGTGTGTGTTTGTGTGTGCATGTGTGTATGTGAGGCGCTCTGTGTATGTTTGAGTATCTGTAGCAGTAGTATGTTTGTTTTTTGTTATTGTTTTAAGCATGGGTGTGCGTGAGCGAGCAGCTCGCGTTGCTCCAGCTAAAGCAAGCGAGGCACTGCAAGAGCTGCTGCCTCTCAGTCCGCTCGAAGTAAACACGGCAGTAAGACGCCGAGCCGCCGTGCACGCCCGTGATTATTGACAATTACACATACACGCACAGTTATACTAATACTCGCCCTGGCACTCGCACTCGAACTCGCATATACACATGCTCTCGCGCACATGCATTTATCATTTTCTACAATACATGTTGTACAAAAAGTTAGTACAAATTAAGTAATCAAATGCAAATACAAAAACAAATATAAATGCAAATATACAAACATATTTTATGATTCTATTAAATCTATAATAATTAAATGGTGTGACCTGTGTGTTAAGCATGTAAACTAAATTAATCGCGTAAAGTTACTAAATCTAATGTTAATTTGTGTATCTAAATGTCAATTTATAAATGGACGTTCTAGAATTTGACGTCCTGAAAACAACAATGTCCAAATGCACCAAGGTGCAGACACCTAGACAAAAGCATCCGCAGATGCTTAAAATATTGAAATGCCTCTGAAGTTTTAAGTTACCGCTAGTTTCACAAGAATTACGACTTGATATTCTATATAGTATTAAAAAGTGTCTGTCATTTTTCAAGTATAGTAATAAATAGTTCCGAACGGCATCATATAATACGTAGTACATGGAGCACTACCGACGGCAAATTGAAATGTTCACAAGTCTTTTGATCGGACAGTAAAACACGGTGTTTACGGTGTTAACGTTGTTAACGTTGTTAACGGACATTCATATTAACGGCCTTAAACGGGCTTTGTACGCACTATACTCAAAATGGATGCTTACGCGCTACCAACATATTTTCCACTAGCGTAAGTATTTGAAATCGAAAATGCATAAATTTAAGAATATACATATATATATATAATCTATTGCTATATTGAGTTTAGAGAAGTTTTTATTTATGGTTAATTTGTATACATAAAGCTGGTATATTCGGTAAATCTTCAATGTACTAAACTTAACTTTTATTAATTCAAACAAAATAAGTTATTATTAAAATTTATAGTCTCTCGTTCTTATAAACTCCGACAGGAGAAACTGTTATCTGATCTGCGTATACGAGCCTACCATATATCCATGTTTGGTGTCTCTAGCTTTTATAGCAGATGAGATCAGCAGGTTTTTTAGAAACCATTATACCCTTTTGTGTAGACTTTAAATGGGCTCAGTGTATAATTAACCCATATGTATTCTGTACGTTAAACTAAAATCAAATCTTACGTGCAGGTACGTAGTACGTACTTGCTTTTTATCTTGACTAGATACGATGGTTTGAGAACTGCTATATTTATATATATGTATAAACCAACCAAAAGCCCGGATTATGTTTCTTAAAAACATTTAACTCGGTTTAAAAACAGTTTTGTAAGGAAAGAAACTAATAAGACAAATAAAAGGCTTCGTATGAGTACTAGTACGAATTGTCCCACCGATTCTATAGTTCTCCGATCTGATATACACATAATGTGTGAGTATAGTTGATATCGATAAGTTAGGACTACAGTTTTTCATACAAATTCCCAATTTTCAATAGATTTGGCACACATAAACACATAATGTACTCTTTTGTACTCAAAAAGAGTACAGGGTTCTATTAGGTTTGTCAGAAGCGAAATTTGTGTTACAGACAGAAGGACTCTTTTTCGACTGCCATAAAGTATATATATTCTTGATCAGCAGAAACGATATAGCGATGTCTATGGTTATAAGAACTAGAGTAAACAAATTTGGAATGAAAGTCCGTCGACTTCGCGAGTTGATCAAGTTTGTTTCAAATTAGTGCCATTTTAACAACACCATAACTTGGCAACGACTAGAGGTTTCGCAAACAGTTTCACATGTTATGTGTATAATGCCATAATGACTACCTCCACTAAATTTGGTTCGGATCGGACAACTATATCCTGTAGCTCAAATAGCGATGTCCCTCTGTCTGCCTGTCTGTCTGTCCGTCCGTATGAACACCTGGATCTTCTAAACCACTAAAGCTAGAGCCACCAAATTTGGCATGAAAGTCCGCCTATATGTCAGGCAGATCAAGTTTATTTCAAATTTTGGCCACGCTCCCTACCGCCCCCGCAAATTGTAGAAAACATTTTTCACATCACCATAACTTGAAAACGAATAGAGTTGTCGAAACCAAATTCACATAATATATGTATGGAACCATTTTAACTATACTCACCAAGGTTGGTCCGGATCGGACAACTATAGCCAATAGCTTCCATAGGATAAATCGGTCGAAAATTGTTGATTTGTATGGAGACGTGTAGTTCACATATTATGGTACCATTATAACTATCTTTACCAAGTTTGATTTGGATCGGACAACTATAGTCTATATCCCCATAGGACAAATCGGTCGAAAATTGGTGATTTACAGCTCCGTATAGCTCCCATAAGACAGATCAGTCAGTCAGTTATTTGTATGGTAAAATGCTCACTAGAGTGAGTACGGGGTCTATTAGAGTCGGCTTGCTCGACTGTAGCCTTTCTTACTTGTCTTTTACTTTTTCTTGATCAACTTCAAGTTAAGCTAGTTAAAAAACGTATCTTAATGGATTGAGCTAGATTTGTATAGGTTTTTGATACGTTCCTTGTTATAAGTATGTTGGTATGATATCATTAAGTGTATATAATTACATTAGAATGAGTACAGTAATCAATTGTTACGTTACTTCTGAAATCGTTTAGAATAGATTTGAAGTACTGAAATTAATATTTTTAGACCCCATACTCTAAAAAAGAGTATTGGGGTCTATTAGGTTTGTCTGAAGCGAAATGTGCGTAACAGGTAGAAGAAGGCGTGGCCGATCCCATGAAGTATAACTTGTTTCATTTAATTTGATCGTTCAATGGAATGTGTTTTATATTTATTATAAGACGTTTTAGGTATTTTACTCGATTTGTAGTATAAATCTAAATACAAAAATACATTTTTTTTTGCAGCTACACGGAGTTACAGTTCCTGGCTTCCAGGCGAGCCGCAGCCGCTGCAGCGGCTTCAATGCTGCCCAGTTCGGGTTCGAACAATCATGGACCTACAACGGATGTGAGCAGTTCAGTTGCAGTTGCAGTTCCGGTTCCGGTCCCAGTGGCCGTACCTGTTTCAGTGGCCGCATCTCCAATGCCCTCAGCGGGTACAGACGCCACGCCTCCCGCCTCCACGCTAACGCCGACGACGAACGGTAATGCAGCAGGAAGTCACACATTTCTAGGCAGTGCCGGGCATCATCATCACCATGGTCACTTTCATGGTCATGGCGTTGGCATTACTGGTCAGACGCAGCAACACGACTTTCATCCAGCTTACCGAATTCCCGGCTACATGGAACAGTTCTATTCCATGCAACGCAGCAGTCCCACCGCCTCCTATCATGGTAATTGTTGTTGTCTTCACTTCACTTGTTCCTAGATTGACTGACTATAGCCTGTCTTGACTATAGCCTGTTGTTAATGTCTGTAACAGGCTGATGAAGGCATTTCAGATCCCATCAGTTATATATGTTAGCACGAATTTGTATCATAAGGGCAGGCGGTACAAATGTGCTTTCAACTCTTTAAACACCACTTTAACCCCTTTGCCCACAATACGATAAATCGGATATATATCAAAATAATGAACATTTTAGAAAAATCTGTCAATAAACAAACAATTACAAAGTTAGTCAAATATCGCTATATTTGAAGTATTTCGAGCTAAGCGTTTGCTGGAAGAATCCTATGCACATGGTCCTATTTCATTCGTGGGCTCGTGGGCTCCTGGGTTCGAGTCCTAGAGTAGTCATAGTTTAATTATACCCGTTACTGGTAGAGTACAATGGTGTATTGCAATCGTTGGAATGCATGTTACAAGGGGAAGGAGTCACCCACGCCTCTCCATGAAATGTACATCCGTCCGTCCGTATGAACACCTAGATCTCAGAGACTATAAGAGCTACTCGTTACTCGTAGAGTAAAAGGGTACATTGTAATCGTTGGAATGTATGTAAAAGGGAGAAGGAGACATGGCAGACCCCATAAAGTATATATATTCTTGATCAGCATGACTAGCCGAGTCGATATAGCCATGTCCGTCTGTCCGTCCGTCCGTCTGTCCGTCTGTCCGTCTGTGTGAACAAAAGGATCTCAGAGACTATAAGAGCTAGAAAGGCCCGAGTGGTTGCAAATGAAAGATAAAATGCCCAAGCAGTACAAGTTTGTTATTTGTTGTTATTTGACACGCCCACTTTAAGGTAAAAACAGGTAAAAATAGCATGTTTTAGTATAGAAAACTTTTTTGTTAGCAATGCTATCTAAACCAAATTGACACAGAAAGTACACGTCTAGGGATTACGTATACTAACCAAGTTTCATCCAAATCGGACGACTATATCGTATAGCTCCCACCGGGACGATCGGTCAAAAATACGCTGTAAATATAAATTTATATGAAAAACTTCTGCGTATAGCTCCCATAGGGACGATCGGTCAAAAATACGCTCCAAATATGAATTTATATGAATAACTTTTGCGTTGACCAAGCAATCTTAGTAAAACTCACACAGAATATATTTGTCAATAACATAAACATGCTGACCAAGTTTCATTCAAATCGGACGTCTATATCGTATAGCTCCCATAGGGACGATCGGTCGGACTAATGATCTAATGATCTAAATCTGTACTTCCCAAGTCATCTGAATTAAACTCACTAGGGTCGATTGCCTGAATGATTGTACTATTTTTATTATCATATCCCATTGTTAATAATATAATAAAACTTAGTAACGGGTATCCTAAAGTCGTGAGGGGACTATAGCATTCTTTCTTGTTTATTATTTAATAACTATTTCATATTTGATTGAGCTTGATCCGTATCCATATTTTACCTAACAGATCCGTATGCCAACTGCCCTCCAGCATTTCACCTAGCGGGCCTGGGACTGGGCTCTGGCGAGTACCTAAGTGCCCGAGGTATGGGCTCGTTTAGCGAGCTGCATCACGCTGCGGTGGCGGCGGCTGCAGCGGCTGCCGCGGGATCTTTGGCGAGCACCGACTTCCACTTTAGCCTGGATGGCAATGGTCGACTCAACAGCCCCCGCCCGGGCTGTGGTGGGGCTGGGGGTGGCGGTGGTGGTGGTGGGAGCTTGCGAGCCAGCATGAGCCGGAAACGCGCTTTGTCCTCATCGCCATATTCGGATTCATTCGACATAAATTCAATGATTCGCTTCTCACCCAATTCCTTGGCTAATCTCATGAACGGTTCACGTACGAGCAGTGCTGCCAGCGGTTCCTATGGTCATCTCTCTGCCGGCGCCATCAGTCCGATGGGTCATGGTCATGCCGCGATGGCACCGCATCTACAGCAGCTACAGGCTCATTTGCTCCGCGCCAGCGCCGGTTTACTGCATCCGGCGATGACCCAACAACAGGCAGCAGCAGCTGCAGCAGCGGCGGCAGCAGCGGCTAGCTATTCCATTAACCATGTAGCTTCACTTGGTCTCGGCGAAACCACGACCAATCCTAAGGAGATTATGGGCGGTAGAGCCAGCCAGGCTTCGACTCCTACCTCCACCATCATCAGTGGCACTCCCGAGGACGCAGCCCTGAAACCAGTCGGACCAATCAAGGTGAGTTAGTCAGCAATTTTTGGTCTTAAATTCAAAATTCTGGAAAATTTCTCAATTTTTTTTAATTTATACAATAAATTTCATAGAACTATGAGGACAGCAACAACTCGGAGCGAAATCGGTTGAACAAGAACAAGACGCTGATGCAGACACTGGAACAACCTTCGTCGACATCCGGAATCGTGGCCCAGGTCGAGGCAGATAGCGCTACAGCGAATGCAATGGAACGAAGGCAGAAGAATAAGATTTTATCGGGTATAAGTCACCATCACCATCACCATCAGCAACCGCAATCGCAACAACAGCAGAATCGGGATAGCATTTCGCAGGAGGAGCGGAGCAATGAGTACGACTGCAATACAGCGGATACGACGGATATTAAGGATGAGCCGGGGGATTTCATAGAAACACACTGTCATTGGCGCAACTGCAGCATTGAGTTTATCACCCAGGATGAGCTCGTCAAGCACATCAACAATGATCACATCCAGAGCAACAAGAAAGCCTTCGTCTGTCGCTGGGAGGAGTGCTCGCGGGGGGAAAAGCCCTTCAAGGCGCAATACATGCTAGTGGTCCATATGCGTCGTCATACGGGTGAAAAGCCCCATAAATGCACTGTAAGTAGCCTTACTTAGCCGTATCCCGTATCCCTGCTGAGCACTCTCATATTTATATTTAACCCAATCTGAATAAATCGGATCACCATAACTATATAGGGGTCAGAGGAACGATCGGGTTGGTCGGTAAACTTAACTGATCCATTTACGTTGCCTATTTACAGTTCGAAGGATGCTACAAGGCCTATTCACGCTTGGAGAACTTAAAAACCCACCTGCGATCGCATACAGGTGAAAAGCCGTACACCTGCGAATACCCGGGATGCAGCAAGGCTTTTAGTAATGCCAGCGATCGTGCCAAACACCAGAATCGAACCCATAGCAACGAGGTAAGCAACAAGGTCACATGGGGTAAAGTCCGGTACAAGTAGAAATCCAGGACCTACGGCTAGACGAACTCTAGGACGAGTACGGGTTCTTTTACCGTCGGCTCGCTCAACTCCAGCCTTTCTTATTTGTTTGCTCTAACGGGTTCGAGTCCAAGTCGTTTGTTGATTAATTTATATTTTGATTTTGAACAGAAACCGTATATTTGCAAAGCACCGGGATGCACAAAGCGCTACACGGATCCCAGTTCTTTGCGCAAACACGTCAAGACTGTACATGGCGCTGAGTTCTATGCCAACAAGAAGCACAAGGGATTACCACTGCACGATGCCAACTCGGGAATGGATAGAGACCGGGATCGGGATCGGGATAGGGATAGGGATAGGGAGAGGGAGCACAGTCAGCTGCAGGAGCAAAACATCGATTCGAGTCCCTGTAGTGAGGATTTGAATTCGGGCAAAGCAATCAGCTTGTCCAGTCCGAGCATCAAGTCCGAGTCGGATGCCAACTCTCCGGGTCAGCTGCTAGCCTCCGATGGCCTCAGGCACAACGCCTACAACAACAGTAGCAGGCAGGACGATCTACGGTCGGCCAGTGTGCCCACACTGGACGAGAACTGGCCCTACAACGAGGACATCGATGCTGCTGATCTGCCAATTGTGCTCCGGGCCATGGTTAATATTGGCAGCGGTGGTGGTGCCGCTGGTGGTCCTAATGCTGGTGGTGGAGCAGCTAGTGGTGGTGGTGGTGGTGGTGTTACTGCCACCATGTCACGGCCCCGCTTCCGTAGCCGTCTGCAGTCCAAGACCTTCTTTAATGCTAGCAACTCCATGCTGTCGAATATTCCCGAGCGGAGTCCTCGTGCCATTGGCATCAGTGAGCTCAATCAGCGCATTACCGAGCTCAAAATGGAGCCGGGAACCGCTCCAGCAACCCAATCGCAGTCGCAATCCCAGACGGATCATGGCTACTCACAGCCGGGTACAGCATCTGTTGTACAGGCACAGCTGAGACGGGATAGCCAGAATTCGAATGCCAGCACATATTACTGCAGTATGCAGAGCCGTCGTAGCAGCCAGTGCTCCCAGTTGTCCTCCATATCGACCATGCGGGGCAGTAGACCAGCGTACAATATGCTACCTCCGGGATCGGGGTCGGGCGCAGTGTCGGGCTTGGTATCCGGATCTGCTTCACTTTATGATCCCATCTCTCCAGGTGGCTCGCGTCGCTCCAGTCAGATGTCTAATGGTCTTGGACCGCAAGCACCCGTGTCCACTGCCATGATGCACAGCAATGGTCACCTCCATGCCCATGCTCAGACCCAGGCCCAGGCCCATGGCCATTCTATGGAGCCCTGTGTAGTACAGTCGCGTAGCAGCAGCCTGCCTCCACCGCCCTCCTCCCATTTGATAGCCACACATTTACAGAGGCTGCAGTCGAGCGAGGTATATAATCTGCAACAGCAGCCGGAGCATCAGAGGATTGCCCAGAGCGGCGGACGTTACTCCATACCCAGTCTGCTTCAAACACCGGGCATGAACAGCTACTGCTCCTACAACTATGATGCCGAGTCCTCCCTACCAAATGGTGGACATTGCAGACGGCAATCGGAGCCCATAATGGCGCAGCAGAGATTGGACCGAATGGCGGTAAATGCCACAGCCACAAGGAATAAGGAGAGCGGAGGAGCAGGCGTAGGAACGGGAGTAGGAACCACCGGAGGGGCACCAACAGCAACAGGAACAGACGCAATTGATTACCATCCCAACGAGAAGGTCAATTTAGATGAGGTCGAGGAGCTCATACTACCCGACGAAATGGTGCAGTATCTGAACCTGGTGAAGGAGTCAGAAAGGATGCCTCCGTCACCAAATCCTACAGGCGCCGTGCCCAGAGCTCCTCACAGCCCGTCCCCCTCCCCTGCTATGGGGCTAATGTCGCCACAGTCGGGCCACACCATGTCCGCCCTAGGTAGCCCCTACTCGCAGCAAAACTATGAATCGGGAGCCAGTGCATCCCATTATTGCGAGCTACCCTATTACAGTGCCCAGGGACAAGCGTCGAACCATGCACCGCCACCGCTGCAAGCCATGCCCACACCGCCTGCTTATGCCGTCATTGATTCCTCTATGACAAGTATTCCGGAGATTAGAAGGATGCCGGAGACGGAGCCAAACAGCGGCATCGAAATCCAGTGTAGGATAGTCAGCCAATCCCAGTTATCACCAACGATACCACATATGCTGGAGCTGACCACTCCGAATTCACATCCGAATACGAATACCAATCCGACTCAGACACAGAATCAGAATTCCTCCGATTTGGTCAAGGCCTCCGCTCCGGCTTCAGGCGAGCTGGGTATGTCTGTCGTTGCGAAAATGCATTCCGAAGAACAGAGTTCGGAGAACATAACATCCATGCATTCGGACACTTATCAGCGCACCTTGGAGTATGTCCAGAGCTGTCAAAACTGGATGGAGACCAATAGTAGTAATACACCCATGTGTAATCTTCAGCTGGGTGCCAACAATAACAACAACAACAATCCTATATGGTCAGATGTTAGCAGCTCCACTCATCCTCATCCTCAGCCACACCCCCTTTCTCACCCACATCCCCATCCCCATTCCCATCCCAGCACGAACATGATCATAAATGATATGACAACATCGTTAAGCTCGCTTCTGGAGGAGAATAGGTATCTGCAAATGATGCAGTAGCATGGCCCGATAAAAAGATTGTATATCAGTAACCGCAAACCAACATTTAAATAACGGTGTGCGCATTGTATGCTTGTATATGTTAATTTTAAATTTGGTCACATGTTTCTAAGAAATTTGGTCACGCCCCTAAGCTTACTAATGAGTAAGTTACATAATAAGCTACACATATACATACACATATACATACACATATACATACACATATACATACACATATACATATACATATATATTTCGAAATACATGATTTGCTAATTTTAAAATATCGTCCAAAACAAGCTCAAAAAACATGAATGTACTTAGTTTCAGTTATTCTAAATCTAATTCTACATTTACTACAACATACATAAATTAACACACATATACATATATCAAAATGTAATATTGAGCCATATACCAAGATGCATTTCTTACTTAAGCTAGATATAGTATATAACGTAATACCTGTCTTCCCTATAATTAAAACGTATGTCTTCGAATACTGATTAAATAAAATATATTATTACTGTACACTTTATTTACAAATAATGAACTATTTACTTAAATGCAAACTTTTTTCAAGCTATTAGATACAATTTTATTTTGATATTGTTGCAAAGCCACAACTACTTCATCGACTTAAAATTAGATTAGAAATGTAACGTTTGTTCGTTAAGAGCTGACGAGTTCATTGAGTGGTTCATAAAAACATCGACTCGTGACTATCTTCGCAATAATTAAAACGTATGCCTTCAAATACTGATTAAATAAAATATACACTTAAATGTAAACTATTTCCAATCTATATGTTTCAATTTTATTTTGATATTTTTGCCAAGCCACAACTACTTTATCAATTTAACATTAGATTTGAAATGCAGCGTTTGTTCGTTAAGAGCTGACAAGTTCGATGAGTGGTTCATGAACACACTGAGTCGTGAGTGAGCTAAGAATCTTAAAATAAAGGGAACATAAATAGTGGGATATTAAATATGTAATTTATCGTCTATCGCTGCATATAGCGTTTATCGATGGTCAATTTCTTGGAACACTGACAAACTGACACAAGTTTGTGAGTGTATACACTTTTTTCCATAAATGTGTATGTGTGCGTGTGTGTGCAACCCGTGTATACAGGAACATATTTTTAATTAAAAAGAAAAATGTTATTTTGTAGTTAAAATTGCACCGTCCTATTAAACTAATTGCAACCATAGTGGACAAACGGACAGCAAAATATGATGAAAAGTATCCGTTCAACGTTTTGATTAAATAGCACAGCATTCTTGCCTTCCGCTTTACCCCGCGACAAAAATACAACCATTTTGTATATACTACATACACAAAAAGTAGTATATTTTGGAATATAAGGCTACAGAAGTTTTAAAGAATGTTGCTAATACGCTATAATAATGGTGCTATATTCGCGTTGTACGCAGTTTTTATCTTACACATACATTGTACTGCGGCGGCTGAACATGGGCGTCGTGACACACGCCAGTATACAGAACTAAGTAAACATGCATCCGGAGGAGGAGGAGGAGTTTCTTCAACAAAGCAATTCCCATCGAGCGACATTGTGGCACAGTTTACACTGCCGCCCATGGTTAACGGCGGCACGTTTGGATCTGGAGGCACCACATCAACGTCAACGCTGGCAAATTTCGCAAATCGCTCAAATGTTGCCTCCGGAGCCAGCAGTAGCTCAAGTGCACAGTCTAAAAACTATTTCACACATCTTACGTTCGATTACACGCACAACGTAATGTATGCAGGTGCCACAAATAAGATACTCAAGTTAAACGAAAATTTGCGCGTGCTAGCGGAGGCAGTGACTGGACCCAAGCACGATGCGCCCCAATGTCATGCCGGGGGCTGTCCGGAAGATGTGGAGACGACGTTGGTAAATAATTTCAACAAGATATTGGTCGTCAGCTACGCTCACAACGACGGCATCCTTATATCATGTGGCAGTATTCGACAAGGTATGACCTAGCATACAGACCATACAGACTGTGCTATAAGCTTGTAAATAAATAATTTGCTGTTGGTGTTTAGATATTAAGAAAGCTGATTAAGAAGCTTGTTTACTTCCTGGAGTGTTGATTTTTACTGATACGTTCTCTGCATTTGTGTGTAGACGCTAGTTCGAACGCCGATATAGGCAGCAGTTATTAAAATTATGCTGTATTTGCAATGAATCGTACCCAGCTGGAAATAAGTAATTAGCTTTCCTAACCAACGTTTTGTTTTTTTCGTTTCAGGTGCTTGTGAGATTTACAATCTTCAGCGCTTTCCAGCGGCGCCTCAGTTTTTAGCGGTACCGTTGGCCGCGAACGATGAACTGGCGTCCACTTATGCGTTCGTTGGACCAGCCCGTTACTCCTGGAAGGAGGAGGATATACTATATGTGGGCACCACGTTCACCAACGTTGGAGACTACCGTCACGATGTGCCTGCTATATCCTCACGTCGTTTGGACGACCTTAACTACGCCGAATTCTCGATTCAGCAGTCAATTATTAACATAGATGTAAAGTACCGAGATCACTTTCTGGTTGACTATGTCTACGGATTTAATTCGTCGGAATATGCATACTTTGTACTTGTCCAGAAAAAGTCACATCTAGCCGAGGAGGCGGGCTATGTGACCCGGCTTGCACGCATCTGCATAACGGATCCCAACTATGATAGCTATACGGAAATAACAATCCAATGTACTGCCACAGAGGATCACACGGATTACAATATACTGCGGGATGCCAAGATAACCCTGGCAAGCCAGAAGTTGGCTCATCAAATGGGAATCAAAAGGGATGATCATGTGCTCGTGACGGTCTTTTCACCCTCCAAGGAGATTAGCGATCAGCCCGAGAACAGGTCAGCCATGTGCATCTATAGCCTAAAGGACATCGAGGATGTGTTCATTGAGAACATACACATGTGCTTTAATGGCACCATCAAAGATCGTAATCTTGGCTACATTTCGGGCACCATTAACGACGGCCGATGTCCCATCGTTGGTTCCTTGGGCAATATTTATAACTTTTGCACTGTGGGCCTCAAGATCAGTGGTGTTTCTCCGATCACGGCCCAGGCACTGTTTCATTTTGATAACGTGTCAGTGACATCGGTGACGGCAACGACAACCACAGATCAGCAGCATTCGTTGGCCTTTCTTGGCACCGAATCGGGAAGCATTAAAAAGGTGCTGTTGTCGGGCCAAAAGCCTGGGGAATACGAGGAGATTATAGTGGATTCCGGAAATCGTATTCTGCCCAACACTATGATGTCACCCAAACGGGATTTCCTCTATGTGCTGTCCACGCGACGATTGACCAAGTTACGCATCGAACACTGCTCCATGTATACAAACTGCTCGGCCTGCTTAGAGTCCCGGGATCCCTTCTGTGGCTGGTGTTCTCTCGAGAAAAGGTGTACTGTCCGGTCCACCTGTCAGCGTGACACATCCGCCTCCCGCTGGCTATCTCTGGGCAGTGGACAGCAGTGCATCGATTTTGAATCCATTGTTCCCGACAAGATACCCATCACGGAGTTGAGTCAAGTGCAGTTGATCATACGAACGCTGCCGGAGCCATTTAATGCAAAATATCGTTGTGTCTTTGGCAATTCGACGCCCATCGATGCCGAGATTCTGGAACATGGTTTAGCCTGTGCCACGCCCCCCATTGAACAGAGACCCAGCATTGCAAGCAACATGGATCACGTGCTAGTGCCGCTCTCCGTGCGGAGCTCGGAGACCAACAAGGACTTTGTCTCGCGGTCCTTTGCATTCTTCGACTGCTCCCACCATGCCAACTGTCGGACATGTGTGCGCAGCTCCTGGGGCTGCAATTGGTGCATCTACGACAACAGGTGCGTACATCAGTCCGATCAGTGTCGGAATATGGAGTTACCCATGACCTCTGAGTCGCAATGCCCGCATTTAAAGCGAAACCGGGAACCAATTCTGCTTCCGGTGCGGGTGCCCAAGGAGATCCGCTTAGAGATTGAGAATCTACCCAAACCCAAGAGCGCTCATGCCGGCTACCTGTGCACCATCCAGATTGAGGCCGCCCAGATGCTACTGCCCGCTCACGTCGAGGGCAACCGGATTGTGGTGTGCGAGAAGACGCCGTATTTCTATGAGACGAATACCCACGAGTACGAGGCCAAGGTGGACATCACCTGGAATCGTCAGCACTATGTGGACACCGCTAGCATTATACTGTACAAATGTGATGTTTTGGGATCCCATCGCCAACATGCCGACTGTAGCTTGTGTGTCACCCGTGATCCAAAGTATCAGTGTGCCTGGTGTAGTGGATCCTGTGTGTACAACGAAACCTGTGGCTCAGTGTCTCCCGGCTTGAGTGCCGTCCAGCCAGGCAGCAATGCTATTATGCAAAACGACTGTCCGCGTCCAAGAATCGACATCATTAAGCCTCTGTCGGGGCCCGTTGAGGGCGGAACTTTGGTCACCATTGAGGGCAGTAATCTAGGCATACGGGAGGAGGATGTGCGCGGCAAGATATCCATTGGCAATGTGCCCTGCGAGCTAGTCAACTATCAGATCTCCGTGAAGATCGAGTGTAGGACCAAAGCAGCCCTGCATGAGATGTCCGCGCCCATTAAAGTTGCCAACGATGCAGGTTACACCGAGTCCAGCGTGCAGTTCCACTTCAAGAATGTCCAGCTAAGTGGTCTGTATCCCACCGTTGGCCCTAAGTCCGGTGGTACCCAGCTGTCCCTATTGGGACGCTATCTCAACATTGGATCCAGTATTCGTGCATTTCTGGATGAGTACGAGTGCCACATCAATGTGACTCAGGCGTCATCCTCCCGGCTCGCCTGCATCACCTCGGAAGCGACACAGCCGGAGCCCATACGCTCCCTGCGTCTGGTCATTGACGGTGCCAATCGCACCTTTAGCTGCCAGAATCTTGAGCCAGTGCAGCACAGTTATGGCAGCTACGGATCCTCCTATGGCCCCTCCTATGGCTCATACTACAATTTACCGCCACAGCCGTGCTCTATATTCAATTATACGCAGGATCCGCGCATTATGCAGATCAAACCGTTGCGGAGCTTTGTCAGTGGCGGCCGCATTCTGACTGTTCATGGCATGTATCTGGACTCTATACAGAACCCGGAGCTAGAGGTGTTCCTGGATAGCGAGCGGGTTAACAAGACCTCCTGCACCGTCATCAATTCTAGCCAAATGGAGTGTCCATCGCCACCGGTTAACCTCAAGTTCGAACTACTGAAGCACTCGACGGATCATTCCGAGCTGAATGTGTCCGGAGCGGGTTTCAAGCCCAAGTCAAAGCGGGAGATCCACTACAATGAGGATATGCATTACTTTGGAGCCGGCAATCTGGACGTGGCCGCCTTTGTGAAAGTCCACGAGACACAGCTGAATCTGCAGCTAAGCTTTGTCATGGATCATGTGCAGCTTGTAAGGGATTTGAACAAGTACTTTCATGACATACGCAGCACCATTGTGTACCTGAGCGATCCCACGTATTTGCCCTTTGGCAACGATGGCATTAAGCTCTACAAAGGAGATACCCTGGTCATAGAGGGTGAGCTCCTCAACCTGGCGGCGGATGAGTACGATGTAAATGTAACCATTGGTACCGCCCAGTGTAATATCACCAGCCTGGCAGTTACCCAGCTTCTCTGTATTCCGCCGGAACAACAGCCGGCGCCGACCGATGAGAACGGCGTGGATCAGGCTGCGGATTTACCGCTGGTGGTAGTCAAAGTGGGACGCAATTTGCGCTTTGTCATCGGCCATCTCCGGTATGATCTGAACAAACCCTATGCCATGCCACACGCTATGCTGGGCATAATTCTCACGGTGCTGGCCTTGATTGTCATCCTCGTGGTGGTGCTGATCATATTCCGACGACGCTCGACGCAGGCGGAGCGGGAGTATAAGCGTATTCAGATTCAGATGATAACGCTGGAGAGCAATGTGCGCTCCGAGTGCAAGCAGGCCTTTGCTGAGCTGCAGACAGACATGACCGATTTGACCGCCGATCTGGAGAGCACGGGCATACCCACGCTTGATCATGTAAATTACATTATGAAGGTATTCTTTCCCGGCGTCTCCGATCATCCCATATTGAATTCGACGTCTACCTCCGCATCCTCGAAGATGCGGGCTAATGGCCAGCACAGCAACTATGACACGGCGATGATGCAGTTTGAGCAACTGATCGGGAACAAGTACTTCCTATTGACATTCATTGAAACGCTGGAGGCACAGCGCTCCTCGTTCTCCATAAGGGATCGGGTGAATGTTGCCTCGCTTCTAATGGTGATCCTAATGAATAAAATGGAGTATGCCACCGAGATACTTAAATCCCTGCTGCTCCGTCTCATTGAGAAGTCACTGGTTAGCAAGCATCCACAGTTGATGCTTCGTCGCACCGAGAGCGTTGTGGAGAAAATGTTGACCAATTATCTGGCAATCTGTATGTACGATTACCTCAAGGAATATGCCGGGTCCAGTCTGTTCCTGCTTTTCAAGGCCATCAAACATCAGGTGGAGAAGGGCCTGGTTGACGCCATCACCCATGATGCTCGTTATTCGCTCTCCGAGGAGCGCTTGCTTCACGAACAGCTCAGCCATTCTATGGTCATTTTGCATATACTTCAGGATGATCTCGACGAGAAGATTCAATGTCGTGTGAACGATTGGGACACCATTTCCCAGGTCAAGCTCAAGATACTCGATGCCATTTTCAAGAATACACCCTTTTCTTTGCGCCCGTCGGTGCACGAGGTTGATCTGGAATGGCGACATGGTCGCGGTGGCCATTTGACGCTCCAGGACGAGGATCTCACCACAAAGACCATCAACGGTTGGAAGCGTCTAAATACCCTTTTCCATTACGGCGTCAAGGAGTCGGCAGTCATGTCGCTCATCGCGAGACAGAATGATAACTACAACATGCCTTATGGAAAGCAACAGGCCCCTTATCACAATTGTAAGTGTAATACCCATTAGTCATCAACGAGCAGGTCTTACTGTATGTAACAGGCAGAACTACACACCTCCGACACTCTCAATCCGGAGAGTAAAGGATATGCTAAGGTTTAATCAATTTCTTTTTCTATGATTTGCAGTTTATTACATAAACAATTCGCAGAGTCATATAATCATTAACAACGACATTGAGTCGGGTCTACAGCAGCCGAGACTGTATCACCTGGTAAAACCTATCTTGCCGGATCACTACATGAATATTAAAAACTCGGCCCTTTCGGGTGTCCTCACACCTTCCCAAGGGGCCGTGGCCCATTGCATTGGTGGCATTGGTACCAACAGCGAGCGGGTGAACAAGACCATTCCCGAGGTCTATCTGACAAGACTCCTGGCCACCAAGGGCACTATTCAGAAGTTTGTTGACGATTTCTTTTCGATCATCCTGACCGTCAACGAGGAACTGCCGCCGGCAGTCAAGTGGTTGTTCGATCTGTTGGACGAGGCCGCTCGGAGGCATGACATTGCCGATTCCGACGTCCTGCACGCCTGGAAATCCAATAGTTTACCATTGCGCTTCTGGGTGAACTTCATCAAGAATCCGGACTTTATTTTTGATGTGAACAAGACATATTCGGTGGACTCGTGCCTAAGTGTTATTGCACAAACGTTTATGGATGCCTGCTCCACAACGGAGCACCGATTGGGCAAGGACTCGCCATCCAATAAGCTCCTGTTCGCCAAGGTAAGGCATGGGTAAACGGTTCACAAGTTTTGTCCTTTTCCGTATGAATTTTATCTGTTATATATTATGTTTGTACCGTGTGCCTATATATTTAAGGCTTTCAAAACTGGTAATTAAATAGTGAATATCTTGCTTTTAGGATATACCCAACTACAGAGTTATGGTAAAAGAGTTCTACCGTGATGTAGCCCGACTACCACAAATCAGCGACCAAGAGATGAGTACTGCAATGCAGCAATTGTCAGTGCAGCAGAGCGACGAGTTTGACACGATTGCGGCCTTGAAGGAACTCTACATATACATTACCAAGTACAGGGAACAGGTGAGTAATTAATATCTACTCTTTATATAGCTATTTACAATTTACGTTGTTTGCCTGTGCAGATAATGGATGCTCTGGAGTCGGATCCAAACTGTAAGAAAATGTATCTTTCGCGAAAACTTGAGAATGTTGCTTGTACTTTGGATGGCGAGAATAATTCAAACTGCTGACAAGAATTGAGGTCTCTTTGTGACACAACAATTGATTTCGTATTTAGTTTTATGTGCTACACAAAAAGTACATATATACTCTGTATAGTATAAAGTGCCAATTCGAACAAGAATAAGTTATAATGAAACATGTTGAAACGAAACAATTCCAATTCTGGCGACTAACAAGTCTTATATATTTTAGATTATATACTAAGTAAGAATTTTGGATTGCATCGATATATATACATATATATATTTTAAATCGACTGAACTGTACAGAAATACGCAAAAAAGCAAAGCATTTAAAAGTCTGGTAGGCATTGAGCAAAATTTGTTATATGCATTATTAATTGCATTTATTTTCTATTTAGTATTAATTAGAGCTACGCTTGTAACTAGAATCTTAGGTATTTAGTGTTTACATAGATACTTAAATACAAAACTACACAAAAACGAGTACATATACACACAGAGAAATGATTGTTGGTATGTAGCAAGAATTTTGAAAAGTAGTTTTAAGCTGAGTGTCATCTCTCTCTATATTCCATATTTTTTCTTTATACTTTACCAAACTATTAAATTATATTATTTAAGGATGTAAGCGAATATAATTATAATCGAATGAGAAAGTCATCTCAATTTAACAATAGCTTGTAAATCTAAACAAAGTCACAAAATTCTCTGTAGACAGCGTGGCTCTATTGATAGAGATGCTCATTGTAAGCAAACAGCGCTGCGTCTCTGCCGAAACAACCACACTATGTACAAAGTAACAGCTGACCAACTTTACTTTCGTGTATGGTATTGAACCGTCTTGGGTATTATCTAATTTTATTGAAACGTACTCATATTTTGCTACTTTACGCAGTTTACCGTGCTGCCTCTTTAAATCTGCTCAACACTGAGTATAACATTTTAGAACATGTGATATATATTGTATTAAGGATTCGTGGAGTTTCTTTAGTGTAGCCAACTAAACGTGTTTCGTTAGTGCGTCTAAGATGGTAACACTAATTTACAAATCCACTTTTCACACTGCTTTCTATAACTTTAATTTTCTATTAAATTTTAATGATTTTTTTTGCAAGCTGAAATTGACAGATATATATGTATAGTTTCTTAAAATAAAGCTCAATGAAATGTTTATTTAATTTTCAACTTTCAGAAGTCTAAAATTAATCGTACGTTAATTTTTTTTAAAATATTTTTGTACATCTACTGTATATAAAATAAACGAATTAATGAAAATATACATTTAAATATATGATTACGAATATAAATTGTCTTTTGTCTAAGCTGAAAGTAAATAAATTTGAGTGCATAACATGTATATACTATATGTACTTTATAATATATATACATACATATATATATAGTACTTATATATGTATATATATAGTACTCTAAGCGAATGTATTTATATTACCATGTACTTTTTTAATAAAGTTTAATAAGCTCTTCAATATCGAAATAAATTGAATGATTTCGGATGTGCTTTACTTTTAAAAGGAAGAGTTAACTGGTTATAAAGAAGATTATTATTATATAATTTACTGTCTATTTTGTTATGAACAAGGCCTATATGAGCTACATACAATAGTTGTCCGGTCCGGATCAAGTTTGGGAAGGATAGTTATAATTGTTTTGTAGACATAACGTGTGAGATTTGTATATTTTTGTGAAGTCGGGAACGACTTCTCCTGCCTGGAGTACAGGGACTAAATATATTACAGAAGATTCGTAGTGCTGACTGTTGGATGCCTAAGAAAGGCAATAATCAAACTAGCGGACTGTAAAAGACCCCATACTCATTCTAGTATGCATTTTCCATACAAATGACCAATTGTCGATCGATTAGTCCTATGGGGGCTGTTGGATATAGTTGGTCGATCTGGATTAGACTTAGTGTGTGAATTTAGTCACGATAGCTCCAATAGTCTTCGAGTTGTGTCTTTATTATCTTTACATCACCATTACTCGACAATTGCTTATTTGTATGGTACAAAGAGCACTAGAATGAGTACTGGGTATTTTATTTTTGGCTCGCTCGTTTGTTGCCTTTCTTAGTTGTTTAGAGTATGAGGACTGAAAATAGTTTCCAGGATGACTCTTACGGTTACACACAGTTTATCCGTAATAAATTGGTTGGCTGAACTGCAGGTTGTTTCTCTGTCCAACTAGAGATTTAATTAAATTCGCAGAGAAATAAATACAGTATTTTTATGTTAATTGTTTTTGTTATTGCTATTGTTATGAACAAATGAGTTAAACATAAATAAATTTAAATTTGGCGGCAATTTCACTTAATAATCTCGCACACACACGTCAAGCAGATTATCTAAAATATCCTCGTTGCGATTGATCTCGGCGCTGTGAAGAAAGTTGAAGGACTCGTCGACACCGTCTATATACGCACGGAAGTTGGCGTATTCGCAGCTAATTGGGAAATCTGGACTAGGAACTACGGGAGTAACCAATGCAATATCCGCATCTTTGTTCGCAGAATCCAGAATCGTGGACATGTGCGATGATGATATGATGACATTTTCATTGGACATCGGAATCTCGTCTTCTGTGTAAATCTAAAAAATTAAATTAATAGATTAATAGATATCGATGGGGGTTCTAATGGAAAATGATTATGGACAAACCATATTTGCGCAGCTGAATTTGTTGTTGATGATGCTGTTTAGGCAAGAGGAGGATTCGTCTACAATGCCCGTCGTGCTGATGATGATCGTACCCAGCTCGAATTGCGGCTGCAGTTCCTCCGTGGATAAAGCAAGCTCGCTTGGACACAAGAATGTATTATCGGCACCCTGTGTTCGGGACAGACCCAGACCCACTTCGAGCGGTTTCTGGCCCAAAACCAATTGGGTCCCCCTGACAGTATCCACATAGTGGTTGGTCTGCGAGAGCTGTTCATATTGGTAGCATGACGGATCGTCGCCTTCTCTTTCTCCTTCTTCCTCGATCTTGCCCGGCTCTAAACTTCGGGTACTGATTTCCAACTTTCTCAACGGACCAAGATTTTTACCTTGCATCGATTTGGATTGTCCCGATTTGCGATTACGTATCCGTTTCCTGTCACACTTCTTGGGATCCACGCCTAGTTCCCAGTAGCCTCCCTTTCCTTTCTCCTCGCGCTTCCGGTTGCGAAAACAGTGGTGCAGCGAAAGATTGTGCCTTATAGAGTTCTGTAAGTAAGTTTATCTTGATTTGAAAACAAAGTAAAACTAGTAGCGAAAGGTCGAGCGAAACGTAAAAGACTATATACGCCCACTGAAGAAATCACGTGTTCTAATATCAACATAATCGATCAGTTTTCATACCAATTGTCGAATTCAGACGGATGAATCCTATGACATGGTTTATATGACATACACAATATCGAATAATCGGATTTGTCACAAAATAATGCAAAAAATCTGTTATTTATTTAAGAAATGTTAAAATTCTTAAACCAATTACTGCTTCTCGACATGATACACAAAGTGTGAGTTATCGAATCGACTCAAGAATTTATACATGTATGCTCACTATGGGATTGTCCCCGCCCCTTTTTACATATATTTATTATTATTACTAAGTACAGGGTCTAAAAGGTACTCACATTCCACTTTTTACGGGCTCGAAAGAAGGCGAACTTTGACTCAATCCAAGCACAAATCTGCTGAAGTGTTACTCGTCCATTCTCGAGCATTGCCATTCCAATAATATGGGAATAGTTGAACGGAGGCTTTTCCGTTACATCTGTTTTATACTTGATCTCAGACTTTTCGTACTCGGCCAAATCTCTGAAAAGCCACAAGAAGAACAAAAGAATTGCGGTTTAAGTTTGACAACATGTTTTTGGCCCAGTTCTCAGCTCTCTTAGGTTTTTTTCTTTCCGAATCTAAATAAACTTGAGAATCTATGAGATTATTTAACACTAGTTTTTAACATTAGTTTTATGGCGACTATATAATATAGTTTTTCGATACGAACTATAAAGCTGAAGTGTCATCAAATGAAATAATACATACTATAAATTCTGGGAACTGGGACTGTCATATGGACAGACGGGCACTCCGATTGTAAAGCTCTGGACACTTACCGTTTAATTTTGTTTATGAATATGTCGTAGCGCTCCGCTGGACTTAGGCGCTTTGAAAGAGCTTCTGCGGATGTCGTCGAACCTTGTTTTCTTGAATCTGTTCCGGAAACTAAATTTGGACTTATGGACTTCTTGTTAGGGCACTTTGTGTGACTAATATTCAATTCAGAAAGATTTAGTTTTCTGCTCTGTGTGGTCTGATTTCCGAGTGAGCTGACATTTGTATATAGGTCATCCTCTGAATTACCATCCATTATTTTTGGCCAAGTTACGTTTTGATTACGCAGCAACCAGTTAAGATTGGTCAGCTCGCGCTCCTCATCAGATTCATCAATTTCCAACTCCGGGGAACCCATCAGATTGTGGCATACCGACCTGTATATCTCGTCTTCTCGCAAATTATTACCTGATGTAATCATCTTCAATCTGAAAGTTGGTAGAATTTTAAATATATTTCATGTTTTCAAATTACTTATGGTCTTATAAACTTTAGGACTTTAACTTTAAGACCTGAAATTCTTAATGTTTCCCAAACGCTTTAAGCTTTGTTTAATTGATATTAAGATTTCTAAGCTAATCTCTGAAAAAAAATATTTCCAAATATCGTAAATAAATAATTTGTAAATTATTCTTGGTTTTAGAGTATTTTAAGAATAATAAGTCTATACGAATGAATTGCATATATAGGTTGTATCGGTATTATTAATTTTATTTTGTGACTTTTAAGATCTGGGTATACTTCGGGTATTCATAAAATATAAACGTGTTCTCTACTTTTCGATAACTTTATTTAAAATTTGTGACCATTATCTTTACAATGGAACCGCTTATTATAAGTCTAAGATTGAACAATAATGTTGAAAATTGTGCAACTCTTGGTCCTGAGCCAATAAGTATATAAACCTTTTGACTTGGGGCTTTTCACCCCCAAATTCACTTAGAGAGTCCCAGCTGCCATTGGCCCTGCTTGTGGATATGAACACGAATAGCCTGATTGGTGAACAGTGAACACCGGGGGTGGTATTTTGTTAGTGTAAAAAGTTCACTCGAACAGTGCTCAGACCCACTAATATTCCATATTTTGATAACGATAAGTTCATTTTTCCTTTTTATACCCTGTACTCCATAGAGATAAAATAAATGACAAGTAAAAAAGGCTACAGTCGAACGAGCCGACTGTAGCCAAAATTCCGTACTCATTCTATGGAGCATTTTACCATGGGAGCTATAGGATTGAGTTGTCCGACCCCCTTAGCTTTAATCGTTTCCAATTTATGGCTTTATGAAAATAGATTTTTGAAATTAGTCCTCTAGCTCTTATAGTCTCTAAGATCCAGGTGTTCATATGGACGGACGGACTAACGGACATTGCTATATCGACTCGACTGTTGATGCTGGTCAAGAATATATATACTTTATAGGGTCGGCTACACCTCCTTCTGCCTGTTACACACATTTTGCTTCTAGCAACCCTGGCAAAGAGAAAACTGTACTCTTTTTGATTACGGGGTCTAAAAATAACAGTGCCAAGCAGCTGCAGTGCTGTCTGCTGTCTGCGAGGGAGACGCCATTTTAAGTGAGCATCGAAAAACTCAACTCAAATATGCAACTTTCACTCAGACAAAGAGATCTGAGTTTAAAGCAGCATCAGTGAGCAAACCGCCATTTTGAATCTAGTTTAGAGCTATAAATAACTTATTGCTCTAGGCAATTATCACAATTATCACTCAAGAAGAAGACCGGAGTTTGAGTTAAAAGAGACTGTGAACATAGTATGTTTTGAGCTCTGGGAAAAAAAAGTCATTCAGTTTTATGAAGTTAATTTAATTTTCACTTCGATGGATTTGGTTTAACAAATATCTTATATGTATGTATAACTATTTCAATACTTATTATTTACTTAAGGGAAGAGAAGTAGTTTTGTATGAGGGCTGCGAATTGTCGCGTTCGCTTTGTGTTATTCACACCAATCAATATTTCACTCAAAAAATGTTCTCAAAGTTTGAGCTTTTTACAGGAATATTATTAATTATGAATTAATGTTAAAATTGTTTTTTACATTTTTTCTCTTTTCTACGGATTGTGCGATTACAGCATAGTTGTATATCACTTTAATCATAAAATATTACAAAACTCCATTCAAAATATATTCTCAATATTTTATTTCGATCTCAAATTACTTCTTTACTGTTTTGATTTTTAATTGAATTTTAAATTGAATAAAGTGTACTAATTAGGGGAAACTATGAAACTGACGATTAATAGACACCATGACTCAGCTTTTGAATGGAAAAATATTCATTAACCCCACTTTCGACTCCACTTCGGATTGATTTTTACACGGAATTCTGGAGAGTAATACTAAGAGCCAGAAAACTTTAAAAAGATAATTATTTATTGATTAAAAATAAATTATATTGTTTTTTTTTACATGTAATATTTATTTATGAAATATTTATTTATTTAGAATGAACTCTTTCAACTTTTAACTAGTATTTATTTTGCACACATTTTTTAATTTTTTGTAATAGTTATAATGTACACTTTAAATTATTTAATACTCCTGGATTGTATCTATAAGGTATGAGGAATGGCCTAACCTCTAAAGCGGCTTTTAAAGCCAATGCAATTTCAATAAGCGATATTTATGCAGATTAATAGTTCTTAAAAAAGAATTTGAACTTTGTTTAACTGTTTCGAGCGAACAGCAGAATTTACACTGTTCTTCCTAGGCTCGATACACCTGTAACAATTCTCGATTCTCGACTCTCGACTCTCTGGTTAGGTCTGGTCAGCTTTCCAGAGCGTTCCAACCCTTAGGAGTCCGGCCTGTAGAGCCAGATTGCTAGAGTTGTAGTGTAGTGGTGAAATCGGTCGGTAGCTCCCAGTGGGCGGAGAATGTATTGTACCTATTGATGGTGTACACTGACAAAAACGATACAACAATTTCAGGAGCACACAAAATTATAGGACCCAAACGTTTATACTTTGTTAGGACCATAAGTATTATAATACCAATACCTACTCTATATACTTAAAACCATGAGCTGAAACCCTTTGAGATTTATAAACAAGGGAATAAAGACCTTTCGTCTATTAACACTAACGCTTAGTTATTTTATAAATGAGAGGCCATGATATTTAAAATATTTATTCCTTATTTAAAAGCACGATCATTTTTATCAGTGTAAAATTTAGCAGGTGTCTAAAAACAGCAGAGCGTGTATGGTCAGAAGGTTCAGTGACCTAGAACATTTCTGTCCTGCGAACGAGAGAACTTTGTGGTATAAAGTTTTGGACTGAACCCCTAATAGAGGCGCCTCTGTACACCTGACGAACTAACGTCCACGAACCCTTAAAAATGTATGTATATAGTATATAGTATGTTGTATATTATATTTGACAAAACCCGACTAGGAACGACTGAGCATCGACCAACGTCCACGGCGCTACGAGAACTTTCAGACGCAATATCAACCCCTATTTGCTGGAAGATGTGGTCAGTGGGCCTAACACTTGTCGTTCTTGTTGTTGTCATACACCCCATAAGCACACACTCCCACACACACACACACACACACACACACACACACACACACACACACACATGTATATATACACACAACTATTTCTAGACAATATATTTATTATACTCTCTGCAAGAGAGGGTATATTGGGTTTGTGACAAATATGTAACAGGCAGAAGGAGGCGTGGCAGACCCCATAAAGTATATATATTTTTAATCAGCATCACAAGCCGAGTCGATATAGCGGTGTCCGTCTGTCTGTCCGTCCGACCGTAAGAATACCTGGAACCTCTAAACTTCAAGAGCTGTAGCTACCAAATTTGGAATGAAAGTCCTTCTATATGTCAGGCAGTTCAAGTTGATTTCAAACCAATTTGTAAAAAACTATTTTTACTTCACCGTTACTTGGAAACGGCAAGAGCTATCGGGACCGAAATTTCGTGTATGATAAACTATAGCCAATAACTGATATAGAACTAATCGGTCGAAAATTAGAAATTTGTATGAAAAAACGTGTGTTCTAATAAGTACGGGGTCTTTTACAGTAGGCTCGTTTGACTGAAGAATTTCTCACTTGTTCGATTTAAAATTTAGAATTTACTATGATTTGGATTCGAATTAAAGAAAACAAGTTTGAGACCCAAGAAAACGCTGAAATATATTAACCCACCAATAAAAAAAAAAATGTTATTTGCTACTCGACTATGAGATACTCCTTGCTGTTGAAATAATAGTTATTAATTTTTGGTACAAACAATTATTTTGGGAAAAACATTTATTAGGCAAGGCATCGTGTAGTTACGTCGTGTACAATACAAGTAAAATTATTTACTACAATATATATATGTATGTATATACAAAAACAAATAAACTGGCACAACATTCATTTTGAACAATAAATTAAAGACATAAATGCAATAAATCAAATATGTAACCATTTAAGGAGACAGCTAACTAAAACATAGTGTATTAAATAAAAGAAGTAAATTTAACAATTAAAATCAAATCAAATCGATTGCAAATAACTATAGAAATATAATATAATAAATACTTATATACATTTAATGATTCATTTGCTATGGCGACAATAAATATTGTAGTTTTCCTCTCTATATAGAATCAAAGCCCGAAAGGTCACTCTCCAGCTAAAAAAAAATATAAAGATAAATGTTTTTATAAGTGGATACTACTATCATATTGAACGGGATGAGGATGAGGATGGCGATGAGGATGGGGATTTATGACAAACCTTTTCGGGCATATAAAGATGAGTATGTGGCAATAGAAATGTTGAGCCCAGATCACGCTCAGTCATCATATTCGGCTCCTAAATTAATAAAAATAAATAATAAATAAATTGATCATTGTTAATAAGTATTAAAAAAGAATACCTCGTTTGTGGTGCTCTGCGCTTGCATATCAAAACATAGATGCATCGACTTTGTTACAGCTTGAACGGTTGTCTCATCAAAAGATCTCACATCGCTTGATCTAAAATTATATAATAGTTTTTATTTTTATGTCAATCTATATATATTTAAAAGATAATTTATCCTCACTGAGGGACTGAACAAGTAACATTTTTAACAAGTAACAAGACAAGAAAGAAAAGTACAGTCGAGCACTCCCGACCGTAGAATACTCTCTGCAATTTATTCCCGATCATTTAATAAAATCGATATCCAAGTATATCAATTGATAGTACTTGCAGTAAATGACGTTGAAACAAAAACATATGTTTGTATGTATACACACACATATACATTTGACATTATAAGTATGCACGCACATATGTATGTATGTGTGTATATGTAATACATACACAATTGGTTGGCAGAGCCAGCATTCGCGGGCAGCGCTGCCGCTAGAAAGCAGCGAAAACGTTCGCTCACTTGTTTGTATGTTTCTGTCTCGCTTGCACATATGCAGTGAAATGGCGTTAAATTATAAACTTTGTTACGTGTTTAGCTCTTTTGTTTATTGTCCGATTTAGATGCAACTTTTAGGATAGTTTGATATATTTTGTCTTCAAACGAATGTGAAATTACAATACTGTACGATAAGAACATATACCTTATAATCGGTATCGTAGTTTGAAAGTTATTTTATTTCTTGTGGGAAAAGGGGGCATGGCAGTCCAAAATTTTTAATATCGATGCATTTATGCCGTCTCAAGGAACCTCCATACCAAAATTGGTGTTCCTTTTCCGAACCCAAAAAATGTATATATTCTTGATCAGCATCACCAGCGGAGACGATATAGCGATGTCCGTCTGTCCGAATGTCTGTCCGTCCGTCCGTATGAACACCTGGATCTTTTAAACTACAAGAGCTAGAGTCACCAAATTTGGAATGAAAGTCCGTCTGCTTCGCGAGCAGATCAAGTTTATTTCAAATCTTTGCCAAGCCCCTTACCGCCCCCGCAAATTGTAAAAAACTATTTTCACATCACCATAACTTGAAAACGACTAGAGCTAGGAAGACTAAATTCACACATTATGTGTATAGTACCATTATAACTATCCTCACTAAATTTGGTCCGGATCGGACAACTATAGCCTATAGTTCCCATAGGACAAATCGGCCGAAAATTGGTGATTTGTATGGAAAAACGTGCACTAGAATGAGTACGGAGTCTTTTACAGTCGGCTCGCTCGACTGTACTCTTTCTTACTTGTTATTTTTATACCCGTTACTCGTAGAGTAAAAGGGTATATTGTATTCGTTGGAATGTATGTAACAGGGAGAAGGAGGGATGGCAGACCCCATAAAGTATATATATTCTTGATCAGCATGACTAGCCGAGTCGATATAGCCATGCCCGTCTGTCCGTCCGTCCGTCTGTGTGAACAAAAGGATCTCAGAGACTATAAGAGCTAGAAAGGCCCGAGTGGTCGCAAACGAAAGATAAAATGCCCAAGCAGTACAAGTTAGTTTTTGTTTTTTGACACGCCCACTTTAGGGCGTTCTATGTGCATACAAAGGTAAAAACAGGTAAAAATAGCATGTTTTAGTATAGAAAACTTTTTTGTTAGCAATGCTATCTAAACCAAATTGACACAGAAAGTACACGTCTAGGGATTACATATACTGACCAAGTTTGATCCAAGTCGGACAACTATATCGTATAGCTCCCATAGGGACAATCGGTCAGAAATACGCTCTAAATATGAATTTATGTGAATAACTTTTGCATTGGCCAAGCAATCGAAGGGAAACTTACACAGAATATATTTGTCAATAATATAAACATGCTTTCATTCAAATCGAACGACTATATCGTATAACTCCCATAGGGACGATCGGTCAAAAATACGCTGTAAATATGATTTTGTATGAAAATTTTCTGCGTTTCTCAAGTCATCTGAATTAAAATCAATAGGGTCGATTACCTAAACGATTGTACTATTATTATTATTATATCCCATTGTTAATAATATAATTAAACTGAGTAACGGGTATCCTAAAGTCGTGAGGCGACTATAGCATTCTTTCTTGTTAAATACTGTCAACAATAAATACACTTACATGGCATTCGTGCGAATGTTTCCCATCCAAGAATTCATCCTCTGAATTTCCCTGAAAATAGTGCAAATTATAAATATTATGTCAGAATCAGAAATCGAATACCTTAATAAATTGACTGATTAACTTACTCGCCTGATCGTAAAATTGCCTTCAAGTTTGATTTGGATACTTTTTGTGCTTCTGGTGAGAGTAATTTTATGTGGTTTTCGGCTTCTTTCGGAACAAGATTTGAGTCTGATCGATCACACACAATTGCGGATACCTCAAAACCAGCCGAAACTAGAGCACCACTTTTTGCAGGCATTTCAGTTTCAATTAAATTGATATGAGATTGAGATCCATTTGGCATAACGGTGTCAACCTCATGAGCACTCAAAGAGTGCGACTTGCTTACTGGCATAAGTTTCGCTTGATCTACTCCAGTAGCTGCAGCCTGAGGTAAAATGGTAGGATGAAAGTATCTGGCTCGCGGGATCATAACCGTTAGAGAACGATCCGATTGAACAGCTTCGTTAGCATTAATGTTAAAGTTGCTAAAATGTGATCGATCGCTCCTTTCCTTATTCTGATTCGGACTCCTGGGCGAGGTCTCTTTAAAGTTGCCTCGCCGTTTTGGAACATCGAACGACTTCTGAAATAAGTAAAATTGTAAAATTTTTGGGCTAGAGCCGTACATGGAATTAAGAACCTACTTTTGGGAAATACAAGTCCGAATTATGACTGGACTCACTGTTTGAGTCATTCAATATCGCATGTTTCTCGAGACTTCGCTCCTGGAAAAAGGCAGCTGAAGAAATATTGCTGGGATGTTGGTAATGGGAAGCGGTTATAAATATGGGCCTGGTCAAGTTGCCACCATGAACCTTTCGTCTTGCGTATATGAAGAGCAGACACAGCAGCAGCACAAGAAACACCGTTATAACAACAATTACGCAGATCAGGAGAATCTTTAAATTCAGCTGACATGTCACTCCAGTGTACCACGCAAAGCATTCACACACCGAACTTCCATTTCCGTTTCCGTTTCCGTTTCCGCTCGAGTTTTCCATGATACAATTTCCGTGATAGTTGCATTTATCACAGCCAATCAGTTTGTCAGAACATTGACGACCTGGATAAATCGGATTCTCAGAGATGTCTGCATAGCCCTCTGGACATATACAGGTATAACTGCCTACCAAATTGAAGCACTGTGCATGAATGGAACAATCATTGGAAGTGCCGTTGCCACATTCGTTGAAATCTACAAAAATATTATACATCATGTTACCCTTTTAGATAACCAGAACTGACTGTAAAAGAGCCCAAGTTTATCAAGGATTTGTTTTTGGGAAACTTAAGGCTATACGACTTCGATGTGTGATTATGGGATAAATAAACAAATGGGAAAGGCAACAGTCAAGCGAGCCGACTATACTCATTCTAGTTCGCGTTTTTAGACCCCGTACTCTAAACAAGAAAGGAAGGTACAGTCGAGCACGCCCGACCGTAGAATACTCTCTGCATTTTATTCCCGATCATTTTAATAAAATCGATATCCAAAAATATCAACTGATAGTACTTCCAATAAAACATTTTGAAACAAAAAACATCTGTTTGTATGTATGTATGTATGTATGTATGTATGTATGTATGCACATATACATTTAACATTATATGCATACACTTATGAATGTGTGTATATGTAATACATATACAATTGGTTCGCACGGCCAGCATTCGCGGGTGCGCTGCCGCTACATAAGCAACGAAAACGTTCGTTCACGTGTTTGTATTTTCTGTCTCGCTTGCACACATGCATTGACATTGCGTTCAATTATAAACTTTGTTACGTGTCTAGCTCTCTTGTTTATTGTCCGATTTATATGCAACTTTCAAGATAGTTTGATATATTTTGTCTTCAAATTAATGTGAAATAACAATACAGTACGATAAGATACATTTTTAATGAGAATGCAATAATACCGTCTCTAGGAACCTGCATACCAAAATTGGTATTGCTGGGAGCCATAGTTAATGAGATATTCGCCTAAAACATCAATTTTGTTCGAGGTTTTTCTAGTTTTTTGCTCATTGTGGGCGAACGGGGCGTGGCATCGAAAAAAAAAAGATTCTTGTATTGACTGACTGAATATCGAGTCGATTATGACTAAATTCAAACTTGTAGCTCTTACCATCTCTGAAATCTGTTTGTTCATACGGACAGACAGACAGGCGGACAGGCGGACATGGCTATATCGACTCAGCTTGTGATGCTGCTTAAGAATATTTATACTTTATGGGGTCTGCCACAACTCCTTCAGCCTGTTACATACTTTCACAAACCCAACATACTCTCTCTTGCAGATAGTATAAAAAGAGTATAGGGGTCTATTAGGTTTGTCTGAAGCGAAATGTGCATAACTGGTAGAAGGAGGCTTTTCCGACCCCATAAAATGTATATATTCTTGATCAGCATCACCAGCGGAGACGATATAGCGATGTCCGTCTGTCCGTCCGTCCGTATGAACACCTGGATCTTTTAAACTACAAGAGCTAGAGCCACCAAATTTGGAATAAAAATCCGTCTATATGTCAGGCAGGCTAAGTTCATTTCAAATTTTTGCCCACCATTACTTGAAAACGACTAGAGCTAGAGATTCACACATTATGTGTATGGTACCATTATAACTATCCTCACCAAGTTTGATCCGGATCGGACAACTATAGCGTATAGCTCCCATAGGACAAATCACTCGAAGATTGGTGACTTGTGTGTAAAAATGCGGTTTAGAAAGAGAACGTGGTCATTTACAGTCGGCTCTCTCGAATGTAGCCTTTCTTACTTGTTTCCATACAACTCACCAATAAACATACACACGATAGCTCTAGTCGTTTTCAAGTTATGTGTTATAAAAATGCTATAAATTTGAAATGAACTTGGTCTGCTTGCCAAACAGACAGACTTTCATTCCAAATCTGCTGGCTCTAGCTCTTATAGTCTCTGAAATCTAGGTGTTCATTCGGACAGACAGACAGACAGACGGACATTGCTATATCGTCATGGCTGTTGACGCTGAGCAAGAATATATATACTTTATAGGGCCGGAAATTTGTTCTACATAGTATAGTTTTTTAAACAAGACCGTGATACACATATTGTGTGAATTTGATAATGATATCTTTAGTAGTTTTCAAGTTATGGTGTTTTGAAAAACGGGTTTTTACACGTATGAATTATACAGTCAAATTAAAATTCTCCAAATAAATAAAATGAACTCCTATCAGTCGATTGTACTCGACATATGATTACCTTGGACTGTTAGAAAGTTGACATTCTCCTTTGAAGTGTAGAGTTCAGTTCCACCAATGCTGTAGTTATACTGTCGCAAATATTTTTTGAACACGGTTTCCAAACGGTTTTCATCGCTGTTTTCGGACAACTAAAATTCGAAAGCGATATATATTATATTATTATTATATTTTATATATTTCATTGATTTAATTTTAAACCTGAAGTAGAAAATTTCCAACCACACCACCGTCACTAGATGGTGAGAATTCCTTTAGCTGGACTCCGTAGTACTCATCTCGGAAATCAGATTGCATTATCATTCGATCGATAGCGTCCAGTATTATTGAGCTAAGGTGTCGATATTGACTCGATGAGTTACTTAAAAGCTCATTATTAAACTTAAGCAGATAATTGCCAACTCTGCCAGCTGAGACTCTCATCTCGTAAGTGTAAGTTGCTGAAATTATTACAATTTTATTCGAGCCTAAGTTCAAAAATATGCTAGCGGAATACAATATTATAATTAAATTATTATCTCAAGGAGGTTATATATTTAAATTTATTTTATAAAAAAGATTTCCATTTCCATTTTTATTAGGGATAGTTTTGGAGTGTGAAGAAATACTCACGCTTGCAGGGTCGATCCTGAAAGATCCGTGCGAAACCTGTGCGACATTCACATCGACTTCCATATCCCGATATATGGACACATATCTCGTTTTTGATGGACTTACAAGATGGATTGCAAACATCGCCTAATGGATAGTTTGGTCTCTGCACCCTGGAGTTTTCAGTTTTGGAAGGTACTGCTGCGGTTAGGACACTACCCAGTAGGATGCTGTTTGAATTAGGTCGTGGCTCAATCTCTTCGTCTCGTGTGGCTAACTCGAATGATACATTTGAATCGTAATCTATATCGAGAACTTCATTTTCGGAGACCGTACTCGTCGACGTTACTTCCAAAATGCTAAAAACTTTGGGTTTTACAGTCGTTGATGTTGACGTCACTAGTTGATCGAATAAAGGTTTCTCAACTCTTATTGAGCTAGACTTTAGTGAATGAGAAATCGTCTTTATTTTGGATTGAATAAAATTTTTGGGCAAACTTTCTACTTTAGTGTTTGAAAGCAAAAGAACTGATGTTTTTGGATCAAGCGATTGATTCCTAATACCAACTGAACTGACTTGTAATGTCTTTGGTTTACTCAATTTACTCAACTCAAATAAAGTCGTTGGTCCTAAAGTGACTGACAATTGATCGGTTTCTATTGGCATACTACTAAAAGGATCTATGGCAAAGTTAACATTTGTTTCCGTACTTAAAATAACTTCGGATGATTCTAACGAATGCTGCACAGAGTCCACTGATCCATTGCTCCTAGGTTCTTTGGTAGTGGAATCCAGATGGTATTTCCAGAGGTTGGTTTGCAGTAATAACGGTTTGATGGTAGTCGATTGTATATCTAATTCCGGCATTACCAATATAGTAGTACCCTTGGTTTTGGTTATGGTTTTTCTGGAACTCATACCAGTTGAAGTCGTCTCATTAGTCTTAATTTTGGTTTCCAGTATGGGTTTCACCATTGGTCTATTTGTAATATCTGAATACTGATTTGAAATTGATATCGACAAAGATTTGGTTGCTTTGGTTGATTTGGTTGAGGCAATCTGTACTTTCGGTGGTGTGTTCGAGAACTTTGAAATAGAAGAATTTTTCCCTTCCAAATTTATTGAGTTTCTTAGTGTTTTCAAAGTAGAACTAGGCGGTATTGCCAATTTGGGTGTTACTGTAGCTGGACTCAACACAATTTTGCTGTACTTCTTCGTATGTATGGAAATCAATTTTCTATTAGTTGATGATGGTATAGGTGATGGTAATAATGATGATGGTGGTAATGGAGATGGTTTTAATCCTACATCATCATTGATTTTAGTTTGATAGATCAATGCAGCAGTTTTCGTTGGGGCCGTGACAATTGTTGGTACCGAAGGAGGAGGCGGCGACAGAGCGGTGATAATACCTCCATTTGTGGGACGAATATACTCAGACATGAGCTGAGATCTCAAATTGAAGCCTTCGCCGGTCGCAAAATATAACTTTTTGGGAATATTGGGTACGAATCTGTGGGTTATGGATTCTCTGTTTAAATCCGTTCGATTCAGCTTCGTAAAGGGTTTACCCAAAGTTTTGTTGCCAATATAGTTGTAGTTGGTAACATTTCGATTTGGTTCTGGATTATTTCGAAAATTATTAGTTGAATATTCAGCGGTTTGATCGTACTGCGTATGTGATGAATTTCGGTTTATAAACTTTAAATATACCGACTGCTTGTTATTGGCTATTGGTATTGAGTCAAACCACTTGATGAAGTCATCAGTTGAATGTTGTTGAAAATTACTTGTACTGGGCTTTGGCTCGGGCTCGGGCTCGGGCTCGGGCTCGGGCTCGGGCTCGAAAAGTTCTATTACTTTCTTTGGCTTCGTGCTATCCAAGTACAAGAGGTTTCTGTTTGGTTTTTTTAACTGATTATTAGAATTTGGACTGGGATTGAGAGACGTATGTAATACCGTGGCATCCAAAGTTTTCGATAGATTTTGATTGCGTTGCTTAAAAGTGTCAATCAAGTGCTGATCAGTAGGCTCCACATCCAATTGTGTGCTCTGCGGTGTAAGGCGTACGTCCACATGAGCCTTATTAAGGGGTATCTTGACAAGGGGCATTGGCGGTACTGCGATTTGGCCCTGTATGGCAGTCGCAACAGGGAAGTTATCATTGTCTCTGTTAAAGGTCAAAGGTGGCACATTCATGTTCACATTGTGGCTGAGCACATCCAATTTTAGGTTGATATTGTGGTGTGCCGAGATACCTAATTTCCCCGATTGCACCGTCCCCAAAACCTGCGGCGAGGGTATCTGTATATATTGAGCTGTTTGCACTGGATATCTTATAGTTTCTGTCAATTTCGTACTAAATATTTGAGGTATTTGCCTAATTTCCAGAATTTCATTATTGCTCAGCTCTGAATTGAAGTGAGCAATTTGTTGTTCCGCCGATTCATAGAATCCGTGGCTATTATAGTTGGTTACCTTATTGTTATTGTTTGGATAAACCATGGGCGATCTCAAGTGAGAAACCGCAGCGGTTGTTGGCCCACTGAAGAGATACGAATTTGAGTTTTCTGCCGGCGGTCGCAGTACGGTTATTGCATTGTAATCCTCGCTGCGTGCAGAAGGAGGATTCAATCTGTGGAATCGCTCCTGGTCGTAATCGGGTTCAACTTCGGCCGGAGGCATTAGGGATAATGGAATCATGGCTGGGAACCAGTTTTTCTTTTTCGTCAATGATTGAGACAATTTGTTGATATGATTGTCCATCAAGTAGGATCCATTGCTGGGTCGGGAATACTGGGGCCCGATGCCGTTAGGCTTACCAATAATAACGTCGGCATTGGCATTGATCACTTCACCCGGTCTGATTGGAATGCCCCTACTCAACAGATAGTCCGCTGCTAGGGATGGTCGAAACGATTCAATATAGTTTCGATAAATATTGCCGTTATTCTGATCGATGAGCACATCGGTTATATTTAAATCGGGTGGGCTTATGTGCAGACTGTGAGCCGATAATCGACCAAGGCTAAGGTCCATGTCACGCTCAGATGAATTGTGATCAGGAATGAATTGGTTGGATGCATATCGATTAACTACTTGGAGTGGTATATAGCTCGGTCCCAGGCCGTTCAATGTGTTTTGAGATTGACCATTTGTTGTATGATTCTTGGGTAAAACGCTCGAAATCTGGTGAATCTGTTGGGTCTGTCTATTGCCGATATTTTTTTGAAGTATGTCCGCAACTACGTCAAATACTGGACGAAATCGTTGTAATTGAAAGGATCCAATAAGCTGCTCAACGGTGGGCGAGGATAAAACATGGGTTGGCTTAGCTTTTAAAGGCTTCACATAGACATCTTTGATTTCAGACTCGGCTAAATTTAAATCTTCGCCTGCTAATCCTAATTCCGATTCAGATTCAGGGCCGGATTCGAATTCGGATTCGGATTCGGATTCTAAACCTATATCTGTTCCTGTTTCCGATTGTGTAATACTCTTTGTTACAGAGCTGGGTCTAATGCGAACTGAAGGTTTTGTTGGAAAACTTATACTGCTACTACTGGAGTAGGGAGCATTTTTAGTGCTTTCGCGTCTAGAGATTGTTATGGACTCCTTTGTTCCTTTAGGTACACTAACAGCCGTTACTTCCAAGGTTTGACCGCTTAGCAATGTGGCTACGGTTACCAAAAGTGTTCGATCGTTCTTTTGCATCATTAGTTTATTTCGGAATATCGACACTAGTTCCGAATTCAATAACGAACTTGGCACAACATCAGTTCTTACACTTTCTATGATCCGCGTCGAATGATCGAATCTGGACGTGGAATCAATGCTACTCGATAAAGTTGGAGTCACCAGATATGTGATAGTTGTCCAAAATGTTTTCGTTGCATAAATGTGAAGATCGAGATCTGTTGACGTCTGATCGTCTATCAATTCAATACTCGATCGTATTTTAGAAGGTCCACGACCTGGTTTAGATTCGGTGATTACAACCTGGGTTAAAATGCTCTCATCGGTCAGGATTGCCGTTGATTCGACGCCATTTTGAAGAGATTTCGTTAATCGACTATAGTACGTGTTTGTATCCTGCAAGGGGGTTGCTTCTTCGGAAGGCTGTAGGAACGATATATAGTCCTCAGGTCCAGTCACCGTATTGATAATGGTATAGCTCGATGTGACCACCAGATCGTTGTTTCCCAACTTGTTATAGTAACGATATGTGGTCGGGAATACTCCAACAACTAGATCGGGAGTCTAAACGAAAACCATATAAATTAAAAGACTATATATATATATATATATAAACCTACTTTTAATAGTGTTAGACCCATTGGCATGTAAGTACTGGCCGGCAAATAGTCAAGCTCTTCGGTATGTCGATTTGAGACGACCTTTTCCACACTCTTAATCCTGGTACTTCCGTCCTGAAGGTATGTCGTGTGGTATGTGTATGTCGTCAAGCACGTCTTCGTTATGAACTGATTTCCATTGATGTGAAACGGAAACTTTTCCTTTTTGTGGATTAAGAAATATACACATATGTATTTATTAAGATCACTTCTGTTATCCTTAGAAGGTGGACATTTCAATTCCCGTAACTCGTACAGTCTATATAGTCTGCCTGGATCTCAGAGAGTATAAGAGCTAGACACAAAATTCGGAGTGAATGTCCGTCCATACGCCAGGTAGAACAACTCACATTTTATGTGAATATCATGATTATAACTATTCTCGACCAGTTTGGTCCTGATCGGACAACTATATCCTATATATTTTGTATATATTATATAAATACATATATTGTATGTACTTGTTTAGCATCAACAGCAGAGATCAGACCATATAGACAGATCATATAGCTCCCATAGGAACAATCGGTTGAAAATGCTGAAAAGGCTTAGTATTAAAATTTTCAGTTTTGGGCGATTTCAAACAAATTCACGCAATACGCATTTGCTATCAATCCCCATTTACTGACCAAATTTGATTAAGATCGAAGAACGATATCGAATAGCTATCATAGGAATTATGAAAATCCTTTGTGTTTTTAGACACTGCAACTATTTTAAAGAAGTATAAATGACTTCTAGGGTATTTCATCTTCGGTGAGTCAAGGGGTATATTGTTTTTGTCACAAAGTTTATAACGCGCTAAAGGGGGGTAGAAGCCCCCATAAAGTATATATATTCTTGATCAGCATCAACAGCCCAGTCGATATAGCCATGTCCGTCTGTCTGTCTATGGCTTCGTATAGCTTCCATAGGAACAATCGGTTGAAAATAAATTTTGTTTGAGCTATCTTAACCAAATTAAGCCTATATCTTATAGCTGCCATAGGAATAATATTTTGAAACGCTCAGTATGCAAATTTTCTGTGTCGCTTAAGCGATTTCAACCAAACTTACGGACAATATGCATGACTGCAAGGGTATTTATTCATCGGCGAGCCGAAGATAACAGTTTTCTTGTTTCTTGTGTTTATCAATATATTTACCTGTTTAGCAGTAGGCAATGCCAATATCATGTGATTCATAAGGGTGCTCGGTGCAAAAGTTACTGGTTTTTTGGCTTCCTGAATAGGCTTTAAAGACGTATGCGTATTTTGCGTATTTTGCGGATTAAGCGAATCTAGCGAATTTTGTGTATTTTCAAATTTTTGATAGAGATGATGATGGCTCTTTGGTGGTTTGTATGTATCGCTATGCTTAAACCTTTCGCTGGCAATGATCAATTCCACGCCATTTGACATGATATGCGTGGCAAGATTAAATCTGGCCTCGTCTAAAATCTTATCAGATAAGTTTCCTATATTGAGGACGTTATCGATGCCATATTTCGCTCCATTTGATTCGCTTTCACTTTTGGTATTGTGACTATTATTGTATCCTGTATTGACAATAACAAAAGAGTTTTTTTTGGAACGGATGTCGAGCCGTATATGAACATCATTTAAAGGCAATAGGGGTTTATTTTTTACTTTTAAATATCCTGAAATATCAGAAGCCAATCCCAAATAAATACTTTGTACAGATATTCTCGATTGTCATCAATCGTCACGAACCGTGAACCCCAACTGAACTGAAAATCCCACTAAATACATGAGATTAAATCGAATCTAAAAACATAAACTCTGAATATATAAGTGACGTCATTGAATTGATCCGATACTTCTATAGTTAAATTTCTCAATTTTAGGTAGATATGTAAGAAATATGTAAAACTATTATAGAAATAGAAATAAAATCTGTACACATATTTTAAAATTTTATACAGCCACAGAATCAATCCTGGTGATCCGATTAAATAATTAAATATTAGTTAGATTTGTTTGTTTTGGTTTGTTTAATAAAAATTGTTTGTTTTATTTCCAGAAAAATGTAAATACAATATAAAAGTACTGACTTTGTGTAAAATTAGTTTTTGATTTAGGTGTAAATAACATTTTGTACATTGCATAACATGAATATTATAGGGTATATTACTAAAAACCTTTAATTTTTTATATTTCATATGAATAATAAGTTTATGAATCTTAATATTAAATTTAAAATTATTGTATTGTGTGTTTAATATATATATATATATATATATTCATAGTTAAAATAATTAGGTAAAAGAAAGAGTTGATCTTGAAATAAACACATTATATAGTTATATAGTTCAAAAGTTTAAAATTTTTTATTTTCAAAGTTTATTTTGTAGATAAGACAGAAAACAAAAAACAAAAAATATTCAGAAATTTTGTTGGATTAATTAAAATATTTCTAGATATGTTACAAGTGCTTATGAGTCGTTTACTTGTACGTATATACATAGATATATTATAACGAGGACTTTATGTGATTAAGTAAAAATTATTGAGCTACGCTTAATCAATTTAATATCTTTTCACGGATGATCTTTTATAGAATGAATGTCATTATATTTTTGTACAAGCTCTCCAAGAATCTTTTAGACTTAAGACATGCTCCAGCAGATAGTGATCGACTTTGTAGTACCCTGCATACACCCACTTTGAACAATATACTAAATTGCTCCTATGAATATTTTTTTTATTTTATCTTAATTTCTTTCAGGTCAACAACTGGTGATAAATACATATATGATTATATATATTCATATAAACACTTGCAACAAAAATCAAGCTTAATTTTAAGTGTTTATGGCAGTTTGTGTATGGTGTGTGTGTTAATTCTACCCTTCGGATAGTATTAGCCGACATTTATTGTGGACTCGGTAGATACTCCCAGAGTCTGGGTCTGGGTCTGGGTCTGGGTCTGGGTCTGGGTCTGACTCGCCGTTATGGTGAGCGTAACGGGCAATGTACGGGTATTTATGCGTGTGAATGTTGAGATGGATTGCAGTATTTCATGCTGATCGTCGTGAACACGCTCCACGACATAGCTATATGTCCGTGTCGATAGTTCAGTTGTTGTGGTTGTGATAAATGTCAAAATATCTTTAGATTTTGCAGACTGATCGTAGATGATCATTTGCGTTTGCTCCATTGACAATAACGGTGTTGTTGTTGTTGTTGTTGTTATCGAAGTTGGTATCGTTCGTGCTGAACCGTTTTTATTACTCTTTGCTGTCCTATTCATATATTTATAGATTACAACACGATGTTTCTTTGGCTGTGAGTTAAAATTTTCATTGAATTTTCGTTCGTTGCTAACATTGACTAGTGTTGGATAACCGCTTAAGGGTCTACGCCGCACAAGCAGCTTACGCAATCTTTGCTTCCGAGTGCTACTATAGGCATCTCTTTTCGACTTTCCCCATTGCTTATCCCTATCCCTATCCCTATCCCCTTCATTTCCCCTGCCACGCCCACTTCCACTAGGAAGTGCTGTGGATAATTTAGTGACCTGCAGCTGTAGTGGGAAGAGCTCAGTGAGGTCATTTATGCTAAAAAATGTTCAGTTAAGCTACTACTACCCGAAGAAGAAAAAGAGGAGAAGGAGGAGGAAGAGGAAGAGGAGGAAACAGGATCAGACAAAGGAGAGGACGTATGAGACGTTGCTTCCTTTGCCTGTTTTGTAGCCTTGGCAAACCACAAATCGACATCCCCGATTATGCTCTCCAAGGAAGCGGTGCAGCCACTACCACGGCATTCTTCCGATCCCAATGGCATATTAATAGAGTTCTTCTTGAGTTCCTCCAGCTCTAGCTGTTCCACGGGTAAAAACATCTGAATCTGTTCACTTCCGCCGAATTCATAAAAATCCTCGGGATTATAGAGTCCAGCTGTCTGCTTTATTGTCTGAGCCTGTCGCTTATGCAAACTGATCGAATGATCATTTGTATTATGCACTGTCGATAATATGGTGCTAAATTCACCAGGTCTACGTCCCGAAACGTATAGAGTTATCACACTGCTCTCTTCCTCCGGTTTCTGCTGCTGTTTATTTCGCTTGTGAGATTTACCTGATTTCCGCGATTTTTTCCGAGCCGTTTTGGTGGCGTGTCCCTGCTCGCGTTCAAGATCGGACACTATGATGTCATCAATATTATCACGCACATCAAACTCCCCATTCAGCTGACCATCCAAATCCTGTAAATTTTCACTCAAGAATATTTTCGGCATTTCTGTAGCCGATATCTGTGGAACTTGTTGTTGCGGTAGCGGTTGCGGTTGCGGTTGTTGCTGCTGCTGCTGTTGCTGCAGCAGTAGCTGTTGCAGCAATAGACTATTCACTTGTGCCACCTGTGCACCTTGCTGGTGCTGCTGTGGCTGCTGCTGCACCTGCTGCGTTGGAGTGTTTATAATAGTGTCCACGCTATACTCCGTAGCTGTTATCGTTTGGGCTGTCGTATCAAAAACGGTGGTCAATATCTTTTTACCCTGGAATGTAATGGGCAATATGGTAGATTTGCCATCATATATGGTGGTCACATAGGTCGAAGTATGAGTGCGATACTCTGTGACTGGCTGGGGCAGTGCTTGGGGCAGTGACGGTTCCAGCCCAGCCACACCCACACCCACACCCACGCCCTGTGGCTGAGCGAGTGCGCCGAGTAGCTGGTTCGTTGGTAAATTAATGTTGCCCAACAATAGCTGCGACAGTAATATATTGGCCAATGGCGCATTAGCCGATATCTGCGGCTGTACCGTCGATATAACGTTCTCCACCGAATACACTGTCGAGGGCAGTACGTGGGAAAATGAGGTTTTGCGACCTCGGATTGTTGTGGGCGTAAAGGTAACAGTGGTTGTCGCCGAGTCGTGCAACAGATAGCGGGTAAGCTCAGTTACCCCGGCAGGACTAATGCTGGAGTCCTCTCGAATCAAATAGAGCGACGTTTGCCCATTGTTGCCCAACTGTTTTGTATACTGATTTGGACCAACTACCTCCAAACTTGTCTTGCCAGTCACAATATTCTTATATTCGGTCACCTGACCATTAACCACCGACACAGTGACCTCGGCGGGAATAATATGCGTTACTGTGATTGTAGCACTGCCCTGATCCAACAATGCCGCATCTTGGTTATACTCGTTGCGATGGCGACCCCTTGTGCTGCTGCCACGTCCTCGATTAGAAACAGTGGGGCTGCCACTTCGTGATCGCGATGTTCCCGGAGAAGTACGCAGTCCGGGAGCATCAACCGCATTGTGATTGTGATTGTGATTGTTATGGTTGTTGTAGCTCTTTAGTCGGCGGGAACTTGGAGAAGTACTACTACTACCATTTGGACGTCGTAAACTTGGCTGCTGACGTCGAAAATTCGAAGTGGAAGTTGTTCCCCCATGTCGTGGAAGACTTTTAATTGTATCCTTTTCCCTCAACGTAAACTGCGTTCGTGGCGATGTCGGACGCGTGGGACGTATAGAGCGAAGTCCCGAGGGATTTGCCTGAGTTGAACTGCTTTGTGGACTGCTCGATTGCGTCTGCGACTGGGGCTGGAAGCGGGAGCCGAACCTTGAATTTAGTTTTGGACGAATTGTACCGATGGTTGTATCAATAATTTCTTCCTTGGGCTCCTCGGTGGTGGCAGCGGTGACAACAGCTGTTTTGGGTCGTCGGAAACGAAATCGACTACGATTCAAGGTATCTGCCTCACGACGTACTCTCGAAAGTATTGCTGAAGATGTTTCGACGACTGATTTTTTGTTAGAACGTCTGCGACGATTTTCCTCCTTTCGACCATCGTCATCGGTGGCATCTTCGTCGGTTTCATCGTCGTCATCATCATCGTACTCGGAATCATTATCAGCATCATTTTCATTCTGATTCAAATCGCTGTTTTCAAGAATTTCCTTTTCCTTATCCTTATCCTTTTGCTGCTGTGTTTGGAAAAGTCCTCGAGGGGGAAACAGGTTGTTCTGTGGTCTTGCACGACTTTGAAGACTGGATAATGTGGGACGTTGGAAGCTACGCGGTCGTGGTCTACTTGTTGTTGTTGTAGTGGTTGTTGTCGTTGTCGCTGACGTCACCTTGGCCCTTCCTGCAAATGGATTCCGTCTAGGTGAAATGGTAACCACTGGATTGGAATTGGAAGTGGAACGAGGGGCAGGCGTAAAGCCAAGCGGTCTAGTCAGCGGTCGACGGAAGCGCAAAAGAGGATTTTGATTAATTTTTGAAATCTCGGTGACTGTTTCCTCCTCATCCTTATTCTCAATCTGTTGTTCCTCTGTTGAGCTCTCGTCCTCTGCATTTGCACTGGCTTTTGCAAATGCCGGACCGGAGGCCAAGGTCGGTTTAATACGTTGCCGGGATGCGTTAGCTCCATTTAGTGCCGAGACCCGGAAGTTATTGCTACTCGATGGACGATATGAGCTGCTTAAGCTAGGTCGCCGCACACTCGATGTCGGTGAAGTACGGAAGCTAGAGGCGAAACGGTTGCGGGACGGGGAAATCCCACTGCTTGCTTGAGTACTGCCACTGACCAATTGATTTACTGATCCACTAGATGGCTTTATCGGTCGCCCGAATAAACGTCTAGAGGTGGTTGAGCTACTTTGGCTAGGCTCATGGGGATTATTGGGTGCGTTTGAAATAGAGCCTCTTCGTGATGATCCAAATCTACCCACCGACTTGAGAGCTGGTGTTGCGGTTATCGTTGGCGTTATATCCGATCTAGTTATAATCGTTGCACTGCTTGGACTCGAGACCTTCTGTTTTGGAGCGAATGTGGGACGATTACGGGATGCAAATGGTCGGATCACAGGGGCAAACGTGCGTTTCTTAGTTTGTAACGGAACTCGGGCATTATTATTATTGTTGATGCTGTTATCCTCATCGCTGGCTACATCATCATGATCCTCCAAAGTTCCCTCTATCGTGGTCGAGTCACTGTTCATGCTACCCTCGACGATTGTTTCTACCCCTTGGTTCAAAGCCTGTGTTGTGCTAACGATGACGTCATCAAGTGTAGCACTAGGCACTATAGTGCTTGCTGGAACTGAATAGGCTTTTTCGAATAGAAAACTGGACGTACTCTCAATAATCTGAGCATAGCGATTGTCGATAACTGTACCAATAACCTTCGATTGATACAATGTGGTCGTACTATTGGCAATTCTTGTGCCTTCTATAAGTCGCACCAATCCAGTTTTGTACTGTCGCAAGGATACAGAGTCCTGATCACTGCTCGATTCGCCAGCCAAACTTGTAGACAAACTGAGTTTCTTTGTCTCATCGATGTAGAGACTAGACGTACTACTCGTAAGTTCTACAGCGTGACCCTGCTCATTAGTCGATGACTGAATTTTAGTGGTAAAGTATAAAGTGCTCACGCCATCAGCATCGATTATATGCTTGTAGTCATAAAAAATCAAATCGGATGCATTGTCCGGTGTGGCCTGAATGATTTTCGGATTGGTGGACAGACTTGAATTTAAAATAGGACTAAGGTTGGGACTGGAACTTGAACTAGAACTAAAAATGACGACACTCGTGGGAGAAATGATATTCGTAATAGTTTCTAGACGTGAATCGGTCACAGTGCTATTAGCCTCATATGAAGTAGTGTAATACGTGTATGTGGTATAATAAGTTGTTACCGCCGATGAATTGGAATTGGTATTCTCAATAGGTGCTTCACTCTTTTGATTAGTTTCAGATATTGAATTCGTCTGAGTCATTGATGGCTCCACCGATTTTGTCGGCTCAATAACATTCGATATGGTTTCCTCCCTGCTAATTGTTGTAATCTCTCCTTCCTTGGCCAGCTTGGTCCAGTATGTAAAGGTGGTAAAGTATGTGATCGGCAAAGTGGCCTCCTCCTGGCTCAGCATTTTGGTTGGCTGCACCGTTTCGGTGACAATATTGGTAACTGTTTCAAGGCGGCTTACCACATTGGTAACATCGGACATATACATGGTTGTATAGAAGGTAAATGTGGTAAAACTGGTCTGAAGCAGTAGTGTCGCCGATGGCAAAATCTCTTCGGTATTGCTCTCTGAGCTAACCTGATCATCCATCAAATCTCTCTGCTGTTCAATCAGCTGCTGCTCTCCGCTAGAGCTGCTAGATCTCACATCCGTTACCAGTGTAATGTGTTCTTCACTCTTTTCCCCCTTCTCCATCTCCTTCACCTTTTCCTTCTCTTTTACCTTTTCCTCCTCCTCCTCCTCCTCCTCCTCCTCATTCACCTTGTAGGTATTTGTGGTCTTTGTGTCGAGGCTTGGAGATATAGTCGATTGAATATCCATCTGTTGTAGTGATTTTGAAGCACTTGTCGCTAATTCGGTTACATAATTGGTAAATACTTCGGTTCGTGAGATTATCTCCGTTTCGGTATCGGCGAAAATAGTCGTGAAATAGGTGTAAGTTGTGAAGAAGGTTTTCGTGTATTTTTCATCGTCCAGTAATGTTGTGGCCTGGCTTTCATCCAATATATGGGCTGCCTCGCTATTGGCACTAGCGTGTATTAGACTATCCAACTCTTGGGGTATCATATATTTGGACAAAGGAGCTGTCGCTGTCGCTGTTACCTTTACATCTTCCGAATCATTTTGGGTAGCGCTAATTTCACTAGCTCCTACGGTTTTTTGTGTGACCTGAATTTCGGAGCCGCCGACTTCGGAGGTGATTATGTTGGTTACAACCTCCGAGTGGCTGGATACAGTCGTCGACGTGCCCTGATAGAATGTTGTCAAATATGTGTAGGTTGTAAAAAGAGTTTTGTAAATGATATCGATCTCATCCAAGCCATTTTCAGCATCATAATCCTCATTGTCATTGTCAGTAACATTTTCGCTCTCGTTCTCGTTCTCGTTCTCGGTGTCGGTGTCACTCTCACTGTCACTATCATGATCATGATCACTTTCTTCATTGCTTTCGCGCTCCGTGACATAATCAGGATCAGTTTCATGTTCAGTAGAGTCCTCTGTTTGGGTAGTCGACTCCATGGTGGTAGTCTCCTCTGTCTGTGACTCAATCGAGGGATTCAATGTGGTTGTCTCCTCAGCCAAAGTCATCGCTGTAGCTGGTTCTGAGCTTGAGTCCATCCTTGAATCGAACACTGAATCAGACGAAAGTACAGCTTCTGCCTCAGTACTGCTAATATCTTGAACTTCTGGTTTAGAAGAGGATTGCATTAATTCAACTATTGAGACGCTTTCCTTGGAAATATTTGGTTCGTTTTCTGGCATTACTACTGACTGAGTTGTCATCAATTGCTCCGTCACTAAATTAGTGACGTCACTAATTTTAGTCACTACAGTCATGGAATTATTGAGCACACTTGTCGGGCTTATAAAGTTTGCAAAGGGATCATCATCTATGTAGATGGTTGTGGCTCCTCCGTGACCATGTATTTGGGATTCAGTTGTCTCGGTTGTCATCAGGAGACTGTTTTGCAATTTTGCTTGGGCCTTAGACAACGACGCGTAGATTTCCTGTATTTCCTGATCAGTGGGCAATGAAAACATGGACGTAGTTGCATCAACTTCCTGAGATTTTGATGCGATTTTCTTCATGACAGTTTCCACTTCTGGCTTGAGCATAGAAGTCGGAATTGGAACATCAATTGGACTTGGAATAGGAGTTGGAATTGAAAGTGTATCAAGTGTTGCTCTGGTTACTTCCGAAGAGTGTTGAGATGCAATCACTTCGAGAGTTTCCTGCGTAGTAGCCCCAATAGTTTCTGCTACGCTTAGTGTGGCGGTTGATTGAACAGATTCCGATGGCGATGGCGATTGCGATTGCGATTGCGATTCCTTGATTTCCGTATCTACAGTGGACAATCCCTGATGGACTATAGTCGGACTGCTTTCAATTGACTTTGCGCTGGAGAAATCTTGTTCAAGTGTAGCCGTACTACTTAGAGTTGCCATACCCGTAATCGAGGTCACATGTGCCACTATGGAGCTGGGCTGTGCGGTGCTCGGTGAGAAGACAATTACACTGTCGCCAACAATAGTAGTGAAATCGGCAAAACCATAGTATGTGACAGTCGATAGGACTCGCTTTGGAAAATTTAATAGTTGTGTCTCCGATCGCTGCTCCTTTTGCTTATCGCGCATCATTTGCTGATAGTAAAGTTTTGCCGATCGTCCCTCTTCGCCATCATCAGTACTTCCATCAGGATTTGTATATCCACTCGGCTCAAAATGATTTTTTACCGTAAATGTCGGCAAATCACCCTTTGGCAAAACTTTCTGAGCCGCAATTTTCTGTGCGGTTTCCTCAGCATGTTCCGATATGGCCAAAATCTGTTTGGGCCCCGATGTCTGTTGGGAAACCGATATCGCTGAAGCGGTCACAACTGCCACGGACGAAGGACCATGGACTTTGCCTCCTTTAAGCTTTAAGAAGTCCGTATTACCCACGAATTCATCAACATTCGGACCAGAAGCTATGTCGTTTAGACTTTGGTCGATATCCCGCCAATTTGCATCATCAATATTAAATAAATCATTATGTGATTGTAGGTAGGATCTTGTACTACTGTCACCCACCCAGCTAGTGACGACAGACGGCACTGGAGCATGGCCATTTTCGTAGAGAACACGTGAACTCTTCTTTAGATATTGGGCATAAAGACGACCGTTCTCCAGGGTAGTGCCTACCACCTGTGTGGCATACTCTGTCGTAATACCCTCCTGTATGAAGGTCCTTGCCGTGGATGTTAAGAGACCCACCTCAGGACGGACAGACAGATATCGACCGTGACCGTGACCGTGACCCTCACCTGATCGACCTAATCCATCATTATTTACTAAAAGTACAGTGGTAAAATCTAAACACACACACACACACACACAACATATGTAAGATAGATCATAGAAAAATAGAAGTTAATAATTGAGAGAAAAATGATTGATGAATATAGTACAGAATATTTACAGAATATCATTATATGCGTATACAAATATATAAGTAGAATTTTAAATTAAAGATTAAATCAACATGTCCAGAATGTACAGCATAGAGAGAGATGGTGAAATCATTTCCATAAAAAGAAATAAAGAAAAGAAGTTACAGAGGAGATAAATACATAATTTACAAAATTAAATAAATAAAACAAGAAAACATAAAACATAAAACATTAAATATTAAATATTAACACATTAAACATAAAAACATTATTTTATTTACATAAAACGGGGCATTAAATCGTTCTAAAGAAACAATCGGAAGGACATATCACATTGAGAGTCAAAACCTTTGACATTAATCAAAAGGGATCAATTGGAATGGCTTTAAATCACATTTAGACTTATATATATTTAAATATTTTTCATTATTGTTAAATACATTATGGTTATGGAACCAATTAAAGCCTTCTTTACTGATTAATTTCGTCTTACCATCTGCACTTGCGAGACGTAAGGCTGGTGTGGGTTTTATAATATAGGGCTCATCTGAAAGGAAATAAGCAGAGCGCATATAAATTTATTTTTTATTAAAGATTACTTAAGATTAATTTTATTATTTAGTTGTTAAAGATTAATCAAGAGAGGACATACGTGGAGTGTAGAAGAGGAATAAGGGTCACTAGCGGTGTGCGTAAGGGGAATTTATTTTTTATACTCTCTGCAAGAGAGAGTATATTGGGTTTGTGAAAAGTATGTAACAGGCAGAAGGAGGCGTATCCGACCCCATAAAGTATATATATTCTTGATCAGCATCACAAGCCGAGTCGATATAGCCACGTCCGTCTGTCCGTCTGTCTGTCCGTCTGTCCGTCCGTATGAACAAATAGATCTCAGCGATGGTAAGAGCAACAATTTCGAATTAAGTCAGTATCGACTCGATATTAAGTCAGTCAAAAAAAACTAGACACACCTCGGAAAAATCGATGTTTTCGGCGAATACCTAAGGGAGGGAATACTTGGGAGGGCCAATTTTGGTAGGCAGGTTCCTAGAGACAGCATTAATGCAATGTCGTCAAAAATTTTTGGGCTGTCCCATTTTTCCACAAGAAATAAAAAATTGGCAAACTTTAATGCCGCCTTTAAGGCATTTGATCTTATCGTACATAACTGTTATATAAAATTTGTTTGGAGACAAACTATATCAAGCCATTCTAAAAGTTGCATAAGATTCTGATTATAAACAGATGAGCTAACAAGTTTGTAATTTAATGTAATGTCAATGCATGTGTGCAAGCGAGACAAAACATAAAAACATATGAACGAACGTTTACGCTGCATATGTAGCGGCAGCGCTGCCCGCGGATGCTAGCCGCATCGATCAATAGTAACACCCGGATACCGATTTTAGCAATATAATTGCGAATAAAATGCAGAGAGTATTCTACTGCGTTCATTTGGATTCAGTTACCAATTGTTCCTATGGAAGTTGTATGATATAGTAGTCCGATTTGGATGAAATTTGGTCAATATATCTATACTTAGCAATTTCAACCATAGGAACCTATGGCAGCTATATGATATAGAAGTCCAATTTGGATGAAATTTGGATAGCATATAGAAAATGAAAACTTATGTGTACTGCGTGAATTTGGCTGTAATCGCTCAATAGACACTAAAAATTTTCATACTAAGCCCTTGAACCGATTGGCAGCTATATGATATAGTGGTTTGATCCGAATAAAATTTGGACAACGGCTGGGGAATGCTGGCAAATGCTTATGGCGGGAATTTGGTTAAAATCGCTCATTTTAATCATTTTCAACCGATTGTTCCTATGGCAGCTTTATGATATAGTGGTCCGATCTGGATGAAATTTGGTTTGCACGTGGGATTTGGTACTAAATGCATATATGCATATATATTGGTTGATATAGCTAAAAACAATTTTTGTTTTCAACCGATTGTTCCTATGGGATCTATATATATAGTAATCCGATCCGATTTTAACATATGAACGGCGTGCAGAGAGTATACACAACTGTACCAAATTTCATCAAGATAGCTTTAAAACTGAGAGACTAGTTCGCATAGAAACAGACGGACATGGCTATATCGACTCGCCTGTTGATGCTGATCAAGAATATATATACTTTACGGGGTCGGATATAATTTTAACATTATATTTTGTGTCTTTATTTTACGTTTTCTAATTTTTTATTATTTTTCTATTATAGCCAAATTCGGCATTCGGTATATTTAACGGTAGAGCTCTTGAAAAGAATTCTTCTAAGTTTTACAATACAAAAGCATAGAATTTGAAAACGCTCGAAAAATCTATAAGTCCCTTTATCGAGAGTTTTTGTGAAGTCTATTTTAAATGAGCAAAACTCCCGGATTTTTTTTTTTGACACCAAATCTCTTGAAATGATCAATAATGATTTAAATATCTAAAAGATGAAAGATAAAAGAAAGTGACGTGCGCGAACATGTAAGAGAGAAAGAGTGCAAGCGACAGTGCGACAAGAAAAAAAAAAGCTATATAAATTGAAAATAGGGTTCCATTTGCACTGCAAAGTAGTAACAAAAAAAACAAAGACACAAAAAATGGACAAAAAAAAAGTTGTGAAGACGCTTCGAATCATTTACCAATCTTTGGGTTCGGATTCGCAAACCGGTTTCGGGTATAAGTTGTCGGACATCACTTTACACCTGTTTTATTTGCAGACGGAGGTATGTCGGTATAACCTTCGGCAGAGGTATTCCCTCCGTTTTAGAGGTTTTTTGAACGGCTGACTTTCAAATCAAATTTGCCTGCCTTTTTTGCAGGAATTTAAGAGTTGCAAAGTTTCGATAGTACCGATTTTTATGTGCCATTGATTAATAATATAGTCAGAGTTATTTCCAGTTGTATTTTTAATTGACAAAAATTTAAACTAAACTTTAAAAGAACTTTCGATATTTACATATTAAAGAAACAATTTGATTTTTTAATTTGAAACTTATCGAATCTGAAATTATCTGTTAATGAACATAACTTTTACCTTATCCCACCTTTTAGTATAGAAAATATAAATCTTCCATTAGAATATCCGATAGTTTCGATAGTATTATACACAATCGTTGTGTTTGTTAGCCTCTCACACACTGTCTATTTTTGCCAACTTCCTTTTGCGACCTTCTTTCGCGGTTAACCTAAATGTTGTTGTTGATTTTAGTTTGCTTTGTTAGATTCGTTTTTTCTTCGTCTTTTTTTCTCTTTCTCATTATCTTTCATTGCTTTGGAATCACTTTTTCCGCCTCTTTTGTGTGATAATGCGGACGAGGTTATTGTTATTGTTGTTGTTGTTGGTGTCATCAGTGCTGACGTTTTTAAGAGATAAAATAGCTACATTTCTAATATTTATAAAGTTGCACAAAAAAAACTTTTTTCCCTTACTTTTAATGTAATAATAGAAATATTCGACATGTTCAAAACTTTTGAATTAAACAACTTTTTTCCTTGGTAATAAATGTTTTATTTTTTTTTATTATGAGTTAATGAATTCAAAATTCAAAGAATTCTGCATTTCTCAATTTAAATTTATTTATTTTTATTGAATAAAAAGCTAGATATGACGGGGAAAAGCCGAATGTGTGTGTGTGTGTTTGTGTGTGTGTGTGTGTGTGTATGTTTGAGTGTGTGTGTGTGTGTGTGTGTGTGTGTGTGTGTGTGTGTGTGTGTGTGTGTGTGTGTGTGTGTGTGTGTGTGTGTGTGCTTGCGTTGTGAAAGCTGTATTATCTGTGAGTTCAATTCTCGTTTCGCAGATCTTTCTGATTATGTGTGTGTAAGTGAGTATTCCATCATCAAGATATATGAAGACAGGTACATTAGTTAGTGCTTTAGTTGCTTGCACTAGTTGGTAAGTGTCAACGTCCAAGTCGTTTAACCAGAGATCAATAAAGTGGACAATCCGTTGCATCCGCATGTTAAAAATAATTTCATTAAGTAATTTATTTAACTATAACTTTGGTTATTCGAGTCACTTAAGATACAAATTTAATACACGTATTTTATTTAATTTTATTGTATTTCAAACTATGAACATACATTATTTTGTAGTCATTCTGAGTCACATTTAAGCCCCTTTTTTTTCTTATGTATAAACATTTTTTTTCCTTTTACTTTGGCGCCTATTAATGAAATTTTGAATTTCCAATTTCCAATTCACACAATGGTATTTAAAAAAAAACGTATCTTTACATTTTGAGCAAACATCAATAGCAACCACAACAACAATACTACAACAACCATACAATAACAACAACTACAACAAAAGTAGTCACCCAGCAGCTTTCTCTTCCCTCAAAAGGTATTTTTGTAAAGTGATCAAGATAAAATTAAGCAAAATCCATCGAAGCTCATTTCAGTACCGTCATCATTTAATATTTCTGGTTACGGACACACAAATAAACTAATCTCTTGAGTGACCAACGTGCAATAGCTGCGAAGGTGAAATTTTGATCGGATCGATACACTCACAGAAGGAATCATCTCTCACTGACTATCATACGTCGACGGGATTGAATTAGGTACGAAGCTTAAATTTTGATTATTCGTAACTAGCTTTTAAAGAAAATTCCGGAAGTTATCATCTTAATAGGCGTGGATAGGTCACAAGATTTCTATAATATTCCAGATGGACTCAACACTCTGATAACACTGATCATCGTGCATTACACACCATTAAAAACAGACAACATTTCCCCATTCTTTGTTTTTCAAAATTCCTGTCTCTTCCCTTCTCCGTCTCCCTCGCTTTCTCTATATCTCTCTCTCTCTCTCTCTCTCTCTTTTCCCCTTTAAATAGGCTTTTTGCATTTCAATGACCTTGAGTGCCATTGTTAAATTTTCTGCATTTGTAAATGAAATCTTAAACTTACCGTTATTTTGTGGCACTCCAAGAGACGGTCCTGCCATCAAGACGACTACAATGATCGGAAAGAGGATAAGGTGCCGGCAGCGCGGTTCTGTGCGAAAGATATCGCAACATCTCATTGTCTTTGTCGGTTGGTTCCGGCTCCGGAAGCAGCGCGAAGGATTGCCATGTGATTGGCAGGGTTGCAACATTTTTGGCTGCACTTTTATACGACTATGCAAATTTTGGACACACTCATCTGACATTATATACACATATATATAAATGCGCAGGTAACTGATTAATCAATCGAATGATCAACTTATGGACTAATATACCACATTAATGATGTATATATGTTTGTAATACACTGTGTGGGTTTTATTTCTACGCTCCAAAATTTAAATATGCTAATTTATTTATTTTAAAGTCTTTTATTTGATTTTTTTTTTTAATTTTTATTACTTTAACTTTACTTTGAACACATTTTTCCCCACTTGATTCTTGAGTTTTGATCAATTTTAGTTTATATAAATATAGTTTTGTGGGAAAACTAACGGCTCGTTTATTTATTGGCTCAGCGCGATGTGGGAAACTCGCTCGAGCAATGGGATAAACACACAAGTACAATCACAGAGACAAAGGCATACACTGACAAGCGTGCACATACAACATTTTTCACTTCACTTTTTCGAGCTAAAAAGCGATCCAAAGCACAACATTCCACGCAGACGAAAGTCACAGAACTGACTTCACTGGCCTCTGCAAAAGCCAACAACTTGCTGCCCCAAAACCCGTATTCGTATTCGTAGTCGTAGTCGCAGTCGCAGTCGCAGTCGCTGTCGGCACCGCAGTCACAAGTGTTGCTACTTTAGCCTTTGTGCGCAACTTAACTGTTTTGCTCAACACCATCTTTAAGCACTATTCTTAGTTTCAGTCGTTGTTTCTGCTGCCAGTTAAGCCATTTTCCTTTATATCCTTGAACACGAATTCTTAATTTCGGTCGTTGGTAGTGCTGCCATTTCAGCCATTTTCCATATTTGCTAAATTGGCATGCATCCGGAAAAGTTAGTTGCCAGCACTGATCCGCACCAAATTCAAATCTGAAGCTGCGACTCAGACTGGGACGGAACGCCGCTGCTCATGTTATTGTTATGGGCGCATGCGCAAAAGCTGTTTGACTGGTTCAGGTGGGCCATGTATGTGGTAAGTGTGTGTGTATGTGTGTACACAAAGTCTGGCCGAAAGCAGCCGGTTCGACAGCGTTGTTATTGCCATTGTTGTGGACGGATCTGCAAATGTCAGCATTAGCGTTTTGGATTCTCCACACACACACACACACACACACACACACACACACATACACATACACATACACATACAACTAGTATATTATGCGGATGACGGCCAACAATTAAGCCATTGATCGAACAAGCCCTGTAAATTGTTATATAAAATACCCATCACATTTTGATTACCTGGATTATAGGGTATTTTGAAAAGCGCATATCTTCAAAAATTAAGTAAGAAGTATAAATGTATGTAAACAAATTAACAAAACAAGTTTTTCTTAAAACTCACACACACACCCACACACCCATATACACACAGATACACATACCTCAAATATGTGTTACTAACTCGGATTTTGTCCAATTTTTGGTTGTTAAATCCAGCGAAATTCTTTGCTTATATTTACTAAGAACTCTAACTAATTGTATTGACAATAACGGCTTTAGTAGCTATCTTTAAACTTGACTTAAAAAGTAACACTTTAAATTAAATATGTATATTGTTGTTGTTGTTATTCAATACAATAACAAAGTTTATATAAAGTGTGTTGCTCTCGGTCCCTGATTATAAAGTATATGCTACTAATAAATAGTTTACAATAGTTTACATACAATATATACATATATATTAATATAATTAAATATACATATATAATAAATATTAGTTACAATAAGCAAGTTTATCTCGAGGAGGTAGTTATCGTTAAATATTTAATTAATACATTTATCTACATAACAATAATTAGTCTAAAGAATGGTTTTGTTCCTTGATTTGTTTTGGTTTTTGTTTTTTTTTTACAGTATTTCAAGGAAACCTTTACTTCAGTTTAAATCTAAAAAAAGCAGCTTAATATAAATACATTATGTACAAATTTGATTCTGAGCGTATACGCAACACAGCGACACAGCTGCTATCGAGGCTCCACTGTACTGGGAGCTGTATTGCCCGGGCTCTCGAAGAATCCGGGAAAAGGGCCGTGAGGGGCCTCCAGATTCTGTTCAGCGCTAAGGTTAACATACGTGGGTTGGATATCCTCAGCGGGTGGATCGGTTGAGTCACCCAGCTCGCAGACATCCGTTATGGGCGGCCAGTTCTCAAACGATTGAAGGCTGTACTGTAGTCGCATATACTTGCGATCCGAAGTCCTTGGATTTTGTTCACGTTTCACCTGGAAACGCTTGAAGATCAGGTAGTCGACTACGAAGGCCTCGAGTAGTATGTGGACCACGAACGCAGCAACCCCATAGAACAGCATTATATAACGAAACGACTCCTCTTGAGGAACTACCAGCTGCAGAAAATCGGATATCCAAGCGCTGGGGTAAACCACCAGATAGATCACAATCCCCGTATTGATCACGATGGTCAGGCATAGGGGCCAATTGGACCAAATGGGTTTGCGGTAGGGAGCACCCTTTGAGAAAACGAACGCGAGTATGATGTACTGGAAGCTTGATATGGCAAACATCGTATAGTTCTCGTAACAGCCCAAGTGATCCTCGTCCGTGGGATTGAACGGCTTGAACCAGGGCTGCTGGTGCAGATGAAACCAGCCTGAAAAGGATACAACACAAAATTCAATCGGGAATTCGATCCTTAAACTTGTATTTCAATAAAGCATAAATTTCAAATGGAACAACTCTTTTTAAAAGAGTCTTAACTGATCAATTTTATCAAACAATGTGACACCGATATATCGATTATTTTGATACTTGAGTTTATCTTCTAATTTTTTAAGATCGCATTTGACCCCTTTAATTTAGTTTGAATTATATATCAAATATAATTAGCATTGAGATCGATTGAAAACTGTTAAAAGTAATGGATATATAGAGGTTTTTCACATGACGCATTATAATAAAACAAGTAAGAAAGGCTACAGTCGAGCGCACCGTCTGTAAAAGACCCCGTACTCATTCTAGTGCGCATTTTACCATACAAATAAGTAATTTTCGGCCGATTTGTCCTATGGGAGCTAGAGGCTATAGTTGTCCGATCCGAGACGAACTTTCATTCTAAATTTTGTAACTCTAGCTCTTGTAGTTTAGAACATTCAGGTGTTCATACGGACGGACGGACGGACGAACAGACAGACAGACGGACATCGCTATATCGCCTCGGCTGTTGATGCTAATAAAGAAAATATATACTTCATGGGTTCGAAAAAGCCTCCTTCTGCCTGTTACATACATTTCAAGGATAACAATATACCCTTTTGCTCTACGAGTAACGGGTATAACTAGAATTGTATTTTGTCCACATATAAAAGGCAAATAAGGAAGTGTCTATCTAAAATCGATTTAATATCGATCAATTATGTGATCACTTACCCGCCACTTGGAAGACAATCACCACCGCCAGGTGGAGCAGCAGGGAAGCCAAAGGCGTCGGGGATATAAGCGAGCTAAGCGGGACTTGTTTCACCAGCTGACCAGCGTATGCCTCGGTCTTACCAAAGAAAAAGGCGATGATCGAGATGAGGCCAAGATCAATGTAGAGATATTGCTTGTCCGTAAGATTCGAGTCTATAGAGTAGAGGATCATCACGGATATGAACTGCACAAGGGAGTAGGCGGCCATATACTTGAATATACCAAAGGAAGTAACTAGAGCAGCACGGCCCTCTTGGATAACATTGGGCACGGCAGCGATCGTGGGCTTCCGGGAGGTGAAGGGCGATGCTATCGAGGACTCGGTTTCACTCAGCGAGATGCCCGTGTGGGCAACCTTCAGAGCTCCACAATCATTGGCTCCATCCCCGCACATGGCAACGTAGTAATCCAAGTTTTGTAGCTCCATGATCAGGGATTGCTTTTGTTCTGGTGACATTCGCGCATAGATGGCGCCACGTGTCAATATGAACTCCATTTGGTGCGGAAACTTCTCCTGGACAATTTGCCAGGTTTTGCCATCCATGGCAAAGGTGTAATGATGTCGCCAGTGATCCCCAACAGAAACTGGAACTGGACTTGGAGCAGCACCCAGTTCGACATCCACGTCGTCGTGGGTCCAGGTATCCAAAGTTTTAACACTGCTCAGGCTATTGCTATTGGGCATCACGCTCGTGCCACAACTGAAGCCACCTTCGTCCTCATTCACCAACGAACTGATCGACTCGCTAAGCTTCATATGGCGTCCAATGACCGCCCCCGTACATGCTCCATTCCCATTAAGTGTCGCCGGCTCCGTCTTGCTGCCCATCTCAAGGGTGTACTGCAACTGATACTGATCCAATGTCTTCACGGGTACCGCGTGTACAGTAATCACTGCCTGTGTGGCACTGACAATACCGCAGTCACGAGCTACACTCATTGCCGTTAAAATATTATCACCGGTGATCATAATGGTTCGTATATTGGCCAAATTAAGTGAATTAATAACGGCCGTCGTGTCTGGCTTCAGTCGATTCTCGAGGATGACAAATCCCAGGAATTCCAAATTGTGTTCGACTTCCTCGCGGGTGAGTCGCTGCACCTTGGTATAGTTCAGGCGAGGATTGAGGGCCTTGTAGCCCAGGGCAATGATGCGAAAGCCCTTTTTGGCAAACTTTGAGAGCTGCTGGCTATAGTCATCGGGTATGCTCTGCGGCTGACACAGCTGTTGGAGCATCTCCGGTGATCCTTTGCAGTAGACACTGAAGGCCTGGCCGCTCAGACATCGCGTAATCACCGCCATACGCTGCAGATTTGATGTAAATGGGAACTCCCGCACAATGCCATGATCGTAGTTCATCTCATCTGGTGATAATCCCACATTGGCCAATAGATCATCCACCGAGGATTGACGCACCACAGCTGCCGGTGACGGTGACGAGGGCTGCACTGCATTTGGATCGGGATCTGGTGCTGTGCGCTTGGGTTGCCGCAGAATCGTGGGATAGATTAAACCGTATTTCTCATTCTCCGGTATATTATTCACATCCTCCAGCAACCATCCCGTGGATTCGAACATCTTTAGATCCAGAGGATCACCAATTAGAGAGTTATTCATCACAGTGATCGAGTGGCACGTGACCATGCCAAATAGAAAGTGATCCTTTGGCAGACGACTGATGTCCTTCAAAGGAATTTGAAACTGATTCGTCGAGGACTTAGGCACCACGCCCCACATATCCATGCCGTCCTCTGTAAGCGTTCCAGTCTAGATATAAAAAGATTTCTTTAGTCATTATGTTATTAAATTATATACCCTGTACACTTATTAAATCTATAATTGCTGACTGCTTACTAACAATAAAGTGTTTTTGTAGCTCTGAGGCTGACACATAGTTGGCCGATCGGAACCAAATTTGGCAAGCTTTTGATGCAGACCTTGTTCTATCGACTCATTTTGCGTGTAATCTTTTCAACTGACCTTATCGAAGCAGCAGCAATCGATGCTTCCGGCCACGTTAATAGATCGCGGCGAAATGCAGAATATATTGTTGATCTTCAAGCGCTTTTGGGCATAGAATCTTCCCACAGTCATCGCAGCGGGTAACGCCGGAGGCACTACAATCGTTATTAGATCTAACGACTCGACCACTATCTTAACGGCTGCTGTGCCTCGAAGTATCTGAAAGTGCAGATGGAAAAAAGAGTTAATAATAAGGTTAATACAAGTAACCTGTAAACTATGGAATGTTTGCACTATTTTCTTCTCAATTGTAGCTCAAATTTTAACTCACTTTTGTGACGAGCGTGTAGATGAACCCGATGCATGCGATCAGAGCCAGGCATTGAATGAACTTGTATGAATCCTGCTCGAACTTGTAGTCTACCGGCGGTGGATAGAGAATGGATCGAATTAGGCCTCCTTTGGCAGTGATGTTGCCGGTGTTAATCACGAAGGCGAGCACCTTCTTGGAGCCAATATAACGCGTCTGAATGACCTTGGTTCCGCAGAAGAGGGTATGTCGCGCATGTTCCTTCTTGTCGAAAATGACGTCCTTCTTTATCGGCAGCGGCGTCTTGGTCACCGGAACACTTTCCCCTGTCAGCATGGACTCGTCTAGGATGCAATTACCCGACAGCAGCACTGCATCACACTGCATTGTGCAACCGGACGAGGGAATTTCTATAATGTCTCCGGGCACCAGAGTCGTCGTTGGCACCTCCCTGGACACGCCTTTTGGATTGACCACCAAGGCATTGCCAGTGTTCAGTACAGTCTCGTGGAGTACGTCTTGGTTCTGGGTAAATAGATTTTGTTATAAAATCAAGAAAATAAAGGCTAAGAGTTTCATTGACACGCAAAAGGTTCGAATACATATTTAATACCCTATAAACATTCATCTTCTTATCGAAGTACTTTGTTTTCAATTAATATAGTATTCTAATAGTCTAGTTTGTTGTCAGTAGATTCCGAATGTGAATAGAAATATACTCGGATTGCGGATAGATAAACCGATCTCACCTTTTTTGTTTGAATGATCGACATGGAAATGCCGAATATGGACATCAGGAGGATGACACAGGCGTAGTAGTAGTAGTCATAAGTGAACCATAGGACAACTGAGAATATTTGGAACACATAGAACGGATTGAGAACCTCAAGAAACAGCAGAGTTTTAACATCCCTCAGAGGCACCGTTATCTCGTTATCACCGAACACAATGATCCTCGAGAGCTGCTCCTGAAGAGACAAGCCCCGTTGCTGGTGGTAATACGAACAGGGCACATTTATGTCAAGTCCGTTGACCTTGTTAAAGTTGTTGATTCCACTGTCCCAGGCGTAGACCAGTTGCTTACACCGAAAAGTCCTCAAGGATTCACAATCTGTTTAAAATACAGCAGAATTTCACAGTTGGTTTAACTCATTAGTCTTTACTCAAATTCATTTATAGACATCAACATGTCGCTCTATTGACACAAAAGACATGATATATTTCATCCGAACTCAAAAATATGATACTATTTGTCATACCCTGTCTTAATTTGGTAAGCATCGTGTAACTATATCGTATAACTGCAATAAAAACATCCGTTCGAAGTTTAGGATTTGATCATATTGTTTATGTAAAATAAGTGCAAGTTTTAGTTTCAGAAAAGGTACAGGGTATTTCTCAGTCGTCCTGCACTTCTAAAGATTTCCGGACGAGTTGACACATAAAATGTAATGCACAAATGAACTATTCCTGGCCGTTCCGGGCACAACTTAAACGCTTTTGTCGACTGACTGATTCACTGAATCAATGATCATCTAGACGGCAAATTGAAAATAGTTACGAACCTTAACAAGGAACATTCTTAATAGTTTTCTTGTTTTCTTTCCTGTCATTTCTTGATTTTTTAGCATAAATCTAGTTAAACATACTTTTGAAATGCGCTGATGAGAAGTGAACTGAAAGTTGAAGCTTGTTTTCATCGACGGCTTCCCCTGACGTTTTCTCCAGTGCCTTTCTTCTAAAGAGGGAGAGGGAACAAGAGAGAGAGAGAGAGAGAGGAGTTGTTATTTTTATAATTTATGGATTTGGATTAATCCTTACCTTAATTGGTCTATTGCTAGCGTTCGAACGGGTTTTACGTGATAAACCTTGTGCTTGCCCTGGTACTCCTCCTCGACAAGCACCTGCTGCGCCTCCTGCAGTGGGCATGGCCGGCACGTGGCCAGCAGATACCAGTGACGCCACCAGTGAAGCACCAGACGCAGCAACCCTCCGGTTAAACAAATGCAAATCCAGCATAAGATGAATCTTAAATTTGATCGGCGGTATCCACTGATCTTCATCTGATCCTGTTGATCCCGATTTAGGAATCCCACGCATGGCTTAGTATCTAAAATCACACATACACTTACAACTGTAGTAATCAAGAATAACACGCGTGAGCATTAAACTACACACGCAAATATACAAACACACACATACACCATTTACCTTACACCATTTTAATACTTAGTACATATGTATATGTATTATTTCATACCTCGCAATACATCGATGTTCATCACGAATTGAGCACTTTGTACAGTGTACAGGGTATGTCTGCAATATGTCACAAGATTTCATTCAGATTCAGACTATTTTTCCCCTCAAAATAAAACCCTTTACCTATAACCTTGATGTCCCCACCCCTTAGTTGCTATCCGTATAAAATGTAAAAAACACAAAAAACATACTTATATAAATTAGTTAACACTCCTCAGCGGATCAATCGACACTCCTAATGGGTAATCAGAACAACTTGTTCAGCGTTTTAATGTACACATGCACACACGCACACACACCCGCAAACATGTAGATAAAGATGAATTGATAAGAAACAACGTGCACTTCTAAAGAACACCGTATGTGTGTCTGTGTGTGGTAATCATAGAGATCGGTGGATCATGCTTATAGCTTATCTAATGTGTACACTGTACACAATCACATTTTATTTGCTCATTTACTAGAGCTTTTATTGTCTTTGCGTAAAATATCACAAATCGTTTACAAGTTTTATTAATTTTTTTTAAATTGTACTTACAATTGCTCAGCCACATGCCCAGCTGGCAGTCTGATTGTGATTCTTATAAGAACACATGTATGCAAGCAAGAATGTGTGCGTTTGCGAGTGTGTGTGTGTTTGTGTTTATGTTGGTGCGTATTCGGTTTTATGTACATATTTCAGTTTGTTTGTATGTATGTATGTATTTGCATTCCTTGTGTTTGTGCATTAAAATTAGAGTTGACATTCTTAGTTTGATAGTTCTGTTTTTGGATGTAAACAAACTCATTCTGTTCAGCTAATTCGTTTTAAATTTTGATCAGTTGTTCATCATGTTATACATTTATAATTCTAATTTGATATTTGATATACTATTAATAGAGATATATATTGTTAAAATATTAAAGCTAAGACAGCACCACCACCAAAACTGTTGAGTTTAACTGAAAAAGTTAATTCGTTCATTTCAATTGATTGTGAATGAAACTAAACAACTCTATGATAAAGTGTAATGTACAACAGAGCTAGCATTTATTTACAGCCTTAAACAGCAAACGTCTTGTCAATTGAGCAATGCAAGATTCGTTCTGTTAAAGCAATAAATTGTAATTTGTCAATAATTTATGCATAAATTAACAGTTGAAAACAAAAACACTTGGTTTTCAGTTCGACATTTTTGATTGCCAATTAACGGCACATAAATAAAGCAAAATCAGGGCACTTATAACATTTGCATACATACACAAACGAATGTGTGTGTGTGTGTGAGTGTATATGTGTGCTGCGAGGGCTGCGTACTCATGCTGAAATGTGGACACTAACTTTAGTTTACAACAGTGACAACTCTGGTACATAAAACAGCTGTGGCTTTGTACAGTCAGCACAACACATTTCCGCACACTTAATATACTCAATAATTATATTAATTAATACCATTACACAACTTGGAATTATTACTTTTGTGTTTATTTTAGAAGCGAGATTAATTTAATTTACATGTAATAAATGAGAAATAATAAAAAATGATATGTGCATGTTTTCTATTATAAGAAGACTAGACAAATATCATTCAAGCCTGACCCAAAAGAACAGTTAAAAATCGAACGCAAACAGCGCGTACAGATAATTGTAAATCAGACTGTTTGTACGCATGTGTGTGAGTTTGATTTATTTCGTTGCCCTTGTTCCCAATGGGCGATCAGTCTTGACATTTGCCGTTGACCTGATAAATATTAATTTTTCTGTGTACATAGAAACCATAAAAACCTGTTGTTCTCAAGATATCACTGAATTACCATATACTATACTGATTTCAACGTACGAATTCCATATAATATGGTAAAGATCATGTTATTAAAATAAAAAGCTTTAACATTTTAACTTCATGTGAAATGTGATCTCAAACGAAAAACAAACCCAGTGTTCTCGAGAACCAAACGTAACCGAACCGTACCGATCCGCACAGACATCGAAAAATGACTGCGCTGTGGCAGCAGAAAAATAAAGCCAATTTTCAAAAAGAAAAAAAAAATTATAATGAACCTTGCAATCGGTCAAAAATAAACAAGTTTGGTTTGCTTATGTATTAACATTCCAGTATTGTATATGTACAATCGTATTCTCAACTGTTCAATTAAACGAAATAAATGTATTATTACGTACAGTGTTGTCACCTCTGCAGTGCATGACACAACTTTTTTGATCTTATTAAAAATTCAGAAAGACCTATAGTCCTTGAACGTTAGCGGACAAAAAGCTGTTAATGGTTTGGTTTTTTTTTTTTTAAATTTAGTTTAAAATATATAAAGCTGATTCCTTATTAAGGTGTTTAAATTTAGGTATGTACTTTGAAGGTTTAAGCAACCAAAAGGCTATAAGAACACATTTAAAATAAGTTATAGTATACCATGTAATTGTGTTGACAAATAATAAACAATAAACAAATGTAATAAAAAAGCTTTGTTACTTTAAAGACGTGTGTATAAGAGTGTGTGTTTGCTTTTCGGACTAACTGTATGTTGTACGTACCCTTAACGAGTAACTGTGAGTTCTGCAGATCCAGCAATTCATCCAAATCGAGATCAGTGGGCGTGGGAGTACTAACGCCATTCCGCCTTAGCAGATCCCTCTCGTGACGTCGATGTAAATGGGAAGGATGATCTGGTGTAGACTTTACCGGCGTATTGAAGGAACTCCGGGCAGCAGAATTATTGTTGTCCATCGTTTCAGTTCGCAGATTACTTGGGTCAACGCTTAACACTGGTGACGAGAGGAACGATGCAGCTACGTCATCAAGCGGTTGTGTGGGCGAGTTGTTCCACCAATTCAGTTTGATCAAATTATTTTTGGTTGCAATTCTGGGCAAAGGAAGCAAGCTATCTGGCTCCGGATCTGACTCCGGTTCACGTTCAAGTTCCGATTGTAGTGGCTGTAGTGGCAAGAGCTCTGGCGCAACAGGATCCTCAATTCTTTGGGCGGCCACAGACATGATCATTAGTTTTAATTATTTACAAAACCGTTGGGGGTTAAAAAAGTTCAATTTTAAGAATCACGTATTACGATTCTTCAGATTATTGTAAATAATGTAAAGGTTTTTCTGACTTTTTCTTTTTTTTTTTATTGAAGCTCGGCAGCATTGTCAGCTGTGCATCTCTAGAATGACACCAACGGCACTACGTCTATGATGAGCACACAACAACCGGAACTGGATTTGGTTCAGGAATAGCCTACACAGGATGAACATTCTATCGGCCTGTAGCCCAAATACCAGGGCTGGATGACTAACTTTAAAGCGTTTCCTCTTGCGTAGTCCGTACCGATGACACGGAACACTCCGATTCTGATTCCGATGCAAGCCTCCACTAACAGAAGGCGGCTGATCACTCCCACACCACCAAATGAACGTTAATCATCCAAAGCTTGCGCAGGCATTGACCAACACTAGCAGCCAATCTCCGTACACTCTGAAACCCTGTCGCTCTCTCTGCCGTTGTCTCTTTCCCCCGCTTCCCACACGTTTCTCGAAGTAAAATTGTTTCACATACACCTTCTGCAGTAGCACCAAATCGTGAAGAACTCTAAAACTGTTACCCGAAACTTCTGCTTGCTGCACTTGCTCTGCTTGCTTTGCTGTCGATCTGCAAGGAGCGACGTCGGCGTCGTCGTCTCGACGCTTGCGCAATCTTCTCTTGAATGACCCGATGTACTCCTGCTGCTCGCTTGCACTTTGAACTGAATTCATTACGTTATGCCTGGGACAAAATACAATATTCTTTGACAAACCACTGAGTTTGCTTTGATTTATGTCAATCAGTATATCGTTATTGGCTTTAATATTGTTATCGGTATCGGTATCAGTATATTATGAAACAAATCCTTCGCGGTGAATGGCAACTTCACAATTATTTATTTTGTATCAAACACACAAACACGAACACAAACGCACACGAACTTTAATTAATATTGCTGTATATTATTAATTTCAGTTTAAATTAATTGACAGTATTAATTTCACTTTTATTTGTTTCTCGTTGTCCACTGATTGATTAATTGATTTAGCGGATAATTTTATGTTTTTATTAAAAATTGTTTTTTTAGACTCGCCTTTCTTTTCTTCACTTAAAACTCTCAAATGACAATTTTTTAAAAATATTGCACTCATTCCTTGAAGAGAAACATCCAATAACATACTCATTGCGACGAATGCATGTAATCAGAACGATACTCGATTGCATATACATATATTACATTCAAATTCATCCAGCGAAAACTATGCGATTAAAAATATATCTGTAAAAATAAGAAAATAGTACATTAGAATTTTTATAAACTTTATTTTCTTAAGTTTTCCAGTTTGAGGAATTTTTCATATACAGGGTGAGCCATCTTGCTTTGGCAATTTAAACTACTGATCCGAATCAATAAGTTTCAAGATTTTCTACAAACATTTCTGTTTGAATTAACATTCAATTTGCTAAACTTAAGCGGCGTACTGTTGATTTGCAAAAGTACAAGTGCTCTATTGAACTGGCTAGCATATTGAAATTGAATTATTCGAAAAAAAATTCTTTAACTTAATAACACAGATTTGTCATGAATCTAGCTGGAAAAGGCTGGAAAGTTAACAACACTGGTGCACATGTGTGTGTGTGTGTGGGAAAACTTTCTTTGTGACATTTTCGGCGACTTGCGAATAATCGATAGCGCGGATTTTTATATGGAGGCTGCGCTCAAAGCTTAACTATGCGCAAACACAAACATACACATACATTAACATATGTATAAACATATGCGCCGAACACATTTTACAGTTAGAAGCCGCTCTTGTCACTTTTAAATAATCCTTTACACTTGCTTTTCGCTTGTGGGTGTGTGTACGTGAGTCATGCGGCACTTTTGTGTGACATAACAAATTGTATTCATATTTCACACACACAAACAGCCATGCAGATACACAGCAACAATTGCAAGCTATTTCACAGGAATTGTAACTGAAAGTGAGACACTTTTTGTCTTTGTCACACCACATGACACCCGTCACCACGTTTATAATTATATACTTTCATCACAATTGATATTTCGCAACCGAAGTAAATCATTTCCTTATAGTAGGAAATAATCTCATCTTATACCTTATTTCTTTCATTCTCTCCCTCTTTATGCACAATGCTTATCAACTGTCCTTGCGCAGACAAATCAATGGTCGTTCTAATCAAGTAAATGTTTAATACATGTGCACAAATGTTAAGGCACTTACATGCGTTACTAGGTTTAGTCACAGTATGGGCAAAATTCCAGCAAAAAAGATAGACAGTCACACTGCCCTTCGGTTATCGATAGTCACGACTAATCATTCGATACATTTCGTTGCAATTGGTTGTCAGCCAAGATAACAGATTTCCTGCCTATCGAACTAGTTACTTTGAGTCATTTTTCTTGGTTTCGCCTCGAACGCTTTAGAATATTCAATTTTAAATGACCCATGGTGATTGATGTATAATAACAATCATCTATTTAATTTTTATTGGTCCGTACTGTTTATATATGTAACTAACTCCAACTAATACTAGTAAAAAGGCTTCAGTCGAGCGAACCGGCTGTAAAAGACTACTCATTCCAGATTTGGCCAGACTAAATTTGGTAATGATATTTATAATGGTATCATAAACGTAATGTTTAAATTTGATAGGGATAGCTTCAGTAGCTTCATGTGGTAATTAACAATTTTGTAAGAACAATTTTTTGTACAATAATAAAATCATCTTGATCTGCGTACAGTACGGGTGGACTTTCAACCAAATTTGGTGTCTGTAGCTCTTGAAGTCTCTGAGATCTAGGCATTAATTTCAATTCTGGCAATCAAATAGAACCCTGTACTCTTCCTGAGTACGCGGTCTAAAAATAAACAAATACAAATTACACATGATAATTCAACAATTTATTTTGCAATTACAATATTACGCTTTTACACTCAGATGAATTCAAGCAATACTGAGTTTTTTCACACATAATTTATGTTTGTTATATAAACACATATAATAATTAAAGTATACATATTGAAAAATATTGCAAGGCTCTACATATATCGCATATCGGTAAACTGTCGATATTCTTTAACCGGCTGACAGTTCGGGCTTAAATCATTTCGAAAAGCGTTTTGGATTTCCGCCAATATATATCGAATGAAATGTTATACACATAATAACGATACATGTCTCAATTCGGGTATTTCGTAGTTTATTAAAGATTTGTAGGTAGATCTCGATCTCAATTATCATCCCCATCTCTATCCTGATGCCGATTTCGATCTCGAATAAAATATATAAATAAATAAATTTAAAAGCCTTTTCTTTGACAAATCGCTTTAAATATTTGAAGATGAAGGGATTAATTCTTCCGATTTCCGATTGATATGTAGTTGATCAGCTGATTTTTCCGATTCCATAGAAGTGACAATTTGCTCAACAGCACTTGATGTCAAATCATTGATGAAGTTGTCCTCTTTTCGACAGTCAATATCTAAATAAAATTAGATGAAAAAAAAGTGTTTAGAAAGGGATAGTAAAAAAAGGCATTCTTTTAACCAGATAGTTCGATACGATACTTTTTTATCAAATTGACTCACCATTATTTGATTGATATTCGCTAGAGTTATATTCACCAGAATGCACTTGGTTCTCAATTAGCTCCTGTTCCTGGCTCGGGATGGGGGATGTGTTTGGAGGTGTCTGCATGCGTGCAGTGGCCAAACCACGCTCCAGTTTATCCGTAACCGGCTGCAGGTTGTACATGCATTGCTGGACAATGTCATCACGTCCGATTTGACTCAGTGCCTGTGACATGGCATTGCCGGTGGCCCGAGAGCCCTCTCGGGTCAACCAGAGCCGGAGGACGACCAGACTCTGCTGGGCCATGGTCAGATCTTGGCTAGCATACTCGGCTTTGACCAGATCGATATCGGTTTGGGGCACATTCAATGCTTTGGCCAACTGGGGCCAGTCGTTGCCCAACAAATTGGATATATCCGATAATCTGATATCGGCGCATTGTATATCCTCGATGATTTGGGAAGGGATGGTTTGATTAGGTTGCTCAGGTTGATCATGAGTTTGGTAGTTTGAGGCCGCTTTAATTTCGGCATTTATTAAATCCTTGTAGCTTAGTCCTTGATCCACGCTGTGTCCATTTATATAATCGAAAGCATTATCTTTACCATTGCTTTCCAGATCGCTCGCCAGGGATATATTTAGAGCACAAATCGGCTGCAACGGAGCTTCACCGGGAGCTACCTTTGATTCGCTCATGAAGCATAGACGACCTTTGGGCTGCTCCTGATCCTTGATGTGGACAAGGAAGGACAAACGATTCTCGCGAAATGCTTGAAACTTGGTATTAAGTTGTTCGCCCGACTTTAATATGGGCACCAGATTACCGCCGAACTCGAGGAAAATTTGCTGATCCTGAAGTACCTCGACATCCCGACTTTTGGCTACCTCAGTAAAGTATTCCTGTTGCTCCAGGGTCTTGTCCTCCTTGTCATCCGTCATGCAGAATACGGAAAGCTTTGCCTCCGTTGCCGATATCCGCTTGGCAAAAACCACAAACTTGACCATAAATGGAACCAGAGCCATATAGGTGTATAGCTCAGTGGCCATGCGTCCAGCGTCGGCGACATTACGACAATCCATTAGCCAGAATCTTGCAGAGACCGTGGTCGTAAAGCTAACACTATTCTTGACAAAGGCCAATGGTGTGGATCCGGTGACATCCTCCCAAATGGCACGATTCTGTCCACCGGTTATCGAACACAAAAGCCTCAAGGTGGAAGCATTGGCATTAGGTGTATTGACCATGCCCTGATTGATGGTCTTTGGCGCCGGAATGCTCAATGTGATCGCCTTGTGGAACTTGCGACGTCGAGGCTCCACAGTTACCACCGGTGAGACGGCCACGCCCTGCCCCAGTTGCTTGGAGCAACCAACCAGATCCACCGGCTGTGCCTGAAGACCTACACGAATCTTCTTAGTTAGAGCATGTGTTGGAAATATCGCCTGGACCAGTGGCACTGCCGTAGAGGACACTGTCCCACCATCGGGTCCAATCGCATGAACCTCCTGACGTATCCGGGAAACAACCGCAAAGAAATGCGGTACATTGTGTGTCACAATGCGAACTATTCGGCTTGTGTGCAAATCCTCCAGAGGATTCATCTCCACTTCGTTTCTCGACTCGTTAAGCGATTCTAGCAAGTGCTCCTCGTTCTCGTACCCACTATGCTCCCGCCAACTCTCTCCATTGTCCGATCGCAGTATAATTATTTCGCGCTCCTTGTCACGTAGCGATCCAAAGTGTGGTACTTCCAGTATGATGGGGCTTCAACCATAAAAACATTTGATTAATCGATCAATTAATGTAAGTCACGAAACAAGAACAAGGAAAAATAACTAATACACGACTGAATGTTCCTATATGAGGTATGTGACATAATTGTCGGATGTGTAACGAATGTGTATAGGGTTTATAATTCTCCGTGACTTTTGTTGCAATGTCTTAACAAACACACTTATTTTTTTTATACAATCACAGAATTTCGACCGATTAACTCTATGTAAGCTATTGGAAATAGCTGTTCTATAGGAACCAAATTAATTGATTGTAGGATCACGTAAGCTCCACTTAAGCCTTTGTTGCTAGAAAGGCTTTAGCCTTTATTAGCGTTTTTGGTTTGAATACAGAATATTGGAAATATTAAAGATTACCTGAGGAACTTGCTGTCGACTGGTGACATTTCCAGGATGCGACTCACCAACGCCTCGCCCTCCATGAGAGGCGGAGGGTTGGCCACCCTCTGGGGCTTGACATAGCGACAAGTGATACGTGTGGGTTCCGAGCAGGCCCTGGGTGGGACAATAATGCGAACTCCACTGTGCCGGCAGCCACGCATGGATCCACCGCGTGCATCCACCAAGAAGGATACCAAGAATCTGAAAAAAAAACAGTATATATATATTTTTTTATATTTCCACTACTCTTTGAACAAACTGAATGAACTCACCCCAAATGTACGGGTGGCTTGATAATGACCACATTATCAGACTTTCTTTCCATTGCAGAAGATGAGTATAAATTGGAATCGTTCATCTTAATCATTTCTGTAAAGTATTTAAGTATTATACAAATATTAAAAGTCTTGGTCTTTTTTAGTAAAGTATAATCCTGTGTCTCTATCCATGGGGACATACAAGATAATGGCTACGATTGTGTCATATGAGCTATTAAAAAGTGAATTATATATAAAAATTGTCTTGTTATAAACAAATAAAAGAGGGTACTTGTTAAGTACTTGTTAAAAGAAGAATATTCATGTGCCTTAACAATATTTTATACATATATTTAAATAAATATAGATATATTGTCAAAAATTCACCTTTTTCCATTGACTGTCCAGCAAATCCATCCAGATGATCTTGCTCGGGAATAGTGGTATCAAAATTTGTATTATCATGCTCATTTGTGGCTTTAAGCTCATCCGTTGCCATGTATTTGTATTGATTGTGATCCAAGAACTCGTCACCGCCTTCGTCCTCGGAATCGGAGAGCAATGTTTCGTGCATAAATTCTGGAGCTACTACCTTGTATTTTTCTTCAAGCACTCCAGTCGTAGTATCAATCACTGATGTCTCTGTTACCACCTTGAGAGTCTCAACGGCCGTTACGTAGCCCAAATTGTGAGCAATGTTTAATGCAGTTTGACCATTCTAGAACAAGAAAAAAAATTAAATTTTGACTATCCAATGAAATGAAAATAAAATCACCTTTTCCAAAGCTGTAACTTATTAGATTTCGTATCTTATCGATATTTGAATATTTATTTTTAAAATAAATTTTTTTAGTTTTCAGAACATTAACATTAATTTCCGATCCGTCTCGTTCTAAAATATAAATGCTACACAATGACGCTTTTCTAAATAGCAAAAGTACGGCAAAAGCAACAAAACTAAATAAATTATAAGTATAAAATATATCTCATCAGTTTTTGGAATTTCTCTTGAATATTAAACATTTCTAGCATTTCCTCTTTCTCTCCCTCTCTCAAACCACGCCCTATTGAATTTGATTCTCCTCGTCCAGTCCACCCACTATCATCATCCAAAAAACAAGAGTTTATCCGACCTTTACATACTCAGTGCGACCGTTAGTTACTTTTCAAAAAGTAAAAAAAAATATTTTAAAGTAAAAATATTTATTAAAAGATATTTTATATAAAATTTCAATAAAAATTAACTAGTAGCCCTTGCTTACTTTATAGTGTACGAAGATGCCTTCTGCTTCTGCTTATTACATACTTTTTACAAAAGCAACATACCCTCACACAGGGCATACAGGGTATAAAAATAGAACAGGAAGAGAGGAAGAGAGAGAGAGAGATCGACAGAGCGAAGAATAAGAGAGACAATCCAAATAAGTTCAATATAAAATGAGAACCAATATAGCTGAAATTTTCTTCAATCATTTTTTGTGGTTGCTCTATTAGCCAAATAAAATATTGTGGCTAGAAAAAGTATTTTGTTGTGCGCTCTCATTAATGCAATCACACATACGATTGCATTAATGAGAGCGCACAACAAAATACTTTTTCTAGCCACAATATTTTATTTGGCTAATAGAGCAACCACAAAAAATGTACATACTTATAGCAAACTTATGTACAGTCAGGGTCAAAAGTTTTGGCTATATTATGATTTTTCTAGATAGATTAGGGTAAAAAGAAAAGCCAAAACATTCATTTTCTAATTTTCTACAATTTTAACCAAACAACAAAAGCAAATATTTTTGGACATGACTGTATATCAAAACATGTCTATATATATATAGATATACATATAAAAAAACGAAAATAAGTAAAAATAGATGCGCATAAATTTCGTATTGCCGTGTACTGAGTGCGTGCGGTGTGTGTGTATGTGTGTGTTTGTTATGTTTACTTCAAAAATATTTTCAAATTCAAAAACTATGTGCAAAGATTTTTGGGGGATGCTTTCGTCACTAGCACTGACCAAGTTCTATTCTTCAAAACTACCAAAACTGTACAAAGCGAAAGATTCGCCAGAATGGACAAAACAAAGTGTCTCGCAGTCGAGCATACCCAATTTTGTCATTATCCAATCATGCAGTCGAGCGAGCCGACTGTAACAGACCCCAATGGGAGTTATAGGCTATAGTTGTCTGATCCTGACCAAACCTATTAGGGTTTTATAGAGTCATGATATACACATAATATGTGAGTTTGGTTGAGATCGGTCAATTAAAACGAAGTTTTGTAAGAAATTGCTTAGAGTGGTCTTAAAAGGAATCAGCTTAAAAATGTATTCAAATTTTGGTATTTTTTTGAAGGTTTATTAGAACTTACGTTGGTTACTGCATTGGGATTGGCCTTGTGCCGCAGCAGGAGATTTATGACCATCGTGTGACCCTGCTGTGCAGCCTGGTGAAGGGGTGTATACCCAACGTTGGTGGTCATCTCAATGTTGGCATCATTTTCAAGTAAAAATTTTATCTCATTGATTTGATTGTGGTGGGCGGCAATATGAAGGGGTGTGTACCCAGCCTTAGTGCGCTCCGAAATATTCGCGCCGTAGTCTAGCAAAATTTGGGAAACTGGCACATGGCCCTCCTGGGCAGCCAGATGCAATGGTGTTAAACCATTTTTGGCCGCAACATTGGCATTGGCCTCATGCTCCAACAGAAGCTGGACCATGTCCCTGTGTCCTTCCTGGGCGGCCAAATGGATGGGACAGAAGCCGGACTTGCTACGGGCACTAACATCTGCGCCATGCTGCAGCAGCTGCTGGGCAATCTCCAGATTGTTCTTCTTGGCAGCAATATGAAGAGCTGTGTGCCCATTGCGTGCACTGATCTGCGTGGAAGCGCCGTGCTCTAGCAGCAGAAGTACCACGCCACGATGATCATAGTGGGTGGCCACGTGTAGTGGAGTGACATCGTTCTTGCCCTGGCAATCTATGGTGGCACCCTTCTGGAGCAGCAGCTCGGCCACCTTGGTCTTGCCATACTTGCTGGCCAGGTGCAGGGGCGTGAAGCCCTTCTTGGTGATCGCATCCACCTGAGCCCCATTCTCGAGCAGTACCTGGCACACCTCCTCCTGGCCCTCCTTCACCGCAATGTGCAGCGCCGTGTACATGTCCTTGGTGGTGGCATTTACGTCTGCACCATGCTGGATCATCAACATCAGTATATCAATGTTACCCAATCGCGATGCCACGTGCAGCGGGGTCTGACCCTCTCGAGCGATGGCATCTACCTGTGCTCCATTCCGAAGCAGTATGCGAATAATGTCAGTCTGTAAATGGAATGAAATATATTATTTACTAGATTTTGTATATTAAATATAGTAAAGTCCGATTGTAGCGTCGAACAAAAGACCAACGATTTTACGTATTTATATAATATATCATCTTTTCCCATATATTATGAATATTACAATAACACATAATACATATTTTATTTTATATATGTTAAATATTATAAATCATTTAACGAATATCTTAGTTCTCTTACTAATCCCTGATGTGACAAGGGAAAATTCGAACTTCATTAAAGTTTCTCAGGATTTGTAAACTTGTACTACAGTTGTCACACATGTAAAATTCTAGTTTTATAGTTAATACACACCTGATTCGCACGGGCAGCTAGATGAAGGGGTGTCTCGCCTCGCACAGTTGGCATATCCGGACTGGCTTCATGTTGCAGCAGATAAATGACAATATTCATGCATCCTGTAAGAAAAGTAGCAAGTTTTATTATTGATTATTTTGTTAATTAATTTTATTACTCAGGGAACAGGGAAAAGTCAAAAAAGATATCATCGATGTATGTATGTATCTATATCTTTTATATAGTATACCAAAGATAGCAGCTCCATTTTATCGATTCTATCTTTTATCGTTTACTTCGATCATTTATAGAGGAGGCAGTAACGCTAGATAATGCCCTGCTATAACTATGCACTTTAATTTACTTATATAAATAAAATTTATGTTTGTGCTTTAGCTGACACATTTTGAAAACCGATTATTTCGATAAATCGATCAAATATAGAAAGGGCAGCGACTGTAAGTAAGATCATGCTCACTCACCCATGAAACTGGCTACATGCAGGGGCGTGAGTCCGGACTCGGTAGTGGCCCCAATGCTAGCACCGTGCTTAAGGAGCAACTCGGCGACTTTGAGCCTGTTCTTCTTGCAGGCGATGTGCAGAGGCGTGAAGCCATTGAGAGCACGTGAGTTTGGATCCGCGCCATAGTCGAGTAGCAGCTTAGCCACACGCACATGGCCACAGTGGGCGGCCACATGGAGAGCGGTCAGGTAGTCCACGGTCACCTCGTCCACAGGTGCCTTATGGTTAAGCAGAAGCCGTGCGGCCTCATCGTGCTCCCCCTGCGCCGACATGTGAAGAGCAGAGAGACCGTTTTTAGTCTTGGAGAGTATCGGCGCATTGAGTGTCAGGAGCAGTTCAATAACCTCCACATGACCGGATCGAGCAGCGCAATGAAGCGGAGTGAGACCATCTCGTGTGGTGGTATCAATACGAGCCTGTCTCGAAAGCAGGAGTCGGCATACCGCTGACTTGCCCCACTTGCAAGCCACGTGGAGCGGTGTTATGTTATGTTTGGCCATATAGTTCACATCGGCACCATGGTCCAGCAGTAGACTGGCAATATCCACGTTGCCATAGTGGGCTGCTATGTGGAGCGGTGTGAATCCCGACTTAGAAACGATGTCCGCATTGGGATCATGTTGGAGCAGCATTGTCGCCGCATTTAAATCATTCTTTTTGGCGGCAATATGCAGCGCCGGCAGACGCACCTTGCCGCGCACATCGCTCTCAAGGAGCACAGCAACGACCTTGTCGTGCCCCTGCTGCATCGCCACTGCCAACGGTGTGAAGCCATCCTCGGTGGCCAGCGATGGGTTTGCCCCTTTGCTCAGCAGCAAACGACAGCAGCTGTCGTGATTCTCTTGCGCTGCCATGTACAGTGGTGTAAATCCGTTCAATGACTGCACGTTCACATCTGCATTGTATTGGATCAGCTGTTTCATCACCTGCTGCTGACCAGCCAGTGAGGCAATATGCAGCGCCGTGTTGCCCTTCTTAGTGGCATTGTTCACTTTGATGCCACGCCTCAGCAGTTCGCTGCAAATGTCCACAAAGCCATCCTTTGCCGCCAGATGCAGTGCGTTCAATCCATTCTATTTGAAAGAAGAACAGAATCAAACAAGGCTCTGGGTTCAGGACTGTTATGTCTCAAAGAATATCGTTGGCACGCCAAAGATTAAATACCCTTTATTTTTTACATGATCTTTGTTTTGTATGAATCTTTTGCTGAATTGGATTTTTGATCGTATAGCAGCTATATAATATATAGTATTCTTATTTACACCTGCTGTGTGTAATTAGTTGAATTAGTTAAATAAACACAACAGTTGTTCATACTAAAACTTCGGTATTATCCTCGATAACTATATAAAACAATATTCCGATTTGATCGAAGTTTGGCAGCTTGTTGAACAGTTGAACATAAAAACGGACGTCGATATCTTAACTCGATTATTAGTTCTGATCATTAATATACATATATGTATACACACTGTATGGAGTGCTCGTATAGCAAGCGACAGCTTATCCCATCAGCCTAGTGAACAGAATTTAACAGATTTATTCTTGTCAAACAAAACTATTGTGTTACTTAGGTATGACGCCATCAAAAACAATGTAATTGTTTATATATTTATTTAGTTCAACATTAATAAAGCATTCGAAAGACTTACTTATAGAGCTATGTGCTGTGGGTTTTTTTTAGGCCCAGTACTCAAAAAGAGTAAAGGGGTCTATTAGGTTTGTCAGAAGCGAAATGTGCGTAATAGGCAGAAGGCGTGGTCGACCACATAAAGTATATGTATTCTTGATCAGAATCAACAGCCAAGTCGATATAGCGGTGTCCGTCTGTCTGTCCGTTCGTCCGTAAGAACACTTGGAGCCTCTAAACTACAAGAGCTATAGCTGCGAAATTTGGAATGAAAGTCCTTCTATATGTCAGGCAGTTCAAGTTGATTTCAAACTTTTGCAACGCCCCCTACCGCCCCCATCCAATTTGTAAAAAACTATTTTCACTTCACCACTACTTGGAAACGGCAAGAGCTATCGGGACCAAATTCACATATTACGTGTATGGTACCAGTATAAGTATCCTTACTAAGTGTGATCCAGATCAGACAACTATAGCCAATAACTGATATAGACCTTATAAAGTATATACATTCTGTCCGTCCGTCCGTCTGTCCGTCTGTGTGAACAAAAGGATCTCAGAGACTATAAGAGCTAGAAAGGCCTGAGTGGTCGCAAACGAAAGATAAAATGCCCAAGCAATACAAGTTTGCTTTTGTTTTTTGACACGCCCACTTTAGGGCGTTCTATGTGCATACAAAGGTAAAAACAGGTAAAAATAGCATGTTTTAGTATAGAAAACTTTTTTGTTAGTAATGCTATCTAAACCAAATTGACACAGAAAGTACACGTCTAGGGATTACGTATACTGACCAAGTTTGATCCAAATCGGACAACTATATCGTATAGCTCCCATAGGGACAATCGGTCAAAAATACGCTCCAAATATGAATTTATATGAATAACTTTTGCGCTGGCCAAGCAATCGAAGGGAAACTTACACAGAATATATCTGTCAATAATATAAACATATTGACTAAGTTTCATCCAAATCGGACGACTATATCGTATAGCTCCCATAGGGACAATCGGTCAAAAATACGCTCTAAATATGAATTTATGTGAATAACTTTTGCATTGGCCAAGCAATCGAAGGAAAACTTACACAGAATATATCTGTCAATAATATAAATATGTTGACTAAGTTTCATTCAAATCGGACGACTATATCGTATAGCTCCCATAGGGACGATCGGTCAAAAATACGCTGTAAATATGATTTTGTATGAAAATTTTCTGCGTTTCTCAAGTCATCTGAATTAAAATCAATAGGGTCGATTACCTAAACGATTGTACTATTAATAATATTATTAATAATATATTATATTATTAATAATATAATTAAACTGAGTAACGGGTATCCTAAAGTCGCGAGGCGACTATAGCATTCTTTCTTGTTTTTCTTTATGTTTAATTGCTTTAAAAACAAGCATTATCACAGAACGACTGGATTTAATTGGGAACTAGATTAAAAGTTTCAAGATTATTTGACATAATTTAAAATCTAAAAATCTATCACAAATGTTATACATATGAACTGATCTTACCGCATTACAGGTGTTAATGTCAGAGACGAGGCCGCTATTTATGAATTCAAGCACTTTTGCCAGATCGCCACTTCGGGCAGCGCGAAGAAATGAGATTGTTTCATCGTTCTGAAAGGATTTAGAAAAAAAGTCAAACAAAACAGTTCGAAAATTAAGAATTAAATTGACAGAGAAATGTCAGTATAGTATTACTCTGAGGAGAACTCTCTTTACACTGTACCATTCTCAATTTGTAGCTGTGTCAAACCATTCCTCTTCCCTTAGATTTAATTATTATATGAGTAACTAGTAAAAAAGGCTACAGTCGAGCAAGCCGACTGTAAAAGACCCCGTACTCCTTCTAGTGCGCGTTTTTCTATACAAGTCACCAATCTTCGAACGATTTGTCCTATGGAAGCTATAGACTGTAGTTGTCCGATCCGGACCAAACTTGGTGACTATAGTTATAATGGTGCCATACACATAATATGTAAGTAAAAGTGATGTATATATAGTTTTTTACAATTTGCGGGGGCGGTAGGGGGCTTGGCAGACTTGAAATAAACTTAACCTGCCTAACATATAGACGGACTGTCATTCCAAATTTGGTGGCTCTAGCTCTTGTAGTTTAAAAGATCTAGATGCTCATACGGACGGACGGACGGAGGGACAGACAGACGGACATCGCTTTATCGTCTCAGCTGTTGATGCTGATCAAGAATATATATACTTTATGGGGCCGGAAAAGCCTCCTTCTGCCTGTTACGCACATTTCGCTTCAGACCAACCTAATAGACCTCTATACTGTTTTTTAGAGTACGGGGTCTAAAAACATTTGTACATGGATATTTCTTTAAAATATTAAGTTCTGTAGCTATTCTAATTTTTAGCATTCGTCGCAAATTAGATCAGCTTATAAAATGTGTACAATTTGAATATAGTTTGTACCACCGAATAAAAAAGTACCATAAAAGATACCATGCACAAATCGATGTACGCTGATTAAATCGTTCGGTGATTCGAAAATCGATAATTCATTTTGACTTTTGTGCATCACATGCTTGCAAACTTGTGTTGTTGTTGTTTTTTAATATACAAGTTTTATTTGTTTAAAGTACGCTCCAAAATATAAATAGTTTACTGCTGTTTTTGGCGGACTGGCTTTTGTGCAACTAACAGAGCGTGACTGATTTTTACACATTATGATTTATAGTATAGAAACCAAAGCTATGAATACATAATACGTTTATCTTTAGACTCCGTACTAAAAGAGTACAGGGTTGTATTAGGTTTGTTAGAAGCAAAATGTACCTATCAGGCAGAAGAATGCTTTTCCGACCCCTAAATACGGGGTCTTTTACAGTCGACTCGATCGACTGTAGCCGTTCTTACTACGTTTTATATTGGTCACCATCGCACAATAGTGCGAACAACAATTGCCTAAATATATGTATGTATGTGTATATGCTGGCACATACATACATATATGGAGTGACATTCCGTATTTGCGTGTGTGTGTGTGTGTGAGTGTCTGATGTGATCACAAGTGATCTCATCTCAATAGTTCAATTTTTAGGGTTGCTTTATACAATTTAATTCGTAATTCGTCACTTAATGTACATACATACATATGCATGTATTTTAAAAATAATTAGCTCATATGCGTGCATAAAGTGAAAATAGTAGTAATTTAATAAGTAATATGCTTAACCTGTTTTGTTTGTTGCTTTGTATTTCCATGGGCTTTATCAACATTTCCGTTGTCCATAGATTCGCCGTTATGTTGGGTGATGGCTTGCGTTGCTTTTAGTGCTGCTGTTTTTTCGCGTCCCTGTCCCTGGCTTTTTGATTGTATCTGTTGTATTCCCCCTTCCTCGGTTTGGGTTTCACCAAGCGTCATGATTTTCGTATGGGTTCTTGAAAATAAAAGCACTTTCCATTTACTACGCTCTTTACCGTTCCAATGTTTGTTGTGATCTACATGCACATGCACACTAACACATACACAATTCTTTTTACATCACTGGCTATGAGTTCATTCACAAAATTACGCATTTCACACAGAAATGCATTTTCTTATTGGATAGTACATGCTACAAGCTACATATTTATGAATGTATGTATCATCTATTTTCACTCGTAGAAAAATCGAAAAGTTGTTTTCACACAGATACAAATAAATTTCAAAGTATATAACTACTTTGATTCACAAACATTAAATGAGTAGACATTGATTGGTTTAGTTTGTGTTTATTACATTTTTTTGATCACATCACAGATTTACTATATTTATTTATATTTTTTAAATGACGTCATTCTTCACCTACCTTAAGACTTTGTGCGAATGAATTGTAACTCTGCGGAACTTGTTCAAGTGCGATGAAGTTCACGAACTGCAATCGATTCCAGCATCGATGTTTTCTCAAAATAGCGATACATCGCTTTAAATTTTAAGAATCAGGCAGCCGTGGCTTTAGTCTGTTCATAAATATATTTTACAAAAAAATTGACTTCCACCAAAGCTTGTGACCCTCTTGCACATCGTACCATATTAAAATAATAATGTCACTGCGGATTAATTTTTTGAGAGTTTTTTGACCCTTTTCTGAATTCAAGTATTATATTATTTCTTCTTTTCTATAACTCTATTGAACAATCACGTCTCTCTGTTTTACTTACTAAGTACAAAATAAGCACTTAAATGAAAATTAAATATTTACGATGTTTCTTAAAAACAAAAACTTTTAATGTGTCTGTGTGTTTTGAAATCTAATATTAATCTTAGTTCTTGTCAGAACCCCCCTAGTTTCGAGCAATGTTTATTTATCGATATATCGATATTTGGAGAACACGTTAGTTATCACCATCTTTTCTGAACGCTTGCACGTGTTTTCTTTGTTGTTTATCAATTTTAGTATAAAATGGCTTTCGGACGTCCTCGTGGTGCCGGTGGTGGCGGCGGTAGAGGTTTGTAAATATATAAAATATGTGTGTCGAGATTTACAAACTTTTAGCACTTAGGTTTTCGTGGAGGTAGCGGTGGAGGCGGTCGTGGCGGCGGCGGCGGCTTTAATAGATCCGGCGGTGGTGGAGGAAGAGGAGGCTTTGGTGGTGGCCGTGGAGGCCGCGGAGCCTTTGACCAGGGCCCACCAGAACGCGTAATTCCTTTAGGCAATTTTAGTTACGCTTGCCAAAACGATTTAGTCTGTAAAGTCGAGATTGATGACGTTCCATACTTCAATGCACCAATATTCCTTGAAAATAAGGAACAGATCGGAAAAATTGACGAGATATTCGGAACTGTTCGAGATTACTCTGTCTCAATTAAACTTTCCGATAACGTTTTTGCAAATAGTTTCAAACCGAGCCAAACCCTATTTATTGACCCCGGAAAACTCTTGCCTATTTCGAGATTTCTACCAAAGCCACCTCAGCCAAAAGGCGCCAAGAGGAAAGGTGGTCCCAGTGGCGGAGTTGGAGCAGCTAGAGGGCGTGGCGGAGGAATGGGTACGTTGTGAAAATATACAAATCGAGACCAATATATCAGTTTTCTTTTTTCTTCAAAGGTAATCGTGGCGGCCGTGGCGGTGGTGGATTCAGAGGTGGCTCTAGCCGCGGTGGAGGTGGAGGCGGCGGATTTAACAGAGGTCGTGGTGGAGGTGGATTCGGTGGAGGACGTGGGGGTGGTGGTGGAGGGGGAGGTGGACGCGGACGTTGGTAATTCAAAATGTAAACTAAGTCTAAGAAAAAATACTGAATAAAATACAAATTGTTTAAGATTTTGAAAACCGAGCGGTTCAATATTTATATGTATTTTTCGATTTTAATACTGATCACGATACATGAAATATTTGTGTATGTATGTAAACAAGAATGTTTTGTGTGTGTTGCGTATTCTCAATTGTGCTATTGTTGCTTAAAAGATATCTCATTTGAGTGTGTAAAGAATTCGTAAATCTTAGAATTTGGTATTATTTAAATGGGCAAGATACTTTTGGTTGATTGGCGTGACCTTGGCTGCACCTCCTCCTCCTCCCCCTCTTTCGAGAGATTCGTTCTTGCTTAACAGTCGTCCGGGTCCTGCTGAATTAAAATCAACATTGTTTCGATTTGGATTTGATTCCTGAACGGTATTCTCCATACTTTTGTAAATGCTGTCACTATAGTTTATATTGTAGCTAAATGAACGCGAATACAATCTACCCGGCCAAAACTCATTACCTTTCTGTCGCTGTGTTGTACCGAAAAATACAAAAAAAAACAAGCAATAATTAATACATAATTGTCGATGCCATTGCTTTTTAGTCTCTTTTTGTTTTCAATTACTGTCAACAATCAATGCGAATAGCAATAATGTGTGGTTGTATGTGTGTCTGTGTGCATCACTTCCAAGCAATACTGCTAATACAGCAACACTATTTACATGGGAGTGATACACACGCACTCACACACACACACACACACACAACCAATACTGCCATTCACATTTCCTTTCTTATCCACAATCATTGCGAACTGCTAATGATTTGTTTTTAATTCGCACCAACTCGTAGTATTAATTTGGTTTGTCTGTTAACACTTGTAAAATACTTTTATTTTGTTATAATCGGACAACGAAATGTTTAACACTGAGAATGCAACTAAAAATATCCCGTTATCAATATGAAACAGAACCAATTTGCCATTGGGACTTAAAGAAATTTTCGCCTTAATGGAGAAAGCCAGGAAAAAATCGTTAGTTTCAGTCTTACCAAGACGCTAGTTCCGTCGTTTAAAGCGGCGACACTGTTCCTGATTATGTCCTCGGAATGGTGATGATAATAATATTGAGGCTTTTGTGTTTGTGTATGTTTGCGCGTGCTGCTCACGACCTCGCTATTGATGTGCCCCCCGATATTGGTATTAGTGGTATTAATATAGCTATTCCCGTTGCCGCCAAACATGTCGTCCACAAAATTAAAAGTACTAAATTCGCTGGGATACACGTAGAAAGTTGCAATTAAAGTCGCATATACAAACAAATGAAAAAGTATGCAGGTCCAAATAAGGTTTATCTACAGTAGGGGAGAAAAATATACAGTTATTTGGATTTACATATATAAATTTGGTTCGATTACAATTTACCTTCTTGTTTCTGGCGTATTTCGTAAAACTAGTGAACGGTACCAAAGATATCGTCAAGAAAGCTCCGCAAGCGATGCCAGCAAGCAACCCCGCGAAGTTCAGCTGATATGGCAATGTCCCGATTCCAAACAGGATCGTGCAAAGAAGCAACAGCTTGAATAGTGCCACATAAGGCTTATGGAGATGCTTCCAATGTATCAGTATGAGCAGTGCAATCAGAGCGGATACTACGCCGCACAAGGATGCAGAGGGTCCCACCTGTTGGAAATAAATGGAAAATATCAGTGAATTTTCGTAGTATAGTAAAACCCGAGCAATGAGCTCGGTGGCAGCTTTGCGCTTAATGGTCCACACATTACACACACACAGTCGCAGTTTGCCTATTTTGTCTCCTGCTTGCTTCGCACACACACACACACACACATACACTAACATTCCAAGCACAGTTGATAAGAGTTGCACAGCTGCATACATACACATATGTATACGCACAGCTTATTCATTTGGCATTACAGCTTGCATTAACACACATGTATGCTGCTCAGCTTAGCCGGCAATCTATGAAAGCAAAAAAAAACATTTTCATATTATTTGCCATTCCCATTTAAATGCTCAATGTTATCGATATTCTCTTCCATCTCTAGTGCTCAACGATACTCACTTCTGGGCGATGCGGTGCTATTACTGCGCTGGTAAGGTTGCCCACGAAGCCGGACATAATGTAGACGGCGGCGGTTCGAAAAGAGCCAATTAATCTCTCCAAGTCTGCTAGAAATAGGTGCTGAAAAACAAGGGTAAGAGCCAGGTGCAGGACACCGGCATGCATGCACAGTGACGTCAACAGTCTATAAAATTGGTCTGGAATCTCAACCGAGAAAAAGGGAAACATTCCGCATACGTTGTTTAGGCAGGAAATCTGAAAAACAAAAAGAATATACCAATAAAAAAGAATAAGGATTTTTTTGTATCATTGTACGCTGATGAGGTGACCCTTACCTGGGAGCAAAGAGATGCCTCTTCGTGGAAATATCCATTAACGAAGTCACAATACTCGCGAGTCGTTATTCGGCATTCACCGTAGAGTCCGGTACAGCAAGGATGACCAATTATCTCGCAAACCATGTGCTCTGCCGTGTGATCCTTGTAGCGGTATCGTTGCGAGAATGAATTGGTCTTCCGGCAAATGGGCCACTTGGTAATGTCATCGGGCCACTCGTATGGAGCAATCGAAGCGGGTGCATCGCAGAACTTTGGATCCAGGCCACACACTGATCCCGATATCCGACCACCGGGGCCAGACTCTCCCGGGGACCATTTCTTCCAAGTTGATATGGATTTCTAAGTGATCGAGAATTTGTAAAGCTTTCACAATGAAAATGAATGAAAATAGAGAAAGTACGCACCGTTGGATAGAGTCCCCTTATGGAACAGTCCGCCTGAGAGCTCTGGACACAGCCAGAGTCGTCGTTTCGAATGCAGCAAGCCGTCTCCCGTTCCTGACGCCTAGTTTTGGTGACTACGTCCATGATTTTAATGTCCCGTCGCATACAGGCCGCAAACTTGGCGCCCATGTGGACGAGATCATTGTTCCGTGGACCAATCCAAAGATTGCGCTGCTCCACATGCTGCACCGTCTGCAGACTGAGGCTGGTGACCAAAACCTGTCCCGTCTTTTGCTCGCTACCAAAGCCAATGGGTGCAATTCCATAGCAGAGAATGGATAGAAAGAGCACTACGATTTGCACCGTATTTATCCAGTATGTAAAAAACGGTCGATGATCGGTTCGATCGTCCAGATCATTGATAGCAAAATACTTGATGCGACGCATCTGGGGACGTCGCGAATTCTCCAGGACACCATCGAGCAGCTGGGCGGTGATGCGAGTGCCACGATTGATCGACGACACCGCGAAATTCGAGACACGAAGACCGGCTTGACTTTGTCCCTGTCCCTGAGTCATACCCTGTCCCTGAGTAGTACCCTGACCCGGCGTTACATTCAGGTGTAAATTAAGGTCACTGCTGCCGTTGCCAGTGCCATTTAGGGCCGTGGTCCGCCAGCCATTATGATGCCGCTCCGCCATGTATACGCCCACACTGCTGTCTACACCGATGCCCACGCCCACACCGACGCCCATTACCTGACCCTGAACCGTTTGCTTGTGGCCTTGTCGGCCTAGATCAGGTCCGTTGAGCTCGTTTGCTGAGGCCAAGGACGCTTCGCAGGGATTGTCAAAGAAGAGCTCCTCTTCAATTAGTGCTGCCAGACTATCCTCAATGCCCAAGCTGCCACACTCCACACCACTTGAATCCACGTCCAACTGCAGTCGTGGCTCAACGTTAGACAAGTCCAGTGCCCTGCTGTGCACATGAAGTGGGGCGAAACTACGAGACCACTGACGCTGGCGACGGCTTAGACCGCTAACGGCCACGCCTCCACCGACGCCTCCATAACCTTTGTACGTATGACGTTGAAAGATATGGATCAAATAACTGATGAACATCATCAACATGTGAGCCACAGTTGCCTTGCGTTCCACAAAATCGTTATTGAATTTGCTCATTTGCCCTCGATAGCCTCCGGCTGCATAAATCTCCGTGCTGAGCGTGTCCTGAGCGGGCAAAATATCGGGACGGTCTGCAGCACAGCCGCTTGGCTGATCATTGATCAAGCGAGGAGCAGGACTCATCCCCAAACCCAAGCCCAAACCCAAGGCAGCGTCTTGGCTGTCATTGGTGGCATTTAAATTGTACTCCAGCTCGCCAGAATTGGATTGCAGTGGACCAAATCTGCGTAGTGCGAGACGCCGCTGACGTCCATGCCAGATCACATAGTCCGCCGCCTCCGAGCTTGTCTCCACGCCAAAGAAACGTGCAATTTCCCGTCTCACATAGTTGCTCAAACGCTTCTTGCAGGAGTAATGATAGTTCTGCTGTTGCTGTTGCTGCTGCTGTGATTGCTGTTGTTGCTGCTGCAGTTGCATTGATTGCTGTTGTTGCTGCTGCTGCAGAGACTGCTGCTGCTGTAGGTTCTGCAGTTGATTAGATAGGAGTTGCGGAGGTGAATACAGCGGCAAGTTTTGTTGCTGGAGCGATTGCTGCTGCTGCTGCTGCTGTTGCGGTGTTTGCCTTGCAAAGTTCACTTGATTACCCGACTGCCCCGTCTCGGCCAGGTTTAGGGGCGGTGAGATCATGATCTCCTGCTCCTGCTGATACTTTAGTTTGCTTAGATCATTTATGGCTCCTGTAACCTTGAGGGGCAGTTGGGGCATTTGGGGCAGGGTAAGCGGCACGGGGCTAATCGGACCCGTTGTTTGGGTTGTCTGATGAACGCCCGTAGTACGACGCGTGGTATTGCAGTGCAGGCAGGTACCGCTATTGTTTTGCACCTGGTTGACCATCACAGAGTCGGATCCCTCCTCCGAGTTCACGCTGGAGCGCAACTTGTTGCAGGCGCCCAGGCTTTTTGGTGGCAGTGGTGAAGATGCTGCTGCGCCCACCCCGACACTGACATTAACCCCAGCTCCCGTTCCGGTTCCGCCAAAGGACATGGGTGTGCCAACGGCGGCTGAAGACGGTGAAGGGCAGGGACAGGGGCAGCTCGAAGACGTGGATGAGGCGGAGGAGGATCCATAGCTATTAATCACAGCGCTCTTGGCGTGCCCTGTAGTGTCCTCGTTAGCTAAATGACAGCACTTTACCCTATAATTGTACTGCATCGGCATATTGACGTACTGCGTCGGCAGCGTAGACTCCGCTCCATAAACGTCCGTGGCCAGCGGAGGGGGTGTGGGCACGTATCGCTTGACGGGCGTGTGCACCGTGGAGCCAAGATAACCACTGTAGGCATCGCATTGCACCTTGGCGCCACCAGTGGGCAGATAGTAGCGTCCCGGCGACGAAGACGATGAAGAGTCCAACATTTTTGTTGACTTCTGGGACACAAGAGGCTCTGCCCTGTACCGTTCCGGGCGGTACTTAGCGGTATTGGGCGACATTACCAGCTGGTTACTGCTGCTGTTGGAGCCGTACTTGGAGGCGCTCTTGATGCTAATATGCTCGGCGAGTAGGCAAGGCTGTGACTTGGCGCTACCGGAGTTGCTCGTGCAAATCGATGAGGCTGAGTTGGAGGAGGACAGCGGATAGGCATGTACATGGGAGTGGCTGTGTGATTGGCTGTGCGACTGAGAGTGGGCGTGCGACTGGATGTGGGCGTGATGGTGAAAGTGATTTAAATTCAATTGTTGCATCTGATTTGCCTTGCTGCTCTGGGCTAGCGACAAGGATTGGTTTTGTGACTGGGTTTGTGATTGGGATTGGCCCTGCGGTTGGTGCATGCAGTCGCCGTTGGGCGCTGGAGATGGTGGAGGCTGGCAGCCATGGATTAAGCCCTCGTCGTACTTCTCCAGAGATGGCGGTATTGTAAGTCTCGTCGACTGTGCCAGAAAAATCTCATTTGGATGCGGACTAAAGCGACCGTTTGACATTTGCATGCCACTACCACTCCCTCCTCCGCCCACCCCTACCACTGGCCCTGGCCCATCTCCAAGCTCAGCACTCGCGCACTTGAGGGACAACTGCGGCTGATAATTCAGTGATTTCCTTCGTGCGCTGCATCCGACATTGCTTAAATTGCCCGAATTGCCTTCAATATTCACATTCCTGCGAGAGTTCACTTGGCCAATTGATGCCTCACATTCAGTTGGGTTCATCTGTTAAATTTCCAATTTCCCGATAAATCCTTAATTTCTTACAAATGAAAGAATTGAGACTACTTTTAACAAATAATTCGTAAAAATATAAAACTCAAGAGGTCAAGTACAGTCGGGCTCTCTCCTTTGGATGTACAGGGATCCGCTGGTATTTGCTTATTCAATGTCGATCGGATCACATATAGTCTTAATTGAAACAAATAAGAAACAATTTTCAACTTTGACCTAAGGGAGCTATAAGATGTAGTCGTCTTATCCACACAAAATTTTGCTCTTATAGTCTCTATATCGACTCCGTTCCTGATGCCCATCAATGTAGGAGATGTCTCCCTATTAATCATTGGTTAACGGTCTATTAAATTAGCAGGCATTCTCTGCTCTGCTTATCGGGTTTATTGTTTTGATTTTGATACGATTATTTGGCTTATAGGTGGAAATTCCTTTTCCCGCTGGGAAAATTGAGTATCACTAGCTATAACCGAACTGTAAAAGACCCTGTATTCATTCTTAATCAATCATAAACAATACAATGTAAAGCTTTCCACTCTAACTACTAAATGTATATCGGACGCCCCTAGGGAAACTATTTGATTAAGTTAATCGATTCTAATCAAAATTTGTATTACATTAAGATAACTGTGAGTGTGTCTGTCCCTATATTTTTAAGTCATAAGCTGACTGTCTTGTTTATGGTTTTTCATGTATCTTTTGGATGTACGAAAGTATCTCAATTCAAATGAATCTTTTAGGAATTATCCAACTACAAGTAAATGTGTATTTCTGGTGGACTAAAACGGAAACATTTTGCACATAAATAAGTAATGTAAAGAAATGTAAATAAACACATTAAGGCCAAGGTGTAAGGATTTGAATATTGATTTTTCACCACAGGATACACACACACACAAACGATACAAATGAACTGCAGTATTTTGATTTAACGTTTTGAAGTTTTGATATTTCAGAAATTTCAGAAATTTGAACTTTTTTTTTCTTTGTAACTGAGCTTAAATTTCTTGATTTAAATAGAAATTTTCAATTTGTACATACTTCTTACTTATATTTGGCTGTTCAATGGTCGTCCCCAGTTTCGTAATGCCATTTTCCTGGAAAAACTCCATAAATTATTTCACTTTTAGTGCGCACGCTCAGACTTTTTTGACGTTTCAGTTTGGTTCTGGCGAGTGCCATAACAGGCAGTAATTTTAGCATGTCGTCTTTAACTAAAAAAAAATACCAAAATAAATAAATTGTAGGCCGTACTCAGCTGTACACTGCCAACCCCCGACTTTAGAATGCCCGTTACTGATTATTGAAAAGTGATAAAAAAAAATAGAACAATCAATTAGATAAAATGTATGAATCTTGTTTAAGAAATCTGAATTGAATAAAATTTGATCAGTATATTCAAGATAATTTTCCTAAAGATAAAGAGTGCTTAAGAACTTAAAATTTTTTATATTAATTCATACAAAGATATAGATATATTTGAAAATTGATCAGTATTTTGATGGCCAACGTTTTCTGAATAAGTTTGATAAGGATTGTTTAAAAAACAAAAGCTGGGTTTAATACGGATAACTTTCTTATTATATGGTGTATCCCAACCATATCAAGGTTTGTAAATGCTTTAAATTAAGGAAGCAGAGATTAAAGTCTTAAGAGAAAAATTATGAAAACTGAGATAAAATTTCGGATACTTTAAATAACAAAATAATATATTTATTTTCGAAAAATTTTATTTTATAACCGTTTAGTGATACATATCTTTGTATATATATTTTATATAAAGTTATTTGTTTAATCGACATTAGTATTTGCATAGTAGTTTTTATTTTTTGGTTTTGAAATTAATGTCGACCAAAGTGTATTTATATATGAAATGTATTTTTAAGATATACTTTCTTACGAACACAATGCGGATATTTCACTATTGATAATTCATTTCATTCAGTTATATATATATATATGCATATATATTATTCATTTTTTTTTTTTTTTTTTTTGTATTTATGAATTTGGGTCTTACAATTCTAATAAGAAACATTTATAAAATATTCGTTGTAAATATTTTAACTGCCTTCTACAAATTTGATGTAAAAGATTACATACTGTGTAAAAAAATAATTTTCCATGCATGTTTAGTCGTGTCTTATGCGGACCGTTATCAATGAAGCATTCGGAATTCGGTATTCGGTTAATCAATGGAACTATATCAAAATAAGAAACAAATTTCGAAAGATGCTTTTATATAGCTTTAGAAATGGAATGTTAAAAGTCAAAAATCGAAAATCCACCGATATGGATTTGAGTATATGTATATATCATATAATATATGATATATGGTATATATATGTTGAGCTCAGAGAAGCCAAATAAATTGTATTTTCTCGCTATAGAAATATAAATATAAATTTCTAGTCATAGTTGTCCGTTTTTATGATATTTTTTTAATGTTATTGTGTAAATAATTTCATTTCATGTTTGTATATATATATATATACATATATATATAAGTATGTGTTTATATTGATGTATTTATTTATGGTTCATCAGACATTGAACTAACTGTCTGCTGAATAAATAAGCTGTAATTAAAAGTAATGCGTATTTCTTGCATAAATATTTCATTAAATTTTATGTAGTCTCACTCATATTTTGCTTTTGTCCTCTACGTTTTATTAATTAATTAATTGGTAATTATTTTGTTGTGATCAAAAACAGATTATACTGTAATTATAAATAGATAAAATATATAAAAATATATAAGCCCATCTCAACAAACGTGAATTAAAATTATTATATTTTACTAATCAATTTGTATGTATATATAACATATACCATATATGTTTGTAATTTCTGTTTAGACTAGACTTTAAGTTGTTCTAAAAAAAAATAATAAAATTAATAACAAAAGTTAAAAAAAGTAAACAACAAAATTGAATTAGGAATATCTAATCTATTACTTAAAATAATATTAAAAATAAATTAAGAAACAAATTAGTCTGATTTTCAGCGCAAGATACTTTCGGATTTGATCAATCTTCAATATGATTGACTATAAATGTATAAGTCTTGTTATTCACATTAATAGTATAAGCAATATGTCTATATATATATATATGTCTATATATATCTATATATATATATATATATATATATATCTGTATATTTGGTAAATATCATATAGTAAAGAATATGTTCGTATATATGTGCATCACTTAAAACTACTGCTTATTTATCAGTCAACTTATTCTAATACATTTAAATTGCTCTGAATTTAAGTGTTCAGAGAGCTAAAACCTCACGAAAGAAATTCGAGTACAAAAATTATAATACTCATATATATATATTAATATATGTTATGTATATATAATTGCATATTTTACTTATTTCTTGTTTGCTTCATAATTTGTTCTAGTATTATGTGAGTATGTGTGTGTTTCTATGTAATGAACATCTAAGTATCTCTAAACCTCTATTAAAAACTCCGTACACATTAGACAGATATTTTAAAATATTCATATTTACAAAAATCTGAGAGAATTTCCAAAATATTTATGTATGTACATGTGTATGCAAGTGTATTTATGTGTTTATGTATATGTATACTGAGAAATTATTCGAATAATCGAACTCTATAATCGGCAATAGTTTTAGATTCATTATTGAGTAACTACAGCATTTTAAATAAAGGGTTGACCAATAATATAGTTCTATAAGTCCATTTAAACTCTGTTTAAGCCCTCAAGTGTACCACCGTCTAATATCAATAATATTCGCCAGATTTACTCTGTATATGGATCACTATCCGGATAGCTAACTAGCTCCACTGAAATACTTCGCTGACGAAATAGTTTAGCTCACAAAACTAGTCAGAAGAACTTTTAAGAACTTTGTTATTTAATCTTTATCTATTTCCGATCAGCAAATTATTATATACAAATTTTTGGTATTTGTTACTTTGTTTCATACTTCGTATTCAATATATATATATATATATATATATATGTAAAACCAAACTTTGGCATGTCTACTTGAAACTGTGATGCACAGTATTACTTCACATGGCTGCAAACAATATTAGAGCATTTTTTGCTGCTTATAACGGCTATGAAGACAATTCACTTTCTTCAAAGAATACAAAAAATAGATAGTTATGAAAATCTAAGAGAAATTCACATGAAATTAATCGAAAAAATATAAAAGTAGTCAGGCACATCCTTGGACATAGATATGTACATGTATATGTATGGAGACCAAAACAACCAACAACAACCGACTGTAAAAGACCCCGTAGTCATACTAATAAACAATTTTCAACCATTTTGTCTTATGAGAGCCATAGGATATAGTTTGAAATAAACTTGATCTACTCGCGAAGCCGACGGACATTTATTCCATAATTTGGTGGCTCTAGCTTTTATTGTCTCTGAGATCCAGGAGTTCATACAGACAGACGGACAGTGGTATATCGTCTTGGCTCTTGATACTGATCAAGAATATATATATACTTTATGGTGTCGGAAAACCCTCCTTCTACGCACATTTCGCTTCTGACAAGCCTAATGGACCCTCTACTCTTTTTGAGTACTGGGTCTGAATATATAAATATGTATATGGGGACCAGAATCAAAATAATTGATATAATTGATTTAAATGTTCCTAAGTTGAATTGGTAATCGTTAACTATTGTAGCTATATGCGGTATGCTATAGTTATAGGATCAAAAACAAATCTGAACAAGATACACCTGCCACACAAAAGTGTCATACGTGTCTTAATTTGGTCTTTCATTAAACATTTGTGTGTCTAGCTGTTATAGTCTATAGTTTCTAAGATCCAGGTTAACACCAGGCAGACGGACATTGTTATATCGAATTGTCGGTCGATTCTGATCAAGAATATACATATATACTTATTGAGGTCGACTACGACTATGCCATACCATGTGCAAGGATCTGCCTGGATATCCTTGTATTCGTTAAACACACACATTTCTATATGGAAGTGAACGATCTTTAAAATATATATAGTAGTCTTTGATAATATATATAGTCTTTGGTAGCGTTGTTGTTGGTTTAAGCTAAAATACGCATGGCATGGTACACGATGGAGTGGCAAATGGGACAGATAGACTCCATTGAGACGCAGATCTGGTTGGCACAGTCCATGCAAAACATATTGTGTCCACAGGGTACCAACGCTGTGGTCACTTCCCGCTCATTACAGACAAAGCATTCCCGATGCTGTTTACTCGGGCTCCCAGTGCCATTTCCAGTGACTGTGCCAGTGCCACGGTGATGACTATGATGATGCAGTAGGAGTGTAGCATCATCCTGTCCTTTGGCCGCTGTCTTAGCACTCAGACTGTGCTCGCCCAGCAGCGAATCTGTTGGACTTATAGATGCCGTCGGCGAGCAATGGGACGCGGAGGCGGCAGAGTTACCAACACCAATGACTGTCGAAGCAGGCAGATTCCAGATGCTCGGCGAATCCCCGATGCCCTCGTCCACGTCAATCGAGTCGTTGAGATTTTTCCAAATGTTGAGCAGCTCTGGCGGAGTATTGACGCTGTTGTTGGTGCTCTTAGTGGATGCTGTCGACGAAGCTGAGGAGCACGACCGGGTCAATATATTCGCCGAGATCAAGGACACACTTGCAGCAACAGATGCGGACACAGCTGCCGAAGTGGATGTGGATCCGGATGCGTTCAAGGACATGGTCTTAGGTGCCACGTGGCGGTACAAGGAACTCGTGTTGTTGTTGATGATGCTGCTGTTTGTTGGTAGTGATGTTGTCGCCTCGACCAAGCAGTTGGACACGGGATTTGCTGACTTGGTTTCTGGCACTGGAGCTGAAGCTGGATGGACCATGCCCAGCACATTTGCATCGCCCACGCATGGAGTATAGCTCGAAGTGGTTTCTGCCTCAATCTTATAGATGGATGACAATATATCCGAATTGAGATCGTCGTTTAGTATCTGCGAAAGGGTATTCAGTGTGTGGAGCGTGCTTGTGTATTCAGTGGAATCAATTGATTCGCCACCATTCTCGCTCCCACCGCCACTACCACTGCCACTGCCGTTGCTCCCAGTGCGTAGGGCGATGTGGGCTTCGATCTGCTTGCGTGCCGTCTCCACGTTATCCGGCAGACCAGTTACCTCAAAGATGGGCTCCTTTTCACGCGATGGTGTCACTATGTACGTCTGTGTCTCCTGCTGAATGTGCTTTATGGTAGCGCCTTTGGGTCCAACCACTAGACCGACCACCCTGTAGGGTACACGCACCTGTATAGTTATTTGGCCAGGTAGACACGGTGGTCCAGACTGTGTGCGTGCCACCATTTGGTTCATTTGGTTTAATGAGCTACCGTTACTGCCATTAACCGATAAACCGTTACCATTGCTGTTACCGTTACTGTTACCACAACCGTTACTGTTTCCGTTGCTACCGCTTCCGCAAACACTACTGCTACCGTTTGTAGTGCCCTCCATGGATGGCTTCCGGGATGCCCGTATCAAGCTGAAGTGATCGGCAGCCGAAAGTATTTCCCGCTTGGCCTTGTTCACATCCTCCTTCCGTCCCGTCACCACAAATACCGGCTCCTCACCACGCACCGGTGTCTTGATGTACGTATTTGTCTTCGCCCTCAAAGCTTTGATCTTACACCCTGGCAATTGTGTAGAAGAGTAAACAAATTAATAATACAATAGTTTTCTATATATACTATTGGATTTTAAACTGAATGTTCCTATGGAAGCTATATATTATAGCTATGTATCTGATTTCTTTCTGTGTCAACTATATGATATAGTGGTCCGATTTGGAATATATAAATGTATTACTATTTTTTTGAACTCACCTTGTCTGCCCACGATCTCGGCAACGTGTTCGGAGCTCGGCACTGGAACGCACTCGGTCATGTTTTGTGACTTTTTGGATCTGTCTTCCAATCCAGCGGATGGCATTAAGAGTCCAGATCCGGGTACGGGTGCAGGTAGCGGTCCGGGCACGGCTCCGACTCCTGTACTGGTTCCGACTCCGGTTCCAGCGGTGGTTGTTAGTGTCGCCGAAAGATTATTAATGCACATTTCGTTTCTGGCATATCCCGGAGTGACTAAATTAATGGATCCCAGGTCGAAATCTCCTTGATTTGAAATTGGCTGAACAAAGCTGCTTTGATTGCTCTCATTTAATCCTACCAAGGATAACTCCAGGGCCAATTGTAGGGTTCGTGGATCCTCTGATAACGGCATTGAATTAACTTTTTGCTGTGAAGCTTGAAGCATTTGATTGTGGGCCTGATTGAGATTGTGATTGTGATTGAGATTGACTGATTCCGTCGTTATGGCACCGATATCACTAAGCATATTTGTGTGTGTGTTTGCGATTTGTTGTGCGACTGAATTATTTACTGTGCTTACTGTGCAGGCATTACTAGACATTATAGTCGACCATCTGGCTGATCAAGAATCCTTGAATAGTTTTGTGTGTTTAGTTAGAACTCACATTTCAGACACGTACATACGTACATACGTACACACGCACACACGCATACACACACATATATAAGCGAGTTGGTACAAAATTCCGATTTGAATTCAGAAAATCTCAGTGATTTTATGCCTGAATCTCTGCAAACTGCATTGGCATTTTTGGCACTACTTCAAAAGCCTTCTTTTTTTCTGCAATGGACAAAAATACTGATATTCAATTGTTATACATACAGGGTGCGTGTGTGTGTGTGTTTGTGTTCGCATGTAATACATACACGCGCATTTTTTCAAAATATCTAAAGAAGCAACTTTGATTTTAGTACCTTAAACTGTCTCTCTGTGCGTATGTGTCTGTGTCTGCCTGTCCTTCTGTGTGTATGTGGGTGTATGGTCGAGTGAATGTGTTATGTTATTTTATGTTTAGTTTACAAAATTCTTTACTGTTTAAGCTGAGCTGATTTTTTAGAATTTATTTTTTAATATAGTTCTCACTTCGCACTCCGCGTTCGCTGCGTCCTCATAACAACCCCTAAAGTTTTGGTTATTCTTGTGTCACTCACCCCTTGTAACCTCTCTCAGATTTCCTTGCTCTCTCCCTCTCCCTCTCCCACCCATCATCCCTTTCCGATTTCAAGCCAACAGCATACATACACACATACACACACACACACGCACGAATGTACTCACTAAAAGTTATCTGTGCCGAAATGTGTATGTAATCCAAAGTTAATTACATGCTTTAGACCAATTGGTTCATCTAAGCCAAGCTAACTAACTAAAGACACCAACTAATAACTGACACATTATTTTTAATGTTGCTGCATGCACATACACACACACACACACACACACACACACACACATACACACGCCGAAATAAAACACACAAAAAAATGTATACTTAATGTATGTACATAAATTCCGGTAGTCGAAACACGGCCACGCCTTGCTTTTCCTAGGGCATATGCACAACTGTGCAAACAACATAAATGAATGCCACAAGCACGGATGCACACCAGTCAGCTCATTTATTCACCAAACACACTTTATTTTGCCAGTTCATGGGCAAATTATGCTGCACTTTTTACCGACTTTATTCAATTTTGTTTAATTTTTTACCGGCACCGGCTTTGCGCAAACAATGTCCAAATGCAGCGTGTACAGACGAATGTTAAAGATACAGACACAAAAACCAAGCCAACAGACTGTTAAGTACGCGGTGGATACACAATCTAACTCAACAGAGCATCATGTTGCGATTGACCCATAACATAACAGACTGTTAACCACACGGGAACACAATAGAAATTAACAGCGCAGCTTGCCTCGACAACACTTAGGCTAACAGACTACAAAGATTATGGGCACACAGTCGAATTTAACAGAGCAGCATGTTGCTGCGACCAACACGACTTGATAGTCTGACCGACAAATACAGAGCCTGAACATAACAGAATGTTGCTAAACTTGACATTTCAAACGAAAGCCTGGAAAATCCTTATGACAAATTTTAAAATAAAGAACATGTATAGAATTATTTCAATTTAAAAATATATATTTTTGTATTTTGGAAAACAATTCTGACATGTCCAAACAAGTTAGCGGTACGACTGTAAAAGACCCTGTACTTATTCTAGTGCTCATTTTTCCTTACACATATGCAATTTTTGACCGATTTGTACTGTGGGAGCTTATAGGATATAACTGTCCGATCCTTACCACACTTGGTGAGGATAGTAATAATGCATACCAAACACATAATGTGTGAATTTGGTTCCAATAGCTCTAAAACTTTAAAATAAACTTGATCTGCTTGACATATTTCCAAATTTGGTGTTTCTGCCTGACGCTGATCTAGAATATATATGTAATTTATGGGGTCGGGTTCGCATGCTTTTCGCTTTTTAGAAATCTAATAGACCCCTGTACTCTTTGGCATTTCACCATCAATTTCAAAAATTCGTAATCGAGCGCGAATCGATTGTAAAATTAGGTTTTTGTAATTTTGTAATTCAAATTATCTCTGCACAAAGTTCAGACGAACATATCTTGGTTATGTAGTGCCTGAAATGGAGGAGTCAAAGTTGATACACCTCAGTATCTCTTTTTGGATACAGGGTCTAAAAAGATTAATATAACTAATATCATATTGGCGCAGTCTACAACTTTTGAGTTTTCCACATTGATTGTAAAAAAAAAACCGAAATGAATCTTATGTTTAAATTAAAACTCAAAGAAAATCGTACGATTAAATGCATTATTACAGATCAAGATTTATTTATTATGTACAAATATAGGATACCATATTTAAAGGGTGCACTTACAAGGAATTAAGTTTAGTAATAGAGTTTATCTCACTGCAATTGCAACTAAGCTGGAACGCTCGTGATAATTACTAAGTTAACATTAAAAGTGTTTTTATTTATAAGTTAATGTTTATATTTAAATTTGGTTTACTGACATTCACACCAATTACTTTATACTATATATGGTACGTATATAATATAAGTTCTAGGAGACAATTTTCTGTAATTAACGGCCTGGTTTAAGTAGTGCTAGATTTATAATATTTGAATATTCGACTTTTGGAAAGTTCTTGTGTGACTTTCGAAACTGTTTTTATATAAAATAATAATAACACTATTGGTTAATTGCGTTTGAAACCCGGCAACAAGTATAAATTGTAAAATTATGCTACAGATTAATGCAACTTTAAAGCTAAATAAAAAGTAAACAGTTATTATGTTGGAAATTGTTGTTGTTGTTGTTGCTGCTGTTGTTGTTGCTGATGGTGTCTTCTCTCACGAGCACGTTCTATGTGCCGCTTTCGCTCCTCCTTAGTCCAATATCGCCCGATCTTGACCTCCGATATTGTATCATCCTCTGTTGTGGTTATTTCCGTATTACGTATATTTTTGCGAATTCCGATTTGCACATGATTTCGCACTGGTCGCTTCACTATATAACGGGTTCCGTCTGGCCGACGCTTTACTTTCCACACCATCGGAATCTCCTCGGAAACATTCTCAGCGTGCACAAGGATTGAATTTGGTTTTGAAACCGGCACACCCTTATTTGCAACCTGTGTTATATGTAATTGAATGTTTATAGTTAGTTGACTTTATGACACATTTTCGAATCCATATAGTCTATTTAAACACCCCGATTTCAGGAATTATAAGAATTCTATGGCTATTGCAGTATCCCAACTTCATATCGTTAGAACTAGATCATAAAGTTGACATAGAAGCATTGGGTTGAAATTCAGTTATTAGCGTAATTAACTATTAATTATGTTAACATAAATCAGTATACTAAATACTACTTTCTGTATTATTAAAATACTTGTGATCTATTAACTAATATCTGAACTTTAGGGAGTCCCTTGATTAATATAACCATCACATGATGGAGACTTACCTCCTGGCTGCTGACAAAGTGGTATCGACTTAGATTGGGCGCATTAAACTGTGGACACTGGCTCTGCTGCTCTTCAGTTGGCTTCGGACGTGTAAGTTTCGAGTCTGCTCTAATAAAGGGTTGTATTTCCTCGGTGTGCATTTTGTTTTGAGCAATTGCTTCTAGTGTAAGAGTTCGAATCATTAATTATGACTGTTATTTAAATAGACCAACGCGAATAGGTAATAATAGCCGAAATGTGAATTTCTTTTCCGCTTACCAAATGGTTGCAACATCATGCTATTTATTGGACTTGTTAATAGAGCAGCATCTTTGGGTGAAGATGTCGACATTGAGGTTTGGCATTTATTAAAACCTGAGGACACTAAACGACTGTTGGCACTTTCAGATTCCAGATTCAGAGGGTTCTGTCGAGGAGATGCACTGTTATTCGAACCACCAGTGTTATAGGCACTGGACGAATTGTCCACTTCCTCCTGATTGATTGATTGACTAACATTAGGATGCTCGTTGCTGGTGGCGCGGGCGCACCCGTTATAGCCAGTTCCACTGCTACTGGAGCCACTCGTTGTGTTTGTTATTGCACTGCGCAGGGTGTACACCCGATTTGATACTCGCCTTTGTTGTTGTTTAGTGTTTAGGCTTGGACGGCCACCGGAAAGAGTGTGCACAGTTCGTTGGTCCTGTAAGCTGATCTGCGACTTAAGGCCAAGCCATTGAGCCACTCTGTGGGTCTGCTGCTGCTGCATTTCGATGACATCCGCCGATGAGCATGAGCCCATTGCGGTCATGTAGTTGGAACTCTGATATGGCGAACAGTAAAGCGGCTCGGACTCAGAATCTTCGGGGATTGTCTCATAAATATGTTCGCTTTCATCATACTCATATTTGGATCGATCGCCTGCAACTCCAGCACTTCGCGTTGCTTTAATGCTTGACAGATTGTTAACTATTAGTTGACTCATCGACTTGTTCTGATCTATGGCGATTTTCTCTACTGGAGCAGTGTTATTTAACGGGCATTTTGCTTTGTTAATCTCACTGTTATTCTGGGCTACGGTAGACATTGGCAACATGTTATCGGGATTTGAAACTTGTTCTTTAACGTGCTTTATCGACTGCCGCTGGTCCAATAGCACTTTGTCCAGTTTGTCAACAACATTTGTGTAATCATCAGTGAGAAACCGATTGGCATATTCAAAGTTACTATCAATATCATCATCGTCATCATCATCGTCATCATCATCCTCATCGTCATCTTCCTGTTGTTTAAGTTTAAGAGAAAAAAACAACATATTAGAAAATAAAAAGCTTTAATTACAGATACCCAGTAGGCAGTACTCATCTAATCGAAGTGTTTGCATTCCTACTAAATTGAGCTTTTGTTTCTTTGAAAACAAAGATATTTAGGATATTGATTTGATCAGTGTAGGTCGAAAGCAATGTGAATTTGCGTGAGGCATGGTCACTTACTCCATATTTTCACAGCTTACACAGAAGTCGTAAGATATCCTACAATGTAGTCTAGCTGGACTAGGACTGGTCTTGAATCTGTTAGTCTGGATTTACTAAAGTGAATGATACTATTTTAAGGCCCCCAAAATAAAGTAGATTTCTGGAATCAGCCTGTCTGCCTGCCTGCCTACTGAAAAGATCTGACATCCAGCTAATCGGAATTCAGACTTACGGGATACAGAATTCGGCTGACAAGAAGCGTAACCTTGGTGCTGTCCTCGGCAATCTGGGATTCGGCGTGGTTTTTGTTCTTGATGTCGATGCCATTGATTCGAAGAATTTGATCTCCCCGCTTTAAGCGACCATCTCTATCCGCAATACTTTCAGCTCGAATATCACTAACAAATACATGCTCACAGATATTTGGTTCTGGTTCGGGATCAGGATCGGGACCGGGATCCACAGAACCGTTAATGTCACCATCGTTTTGTGTACTGTTAAAAAAGCCATTGGAGCAAACAGTTATTCCTATTTGATCTGCAGTGGAATCATCTTTAACAAGCGTTACTTCCTGAAAATAGATATATTTAATGACGTTTATATTATTTATTTAATTATCTGATCAACTCACCTCAATGTCGATTTCAGGCTCAAGACATTGCTCAAACAAATGATGCTGCTGATCGATAAAGTGGTCGGCTATTGTCTTGACTATATCATTATTGTGATCCTCGATGTTTTGCTTGATGTCAAATAAGTTATCGACAGTCTGTGTTTCCCTTGACACTACTGTTGGCGCTAGACCATCTGGCGATGGGCCCAGCTCAATGTCGTTGGGTGTGCGTAATGTTAATACTATTTCTGGAAGTGCTGTGGATTTCTTTTGATTTCGTGAGTCACAATTTGCAGAGCTGGCATCATTCTGCTCGCAATTTGTGTCCAATGGATTGCTACATTTTATGTTATTTATCTTCTTTCGAGACAATTCTACTACTAGGGTTTCTTTAGCTTGGAGGAACATTTGAACCGCTTCATAACTTGACATCGATGCAATGTCGTTACCATTAAGCTGAAAATCAATAAATTCAATTGAGTTTTGTGTTAATTTACATTTAACGCTATTGGCTACTGTCATTCCTGCACATACGTTACAGTACAGAAGTTGTTTTACAAGAGAACAAAATATTTGTACATAGTTTTCACTGGAAATTTGTTGTCATTATTCATCTCTAATGGTTCAGTCAGCAAGATCGAAAATAGTTTAAACCAAATAAGTTTTATTTCTTGTCAAAAAAATTCGGACCATTTTGCAAATATCGATACACTATCGATATTTCAGTTGGCACACAAAAATAAATATACATAAACCTGAACACAGAATCTACACGCACACACGCATAAACACACAAGCACACACAGACTATAGTCAGTGAACTGCCTTTGTGTTTTGTTGTGGAACGAAAACCGCAGCAGACGCGTATTGAACGTACCTTTAGAACAACATAGTCTAAGTCAACAACATTAACACAGTTTTTAGAGCACATTTTGATAACGAATTACATATTTATATTATTTTCTTTGCAGTGAAATAAATCCACACCCACACAGTAACAGAAATACAGACGTCGTTTACCATCGTTATCTTCGCCGCGAATGTGTGACCAAAGCATATTAAACGTAAAATGTTCATTGCTGTTAATTACATAGTATTTTTTCGGTGTAAAAACAAATTAACCAAGGCAGGCAAATTTAAAAAATTCTTCAGTGATTTAAAAACTACAGTAAACATGCTGCAATTTCTGATATTTTGGTAATTTAATGGTTAGAAATTTGAAATTATGCTGGAGAGAATGAGAATAAAAACGCATAAGCATAACTCGTCTACAGATTTATAGCATTAGCAGAAATACATTAGCCCAAGAGATTATTTTAATTTCCAGAAATAAATTTTTCCATCAGATAACAGAGTCTACTGAACAATCTTTCGATATTAAATCGATAATTTCCAAATCGTGAAATCGACTTGAATTCAAGCATCACTGAGGTTTTTTTTTTAAATTGAAATAAATAAATACAAAATGTGTACACAACACTTAAATACGTCTCTACACAACCTGCATTACAAAGTAGGTGCATACATATTTGAATTTGTATTTTTGTGAATATGTAAGTACACACATACATATGTACATATATGAATGTTTGTGCATACTTATACTATTTATGTTTATTTTGTGTTTTCTAAACGCTTACACGCTTCTTACAAAAAAGTATTCTTTTATATTATGTGCATATTCAATGGATCAGGTTAGGAACAGCTGCATCCCTCAACAGACATATTTGGTATAACACTTAACACCAGATTGTGATTGTCGTCAAAATACAATAAGCTTAAGGAACTCATTTTCGTTGGGGAACAACATGGCGTCGCCGAAGTGGTGAGGGCTGCTAAATGCGTATGTGGATACTGTTCCAGGTACCCAACCCTGCAGTCACCGCTACAAAAGTAGGCATCAAACGACGTCGGCGCCACCACAAAGTGCCATCCAAAGCTCGTGAAGTTTACCTTCAATGGATAACGGCAGCAGCGCAAATCGTGATCGCTTTCGGTGCAGTCTAGAAAAACGCTTCGTTTTCGCCGATGCTTTTTGTGTGAACCGATCTCAATGTGGACTGTCTGCAAAGTATTCGAAAACAACAACATAATTTGAATAAAGAACAACAATAAGAATATGTATATGTATATACATATATGCATTTTGGAGTCTATAGACTTAATGAAAGAGATAAAAATTTGTATACCAACGGATTTTTTGAAGAATTATCGGTTGTAACGACTAAGGGCTTCATCCAGGACTCGACTCCTTTTATAAAGATTTCCTGAGTCTTGTTTGGTTCATGACCAACCATTGTTGTTCCTGTAACGAACAACGGCTTTAGGTCCACACTGACCCATTCTCCCAATCCTTTGGGTATTTTATGACGAAACTCAAACATTTTCAATTTATGGGTATACGTTGTACCGTTAGCCCGGCGAATGGCCCGATTTACTGAAACGATTATTTCATTATTCTGATCATCGTCGATTTTTTCAATAATATTCGGCTGATTGGCCCTTATCCAGTCGAGTCCACGCAGATATAAATGCAGTGTCACATAGGATATATCCGAGTATATAGTGTCAAATTTGAAACGAAGTACATCTGTCTTCCGATTATGTCGCATGTGAGGCTCTAAACCAAATTTAAAAAAAAACGAAAATAAATGTGAAAACTATTATTTAGTTAAATTTGTTTATGTTTTATATCAATTTACCATATCTAAAATATAATCTGGAATTCTAAAGTTAGTTACAAGAAATTTTCTTTATAAAAATATATAACACACCTGGATTTTCTTAACTACAAGAGCTAGGGCTACCAAATTTGGAATTAAAGTCCGTCTATATGTCAGGCTGATCAAGTTTATTTCAAATTTTTGTCACGCCCACTACTACCCCCGCAAATTGTATAAAATGTATTTTCACATTACCATACCTTGAAAACGACTAAAGCTATCGGGACCAAATTCACGCATTATGTGTTTGGTACCATGATAACTATCTTCACCAGATAGACAACTATAGCCTATAGCTCCCATTGGACAACTCGATCCAAAATTGGTGATCTGCATGAAAATATTTTGCTGTAAGGAACCGATCTCAAACAAACTTACAAACCTACCAAATTTGGTTTGATTGGACAACTATAGTCTATTGGCCCCACTGGATTAATTGGTCGAAAATTTGTGATGTATATGGAACAAGAAAGAAAAGTACAGTCGAGCACGCCCGACCGTAGAATACTCTCTGCAATTTATTCCCGATCATTTAATAATATCGGTATCCAATCGGTATAAAATCGGTATATCCAATTGATACTTTCAACAGAACACGTTGAAACAAAAACATCTGATTGTATGTATACACACACATATACATTTGACATTATATGTATGCACGCACATATGTATGTGTGTATATGTTATACATACACAATTGGTTGGCACAGCCAGCATTCGCGAGCAGCGCTGCCGCTAGCAAGCAGCGAAAACGTTCGCTCATATGTTTGTATGTTTCTGTCTCGCTTGCACACATGCATTGGCATTGCGTTCAATTACCAACTTTCTTACATGTCTAGCTCTTTTGTTTATTGTCCGATTTAGATGCAACTTTCAGGATAGCTTAATATATTTTGTCTTCAAACGAATGTGAAATAACAATACTGTACGATAAGAAAATATGCCTTAAAATCGGCATTGAAGTTTGCAAATTATTTTATTTCTTGTGGGAAAAGGGGGCGTGGCAGTCCAAAATTTTTGATGACAATACAATTATGCCGTCTCTAGGAACCTGTGTACTAAAATGGGTGTTCCTAAGTGCCATAGTTACTGAGATATTCGGCTAAAACATCAATTTTTTACGAGGTGTTTCTAGTTTTTTGCACATTGTGGGCGAACGGGGCGTGGCATCGAAAAAAAAAGATTCTTGTATTGACTGACTTAATATCGAGTCGATAGAGACCAAATTCAAACTTGTAGCTCTTACCATCTCTGAAATCTGTTTGTTCATACGGACGGACAGACGGACAGACAGACGGACAGACGGACATGGCTATATCGACTCGGCTTGTGATGCTGATCAAGAATATATATACTTTATGGGGTCTGCCACGCCTTCTGCCTGTTACATACTTTTTTTTTTGCACAAACCCAATATACTCTCTCTTGCAGAGAGTATAAAAACGCGGACTAGAATGAGAACGGGGTCTTTTACGGTCGGCTCGCTTGACTGTAGCCTTTCTTACTTGTTTTTAGTCTGGATGGAATAAATTGACTAAAGAAGTAACTTAATGTTATTAAATCCCTTTTAAAGAAGTTCCCATTTTTATACTCTCTGAAAGAGTATATTGGGTTTGTGAAAAGTATGTAACAGGCAGAAGGAGGCGTGGCAGACTCCACATAGTATATAAGTACATATATCCTTGATCAGCATCAACAGCCGAGTCCGTATTGCCAAGTCCGTCTGTCCCTATGAACAAACAGATTTCAGAGATGGTAAGAGCTACAAGTTCGAATTTAGTCAGTATCGACACGATATTGAGTCAGTCAACACAAGAATCTTTTTTTTCGATGCCACGCCCCATTCGCCCACAATAAGCAAAAAGCTAGACGCACCTCGGAAAAAAATCGATGTTTTTGGCGAATAGCTCAGTAACTATGGCACTTGGTAATACCAATTTTGGTAGGCAGGTTCTTAGAGACATTACTTATGCAATGTCTATAAAACTTTTTTGGCTGCAACGCCCCCTTATCTCAAAAGAAATAAAATAATATTAAGGCATATATTCCTATCATACAGCATTGTAAATTATATCAAACTATACTGAAAGTTGCATAAAAATCGGAAAATAAACAAAATAGCTAGACACGTAACAAAGTTTATAATTGAACGCAATGTCAATGCATGTGTGCAAGCGAGACAGAAACATAAGGAACATAATGATTATTTGGGGTCGCTTCTGAACGTTTTCTTTATACTTTAAATAGGTAGAAGAATACTTACGTTCTGGAAATACGTAAACGCTGCTTATATGTGATAAAATACTTTCGTATTCACCGTTGTCATCGTTAATATTATAGTCTCTGGTTCTCTGATTATCAATATTCTGCCGCTTTTGACCATTAAATTCGATATTGTAGAGTAATTGATAGTCCTCAAAGACATTTGGATCGTCTCCTTGCATTTCCGCTGAGGAATTATGGGAGCTGGAAGAGATGTTGTCATCGTTATTCGACGATTGAGAAGTTTGGCTTTTTGTCGAACCAACAGGTGGTTTAACCGATTCAGTTCCCGCCATCTCTCCCGAAGCATATAGAGACGCTCGGGTCGCCTCGGGCGATTTATCATGACGCCACATTGAATTTAAAAGCGATGCGTTATATTTTTTGTAAAAGTTTTCAAGTATATTTTGTGGTACTGGAATGGGTTTTGTGATATTTGGTAATTTCTTAAGGTTCAATCGCATCAGAATGTGCATTTTAATTGATTGCAAGCTGTCCTGCTTGGCTTTCTCCCTTAGCTGTCGCAAAAGGGTATTATCTCCGTCTATCAAGTTGTTACGATTCATGCTAACGCCATTGATTCCATCAATCCCAATCCCGTTCGATATCTTTTCGTCCTTGCTGATCCCGATTCGATGATTCCATTGTTTATCCGAATTGGTCAACAACTCGCTGACATTTCCATTTCTGGTATGATCCATTTCTCTCTCAAATTCCGATTGATTAAAATTTATGTTTATGTTTAGGTTTAAACTCGAACTGTTACTTATATGCAATGCATGAGTATCATTATCATTATCATTATCATTATCAATATCGCTAAGAACTATATCCTGGCCAGATGCCAGAAACAAAAGCATCGATAGTATACCAAATATCGCATATTTCGTAATACCAGCATACCGAAATCTCCAGATACTTCTGCCATATATAATCTGACGGCAGTAACAGCAACTTATCGTGCTGCTAACGGTGGTCAAAGGAACTTGTTCACATGATTCCCTCATGTTCTGATATTTGTGGGCTATATCTATTTTAGTATCCAAGATGGATTCTTCTGTATATATTGTTTCAAATCTCTGATCTTTGGTTAACATAAATGCAACGTCTATTTCAGCCATATTCTTAACAATTTCCTTTTCTCGTTCCTAAAAATAAATTAAAAATAATATCATTTGATTTTAAATTATTTAAAATAAAATTCTTATTTCAAGAGCTATGATTTTGGGATCTAAACGAACAGTTATTGAAATAATTATAACTGGATTAAAATAAATAATAAAATTCATTTAATTTCAAAGTAGTAAACAATTATTATAATCAAATAATTAACTGATCATTTTGTTAACAAAAATAACAGAAAATCTGTTGTAAATTAGAGAAGTTTTCAATTGTGGTCTGAAAAAATGTATACATATTTTCAGCCGATGCCTTATACCAAGTATTAAGCCAGTCGAATATCATAAGTTTTTATTAAAATTATTTGTAATATTAGATCAGTTTACCATAGTCCCAATGTCGACTATACTCTATCGGATTTATGTATTTACAATTTCTATACATAATGCGGCCTTTCAAGTTCTTTGAGATATTGAAGTTTAAGATGGTCTTCGGCCATTGACTAGAAATTGACTTCCAAGAAACTGATACTACAATAAGTAAATATATGTATGTATATTTTTGTGTTTTTTTTTTCTGATCAATATACACTTTGTTCTCAAAAACCTGCGTGCAGTGAAAAAACAATTTAAATTGTGTCACATAAAAAAGCTTTTTGGCCCATAGTACACTGCGTGTAATTTGTTTACTTTAGTTGAGTTCTAATTAGATGTAAATCATTGTTTATGTCGTTCTTACCTTATTTGGCTTTGGATTTAATCGCAAAACTTTTTCATAGTAAAAATTGTTCACTTTCTGCAGCAGTAGAATTCGTCTGCATGTACATATGTATATACATGTATGTATTTGTATGTGTGCACACATACAATCAAAAACATGAACACTGTTACATGAATGTATGTATGCAAATTAAGATGTATGTAATATCGAGAATCTTCTTCCGTCAGTATCTAAAGTCAAATGCATTTTTCCAACGTTAAACATTCAACCGGGGTAGATTTATATGATTTATTCCCGAATTTAATACGACTTGAGAAACTTTCTCTCGCTCTCGCTCACTCTCTGTATCTGTTTCAGTCTGCCTTTCCCTTTCTTTCATACGTTTGTGCACATGCAAATATTCACATTCAATTTTAGTTATAACTGTTCTTTTGTTGTTGTTGTTGTTGTTGGTGTTGCTCTTATTCTTGTTCATCTTTTGCAGTATACATATATGTATACGTATATTTTTGTATGTGCGTGCATGCACACAAGTGCATTAATATATATTCACAGACACACACATTTTCACAATACACTTAACTTTGCCCGCGCGAGTGATTGTGTGCGTGTCTATAAACTGTTCTTATTATTATACTACAATCGTACATATGTATGTATGCATGTACATGTCATGTACATATGTATGGACACATACATTTATAGATACATATGTCGAAATGTATGCGAATCGCATTCGCAATGATCACTCTCACTCTATTGTATTCAATTAAAACCACTTATAAACATCATAATCAATTTTTGTGTTCTTGAACTTCAGTTCAGTGTTGAAAGTGCAGTATTCCCTTTTGTGCACATACATCTACATACACATACACGCAAACACACGTACTTACATACACATACTAATAAGTACACAACAATACATACATATACATTCAGATATTTGTACATTCATAAATATAATTTATAAAATATAAAATATTGTATATCTCACACAAACATAGCCATACAAATTTAGAGATAACAAACATTTGCCACAATACATACATATGTATATGTATGTATGTATGTATGTGGTATGTGTATACTATATCGCACGTACAGTCAGTCAATTAATTATTTTGACAAACAATGTACATGCATATACCAAAGGCTATAAAATATTGTGCTTTCGGTCAAAATAATTACTTGACCAACTGTTGGGACGTACCAAAGTATATCTGTATGTATGCACGTGTAATCTATTTTGATCATTTAGCAATTCTACACATGTATACATATACATATGTATGTATATAGTATACATTTAAAATAAAGTACTAGATATTCACACATATGCCGAGTGTATGTATGTACATATCTATATATACACATTTACACTCAAACATATATTTGTGTATGTGCGTGTGTATGTAATTAATGTATTTCGTACATGTGTCAATTATTTCACTTCAGTTTCAATTTGAATTGCAACGCGCTTCTTTTGAGACGACGGCAACAGCAGCAGTAGCAGTAGCAGCAGCAGCAGCAGCACTCAACAAAAAAAACACTCAACACACCCCAGCAGCATAGGCAACAGCAGCAGCAACAACAACAACAACAACAAAAGTCACAACGAAATCGAAAACAACAACAACAGCGGCGAATATACTTGAGCGACAAACAACAGAGCCTGATCGTGCCATACAACTGACTAACTGACTAACTGACGGATTCATATCCCACATCCCACATCCATAGGCAAGGGCGTAGTCATCTAGAGGAAACAAGGGGCTCCACTAAGTTCACTTCAATTTTCATTTCATGTTTTTTTTTTTTTTTGTTTTACTAGTTAATTTATTTACTTACATTGTCTTCACTATTTTTTTGTTGTTATTCATTTTTTTTTTATTTATTTAATTTCAATTATATATCTACATATTGTTTAACTTATTTGCTTATTTGCTAACAATTTTCGTATGTTTTTTATTTATTTACTCATTATTTTGTTAGCTAACTTATCAATAAATTTTCTTGAATCTTTTAATTATATTATTTATTTATTTTCTTAGTAATATAACTATTTATTTATTCTTTTATTTATTGAGTAGTTAATTTATATTTATATTTGGCATTATTTTATTGATTTATTTATATGTTAATTATTCAACTTATTATCATCATTTTGATTTTTTATTTACTAATTTATTTTATATATTTTTTGAAAGGGAATAAAGTTTATTAAACTATATTAATTTCTGATTTGCAGTTATCAAAATTAAATAATTCAATGATTTTATACAATTTGTTTATTTATTCATTTCACAATTAGTTTTAAACTGTACCATATAAACAAATTACGATTATATAAATATTTCAAACGTTTTTTTCTTTATAAATTATTTATCATTACCCAGTCTTAAAATGTACAATGTACAAACGGTATTATTATGTACCCGATAGGGACCCCTTCGATTAATTCAGAGCCACACCCCTGTTCACAGACACACATACATAGACATAAGATGCTACTGATGCGCTAAAGATGACTGAGCGATCTGCTCTGCTCTGCTCTGTTCTATTCTGTTTTGTTCTGTTGTGTTCTATTCTACTCAGTTCCGTTTCACCCCAGATCCCCATTCAGAAACTGTGGGTGGATTTGGAGAAGAGTGTTACAATTTCAGGCTCTCTGAGGTATCATACTAATATTTTAAATATAGAATTCCTCATACCAAATTGTTACAATCAGATTTATTGAGTTTAATGAAAATCAAATAGATTGAGTTATATGGACTTATGTTTAAAATGCGACTGCATTTCGCTCCTGAAATATATACCCTGTGTTCACTTTAGAACTCAAAAGTCAATTTTTTAAAAAGACCCTTAAAAATGTATATATTAATTGGATCTGAATTATCAGATTTAGATAGCCATAACATTCCAATTTAATTTTTGAACACCTTGAAAAGTCCTTTACGCACACTTTGCACTTTTGATCACTGGAGCCTTGGTTGCCACAATTATCTACACTGGAAAAAATAGGTGAAGATTTTGTTCCCAGAATTTATATTCTGTTTTAAAAATAGTAAACATTAATGGATTTATTAGTCAAAAGAACTCTTTTATTTTGCACAAAAATATATAATTTAATAATAAAAAATAAAAAAAAAATTAAAATATATGAAACTTAGTTAACTATAATTAGTTATACCTGTATTCCTGACCTAAATATCTTATAATCGTTAAATCGTTTCTTTAATTACGAAATATGAGATCTTTTTATTGAATTTTTATAAGTTAAGTTCCTCTGCATTCTGCATGAAAACACATCATATTTTTTATCAGTGGAGTCTGCAGTGAGAATAATCAATTGATCACTTTTGGCCTCCTACTGTCTGAGCAGAATACTTACATATGTGCGATGTCCTAACTGGTTATGCCCTTATTTGTCAATCGTTACAACAGTACAGATATATATTGGCATTTGTAACAGATTCTGGAAAAACTTGATTGTACTTATTTGACTTCAGAGACTTCTCGAGAGAGAGCTCGTCTTCAAAAGGGATCCGATAATGCGATCTTGCAAGGTTCGACAGCTAACAGAGCCTAGCACTTTGCTAATAAAAAGTTATAAAATGTTCATGGTTCTTTTTATTGTTCAATAAAATAAGTTAATTTAAAACTGATTCAATTGTAGCTACGCTTAATTATATCATTAAATTAGTTGTATTAGTAGTTTTGACAAGTAGAGCATACTTGGCGGCAGGTATCAACTGTTAAAACGGTTAACCGGTTCAGTTTCCAGTTGTCCTCACATATAATTCACGTCACGAAACTGCGTACAACGATTTGCAACCAGTAAATGACATTCGTTAAATGTGTAGTTGTGTTTACTTAACGACAGATAGCGAAGACAAGAACCATGAAACAATTTGCCTTTTGTGTGTACCAAATTGGAAAAAAGTGAAATAAGTGAATCAAATAATTGATTGTTATTTTTATATGTTTTGTATATTCGTAAATTTAACAATATTAATGCCTATGTAGTTGAATTATATGTTAAATTTTATATTTTTATTAAATATTGATGTTATATATTGTAATAACAATTTTCTAGAGTATTTTTTTTAAGAAAACTGCATTAATATACATATGTTATTGAAAGTATTCTTTCTAAAATTGAACATGAAAATCTTGATCTTTTATCCCATTAAACCCTTATTTCATTTAGTCTTCCTCTGGGAAAGTACAAGCAATCCAAGCCCCTAAAAGTATGCACCTGATTTTGTTCAAATAGAATGAACTTCATAGATATTATAAATTTGCAAAGAACAAAGAAAAAGAAGAAAAAAGCAAGATACATTTATTAACGCTTCTAATAAATGATAGGAATCTTATTTAATTAGATTAACTATAATTAAAAACAAGTAAGGAAGGCTACATTCGAGCAAGCCGACTATAAAAGACCCCGTACTCACTCTAGTGAGTACAAATAACAGACTGACTAATTTGTCTTATGTGAGCTATATGGTGCTGTAAATCACAAATTTTCGACCGATTTGTCCTATGGGAGCTATAGGCTATAGTTGTTAATAGACCCCTATACTCTTTTTTAGAGTAAGGGGTCTAAAAAGTGCAAGAATGCTGCAAGTCTCAGCAATTTTTAAAGAAGTAAAACAACAGTCGGCAAATATTTGATATAAAGTTGATCTGCGTACCCTATAAACGGACTTTCATTCCGAGGTGATAGATGATAGATCGCAAAAGTTTTTCTTACTACAGTAAAATCCGGTTATAACGACGGCCGAAGGACCATCGATATAATGTCATTATATCCGGATGTCGCACTAACCGAAATTGGCATTAAATGTTTTTCCTGTATGAGATTGATTAAGATTGTTTTGTGAATTTTATTTATTTGGGACTATTTGTGTTATAGTGTCTCAGACCCTTTAGTTCATTCAGTTAGACTGACAGATGGACAGACGGATACGGCTATTAATGACAAATCTACGAGTAACACTTATAATCCTGGCCGTGAGATACTCGAAGAGAGATCCGTAAAGAATGTAAATTTTTTAAGACATAATTTTTGTATAATCAAATGATCTAGAATTATTTAGATGAAACCAAATAGACCTACTGAGGAAAAGCTAAGCAAATAATGTTATCGATTGTTAAGTATCGTAGCTCATTCTACCGATTCATCGATAAAGAAACATTCAAATGAACTGGTAAAGGACTGGTAACGAAAGGCGAATCAAAGCAAAACAAGAAGAAGAAGCACAGAATTGCTCAATATCGCACTCTCTGTCTCGCTTGCACATGTTGCGAGTAGCTTCAGAATACAAATGCTAATAAAAATTACAACACTTTTTTTTGCTTCTCCGGATAGGGGTGGTATTAAAATTTGACAACATACTTGATTTGCCTACTCTTAAAATTAGTCTGTATTCCTAATTTGGTGTTTCTAGCTAATATCGTTCCTTTTTTTCGCCCGAGTTGCCCTATGGAAGCTATAGGATATAGTTGTACGATTCGGACCAAACTGGTATGGATAGTTATAACGGTACCATACACATAATATGTGAATTTGGTCGCAATAGCTATAGAAGTTTGCAAGTTACTATGGCTATACTCCGATATCTGTCAACCTGTGAGGACAGGGTATGAAAACGAAAACTGAAGATAATTTTACAATTAAGGAAACAAACTAAGTCTAAGTTTGAATTGCATTAAATGAACTAAGATATAATTTAAATACAAACACAGCATTAAAAATTAATTATTTGTTTTATTTTTAATTAATTTTGATGATTATTACACAATATTTATTAAATATGTTTCTATAATTCCAGTTTTATGTGTATGAAAAAGATTTTTAGAATTTGCAATAAAAATAATAAAACGACTGCTCCAAAATAAGTAAGAGGTCTTTTAAGGTTAGCGCACTCGACGAAAGCCTTTTTTTTTTAAGGGTAAAAGGGAACGGGGAAAAGGGGCAGATTAGTGTAAAGTAGGGAACTCAATAGATGCGGTCTAAATAATTCATCTATTTGCGGACTCGTCTCTTTGTCTGTTACGCATGCTCTGCCCTCCTTTCCTACAGGACGCAGTGGTATTGCAGGCTACGCCTCTGTCACAATCATACGATATCTTGCAGTTTAGCAATCTCGACTGTTGCGGTTTCAAGTGTTCCACACACATTGAGCATACACTTGTGAATGTAAATACACATACACTCGAGTGAATGTGTGTGTGTGTGTGATTGTGGCTGTATTGGTATGGATTAGCCCTTTTTTGGTTACGAACTGATTATTCCTCTTGTTTGTTGTTATGTGGGTGTGATTTTGGTTTGTGGCTTGTCAAAGGCTTGTGCCGTGGAGAGGTGGAGAGGGAGAAGCGGAAACAGGGACGCTGCAAATGGGGGATGGGGGTTGTGGGTGGTCGGGGTGGGAGAAGCAAAGGGGAATGGGCGGTAACATTTATAACTTACTGATACATTTATAGAGCGAGCCGATTGTAAAAGACCCCGTACTCATTTTTCCATACAAATAACCAATCGTCGACCGATTTGTCCTATGGGAGCTATAATGTGTGAATTTGGTCTCTCTAGCTCTAGTCGTTTTCAAGTTATGGCGACTTGAAAATTGTTTTTAACCATTTTTGGGGGTGGTAGGGGGTGTGGCAAAGATTTGAAATAATCTTGATTTGCTCGCGAAGCAGACAGACTTTTCTTTTCAAATTTGGTGGCTCTAGCTCTTGTAGTTTAGAAGATCCAGGTGTTCATACAGACGGACGGACGGACAGGCGGACGGACAGACGGACAGACGGACATCGCTATATCGACTCGTCTGTTGATGCTGATCAAGAATATATATACTTTATGGGGTCGGAAAATCCTCCTTCTACCTGTTAAGTACATTTCGCTTCAGACAAACTTTATAGACCGCTCTACTCTTTTTTAGAGTACGGGGTCTAAGCAAATTATATAATAATGTAATGTAATGTAAATATAATGAGATGTTTGGGGCTTAAAGATAAAATAAAGTCTTGTTTTTAAATTAATATTTAAGAACTTTTTGTTTTTTTCAACATAAATATTTTGTCAATATTTGCGTCCAAAAATTTAGTCTGAAGTATCTTTCGAGTTTTGGACTATTGAGTGCCTATTTTAGGATATAACAGAGGGTATAATATGCTTGTAAAATAATTAATTGCACTAGTATTTGCATCTACATAGGTAGATATGGAGGTTACGGGGTTATCTTGACTGGTTCCGCTCCTGTTTATTGTTGAAAATTTGTGCAGCAGATCGAACATTTTGATCTTTACCCAGTAGGACCGGGGCTAAGGCACAAGGCACAGCGTGTTGTAAAACCAGCGTGATATTGCTCTTGACTCAAGTTGGTTTTTTTTTTTCCTTCGATTTTTCGATTTGGGAACGAACACGAAATGGTCGAGATCGTTGCCAATGGAACCTAGTATGAGCAACCCCCAGTAGGGTTTAAGGGTGGGGCAGAGTAAGGGGCAGAGGCAGTAGCAGGGGTAGGAGACGGAGAAGGAGAAGGGAAACAAAAAGGGATAGAGCTATCGATTCTCGTGTGAAAACATGCAATTATGGTTTATTTGTATGTATTCTCAAGATTTTTAATGCTCTTGTGTTTTCTTTTTTCTTTTCTTTTCTTTTCTTTTCTTTTCATTTCTTGACTTCGATTTGATCATTGTCAAGAGGAAGAACAATTGCTAGTTATTTGGGTTTCTCAGTCTCTAGGGTTGCCCTGTTTAGTACTGCTGAGTACTGTGCCATTAACATAAATGTCAAATGCCAAAATTAACTTAAAATGCTTTTAATTAATACAGACTAAGTTTCACTTAGTAAACGACCAATTACTTTTAATAAACAAGTTTTGTTTTTTTTTTGTTTAATTTAAATTTTGTACAGTTATAGTTTCACAAGCTTAAGTTTTACTATCTTATAGTATACTATCTTATAGTATAGTTATACTTACCCAATTTGATCCGGATCAGACAACAATATGATATAGCTTCTACACTTCGACTGTAGCCTTTCTTACTTGTTACACTCTCTGCAAGAGTATATTGGGTTTGTGAAGAGTATGCAACAGGCAGAAGGCAGAAGGAGGCGTGGGAGACCCCATAAAGTATATATATTTTTGATCAGCATCACAATCCGAGTCGATGCATCACAATCCGTATGTCCGTCTGACTGTCTGCCCGTCCGTATGAACAAACAGATTTCAGAGATTAAGTGCTACGAGTTTGAGTTTAGTCAGTATCGACTCGATATTTAGGAGTCAATACAACAATCTTTTTTTTTCGATGCCACGCTTCATTCGCCCACAATGAGCCAAAATCTAGATACAACTCGGGAAAACTCGAGGAATATCTAAGGGACTATGGCACTAAGGAGTACCAATTTTGTTAGGCAGGTTTCTAGTGTCGGTATAAATGCAAAGTTACTACAAAAATTTGGCTACCTCGCCCTTTTTTCCCAAAGGAATTAAAACAATTTTCAAATATCGTACTGTATTGTATATTGAAATTTGTTTAGAGACAGATCATATCAAACTATCCTGAAAGTTGCAAAAATATCGAACTATAAACAAAAGAGCTAGACAAGTTACAGAGTTTATAATTGAACGCAATGTCAATGTATGTGTGCAAGCGAGACAGAACGAACGTTTACACTGCATGTGTAGAGGCAGCGCTGCCCGCGGACGCGGACGATGGCCTAATGGTTTATATTTTATACATAATCGGGAATGTTTTTGAATTAGGATTTTGAAAACTATTGTTTTCTGACCACAAATGATAGGTTTTGGTAATAAAATTGATCAAGCGAAGGATCACACATGTCAACAGAAGTTACTTTAGGCTCAGTAGGCAAATGAACAATAGAGTATTCCCTCTCTCGATAGACAAAACTAAGTCTTGTCAAGGCACTGATCATTGCATTGCTTCTTTATGGTTTGGAAGTCTGCTTTTGGTGTCTTAGGGTCTTTTTGCATTGGTAGAACCTACCATATCGGGTGGAATGACGAGCTATTCGGCGATGTGGACATAGTCAAGCGAATTAACATTCAGCGCCTTCTCTGGGTTGGTCACATTGTCCTTATGGAGGGAACCACTCTAGCTTGATCTGTTTTTGATGCGGTGGCTGGCGGAGAGGTGGCGTAGGAGAGGAAGACCACGCGTTGGAGGAACCAGAGGCAAGACTTGGTGTCACCAGCTGGCAGAATCAGGTTGTACTTCGTTAGAGGTGTTCCTACCAAATATACATATATAATAAAATTTGTATAAGTATAGATGAAAATTTAAAACGGTCTTGATCTTTTTGAACTGATCGTATCAGTAAAATGTGTAAAAATGCAGGAGTTGATAAGTCATTCATTATAAGTCATTACTCAGGTCAAACTATAAATGGTCGATCTTTCAAATCCCGATGAATTGGGATCAAAGATATATTATAACTGTGGTATTTGTTTTTTGGGCTCTGCTGTCGTCACTAGCATCTATTTTATGTAACTCTTGTATCTTTTCGTCCTCGAGTATCAAAAATAACCATCACTTATGTGAGTTCTTGTCTAATAAGTCTGCAAAATGTTGATTTTCTATTTGTTCCACCCAGTTGGCTTTTCAAAAAGGCACAATTACCCAAACTAGTGTCTCCCATTTACCAAATCGTGGCACGCTGTTTACCCTGCTCCTCCCCAGTGGAATTTCTCCACCCCCCTACCCTCCCTGTGATCCATTCGTCCATACTCATCCCCACCACCACAACTTGGGGCACTTTGGAGTACGGTGGGGCACGGAAAAATAAAAATAAAAAAAAGTCTTACAAATATTTGCCTACCAAATCATTTTTTTCTCTCTCTTTCACAGTGGGTCAAAAAAGTATGGTTACAGCGATTGAAAATCGCTTGAAGAGCAAATAAAACTTGTTAATATGTCTTAAGAAGCCAAGTGAGACCCTGTACTTTTTCTGGAGTAATCAGTATTTGGGCTTATTTGATATTTTGTGTATCAAAAAATTAGTTAAAATCTTTACAAACTGAACAGAGACTAAAATAACTCAATAAATTATTTGATGGTTAGATACTTGAAGGCAAAACTGTATATACTCTTCGACTCTTGTATCTGCATACACATAAAAGTTAAAATAAAATGAAATTGTTTTTGTTATATTCAGAGAATTCTTCATTCAATAAAATAAAAAAAAATACTTAAGGACTTTCAGTATTTTAGATTTAAATTCGGATTATATATGTTCGTTAATTTATAGAACAAATAGTGAGTTATTTTTATCCGTATAGTTATAGGTCTAACTATAATTGTATCTGTATCTGTAACTGTATCTGTATCTGTAACTGTATCTGTATCTAGAAGAGTAGCGTGTGTTCTTTAGTCCTGGGCTCGTCAAACTTTCAGAGAATTCTTCATTCAATAAAATAAAAAAAAATACTTAAGGACTTTCAGTATTTTAGATTTAAATTCGGATTATATATGTTCGTTAATTTATAGAACAAATAGTGAGTTATTTTTATCCGTATAGTTATAGGTCTAACTATAATTGTATCTGTATCTGTATCTGTAACTGTATCTGTATCTGTAACTGTATCTGTATCTAGAAGAGTAGCGTGTGTTCTTTAGTCCTGGGCTCGTCAAAGTTTCAGAGAATTCTTCATTCAATAAAATAAAAAAAAATACTTAAGGACTTTCAGTATTTTAGATTTAAATACGGATTATATATGTTCGTTAATTTATAGAACAAATAGTGAGTTATTTTTGTCCGTGTAGTTATAGGTCTAACTATAATTGTATCTGTATCTGTATCTGTAACTGTATCTGTATCTAGAAGAGTAGCGTGTGTTCTTTAGTCCTGGGCTCGTCAAAGTTTCTCCGTTCCACTGAAATAGCAATCAGTCACCACCATCGCATTTGTTGTTACTGTTCTTGTTCTTGTGTTGTTGTTGCTTTTCTTGTTTAAAATTTGATTCTAATCCGCTGATAATATTTCGAATTTTGATATTTCGCTCGGTTGATTTTAAGGCGATTCCGACATGGTCGCATGTTGCAAACAAAACGACAGCAGTGATTTTACGGAGATTGGGAACACGAGTGGGATGGGGGATGGGGGAAGTGGGAAGTGGGATGTGGGAGATACATGGGGGAGGAGGTTAGAGGCAGTAAGCAAGGGTGAAATCAGAACAGTAAACCAATAAGATTTAGTAGCATGTAATAACAAAATATTTCGAGATGATAAATACTTCTCAATAGGATAGGGTGTTTTCCCCGTATATCAATCTATAAAGAACGAACTGTGTTCTTTTTTGAGGGCAGGGAAAATTTGACCTGTACCTTTTATCAGGTTATCAAATGTGTGTTATAAATTATTATCGCTAGATTAATAAAAAAAAAGTGAACGATTTTTAACTTCGTTAGCTTCATTTCATTTTATTGCATTTTGAAGTATTTTTTTTATTTTTTGATTATAAATGAATTATTACCTAATTAGTTCAATTAAAAGTAAATCATGTAATATTGAAAATTGAATTAAATGTGATAATTAAAAAAAACTTCAATTTAAACTAAGGAACTACTTTATTTAAATGGTAAATGACGCTTTGCTTAAAATAGATATAGTTTAAGCAATTATTTTTTATGCTGATAATAAATAATTACGTACTAAAACCCACTATTAAATAGAAGGGTTAAGGATTAAGGACTCACAAACTTAGCACTTGAGAATTTTAGCGACTTTCAAATAATTTGGGATTGCGGGAAGAAGATAGAGAAAAAAATGTCAGTTTAGGTAGACAAGGATATTTGTACTTGTTGTAAAATGTTTGTTAAATCATAACTGGTCACACTCAGCATGGGCCCATTTAATTACGTGTTCGTATTACCGTACTCCGTAGTGGCACTCAAAGGGATTTGAGCTGGTACGCCCCTTTTGTATAATCCATTTGAAAATAACCAGTTGGAGGAGGGCTGGGTGTGGGTATGAGTAGGGCGGTGGGGGATAGAGAGAGAGGGAGAGGGAGAGCGAAGGGTTAGGCCTTGTGTGTGTTTCCATGTGGGAGGCACGGGTGGGGGCACCCTGTTCTGTGTGGCACCCTGTGGCCATGGAATGCTTATAATAATTGAAGCATATTCAAAGTGGACTCTGAGAAGGGTGTGCGCTAATGTGTGTGTGTGTGTGTGTGAGAGTGTGTGCCTTAGGTGAACATGTAGAATCCTTTACGCCTTCCCCCTTCCCCCTTGCTCCCCTCACTGCCCCTTGCTGCCCCTTTTCCAACGCACATCAGTATCTGATATGTGTTTTTGGTTGTTTGTATTTGCTTGGCTGGTCAAATGCCTCTCTCTCTCCCTTCTCCTCTCCCTCTCTCTCTCTCTCTTTCGCTGTTGGCCGCTTTAATTGTTTAATGGCTCGTTAGTTGAATTCCCAGTGGGGAGCAACAGCTTTAGTGACGACCAATATCACAACAAGGGGCTGACTAGCAATTTCAAGTGTGATAATTGCTGTTTTTTTTTTTTTTTTTTTTCATGGCTTAGGAAAATGTTCTGTGAATTATCCAGAGAGAAAGATGGCTTTGCTGTTGTTGTTGTAGTCAACAGCTTTAATGGTCTGGTTACACATTTTATAGTGCCACATTTAACCATTCAACCAATTACAAAAAAAAAAAATTAGTTTTTAACCAAATTTATTTAGTTTGATTTTGATTACTATATAGTATGTGGATCAGAGATTTGCTATAAGAATCAGTGTACAGGGCATTTTACCGCCGGCTTACTCATCTTTAAATCATGTCTTATATATCCTTACCAAAGTTGGTTCCTATAGTTCCCACAGAACAAATCGGTCAAAAATTGCACACTAGAATGAATATAGGGTATTTTACAGTCGGCTTGTTCGACTGTAGCCTTTCTTACTTGTTTGAAAACAGTTTTTAGCTTTTCCTAAAATTGTTTTTAATTTTATTAAATTAGATATTTGTGGCCATTGAAAGTCGGTAAATCTTGTTGTCCGCATACTTTTCACTTGTACTGTTATTGGATCTCATACACAGTTTAAAGAATCCTAGTAGAATCAATTGTAAACGATGTGATGTGCAGCATGGAATTCTAGATTGAAGTACGAATCTTTAAAACAAATTGATCAATATTGAACCATAAATAAATATTAAAACTTTATTTAACATTTAATTGTTGAGTTATTACAATTTAAATGATTATTTCTTAACTTAAGATTAAATAAATGTCAAGCTTAAATCGAGAACATTTTAAGTACGAATTTTGTTTAAGTGTAAAATGGCAAAATACTAATAAGTTTGGTGTGAAATATATTTCGTACTCGCTTTAACTGTGTGCGTGTGTGTGTGTGCGTGTGTGTGTGTGTGTCGCACCATAACTGAATAATGGGGCAGTGCGTCTATGTCCTTATCGCTTACTCGCAAGACTTCACACAGGACTTTTCGCAGAGAGCGACCCTATCAAGCACTCGCATGTTGCTGCTCAAATTACAACCAGTGTTGCCCTATTAAAATTGAAATAAAGCAAAAAAAAAAGGCAGATCTTGGAAAAATTGTATTTACCTAGCTTTCAAAACTATTATTTAAATATGAAATAAAGTAATTAAATTTTGAAAAATAAAATAAATTGATTATTTATAAATTTTTTAAATTAAACTAGTAAACATTTTATATATCCAAACAATATAATAAAAAAAATATTTTCAAATTATTTTAATTTTAACTACACCAACTTAAAAAATTAATAAAATATTTATTAGAAGAATTCTTTATCTTACAGCATATCTAAAATATATAATAATATATTAATGTTAATATAACAATAATGTTGAAATTTGTTTAAAAAATATATATATAAATCGAAAAGCGCTATAAGAGCTGGCGGGAAAGAAGCTATGACGACAACACTGAAGTTAAAAAGCGGTAAAAGCAGCAGATAGAGCTAAAAGCCAAGTGACGCAACAGTTAACGGTAATCGAATCGTAATCTTCATCGTATTAGACTCGTTCCGTTCCCCGTTCCCCGTTCCCAGTTCCCCGTTCACCGTTCTTAGTTCCCCTCTGTTCCGTAGCAGGCGGCGATGCCACGCCCATTAGAAAACCATACGATTATTTATGGGGCAATCTTAATAGCAGAAATAATAAAATTCCTACGTAAAAGTATTGAAAATTAAGCAGCAGATTAAACTAAACTTAAGTCATTTAATTTCTAACTTTTTATATTTTTCAAAACTTTTTAAGTTTAAAAATGTATAGTTTTGAGTTTATTTAAAAATAATTTTATTTTCGAAAAATAAATTTTAACTTTGTTTTAAAATTAATTTAAATTCTTCCTTTAATCCAAATCTTCCTTTCTAATCAAGAATTTGTCCCAAATCTTATATATATTACATTTTCTTATTGCTCTACATCATCTGATCTACTCTATATAATAAAAAATAAAATTTAATATAAGCAAAAACTCAAGGGTATTCCGGGATATAATCAATCCTCGTTTATTTTCTAAGTCGAGTATTACGGAGAAACTTTTTAATAAATATTTGTATAATCGTTTGGAGATCGGAGTTAAATATTTTATTTTATTTTATTTTATTCGTAGTTAAAAACCCAAGCTTAAATCTAGATACTTTTGAGAAAGATTGAGATCTTTTCGGAATAATATAAATTTAACGAGTTTTTATCTAAGTTTCGATATTGAGAGCTTTAAATAATTCCTTTCTTCTTATATATTAATAATCTTTGGCACCCCATTTGCACCAGGAGACGGATCTAGACCCGGAACCGGTCACGAGGGCAATTCCAGATTCCAAATTCGCAACCCTGAAAAAGACGAAGAAGAAGAAGATGAAGAGCAGCAACAGCAGCAGTGGATTCTGATGCGGAAAATCCTTTGCTCCAGCTTTGACACGTGTCTCAAGCAGACTGGGCACAACTTCCTGAGGGAGAGAGACAGAGAGATTTACTTAAACAATACTTATCCGTTAACCTTGGTAATCCCACTGCGCCACTCCGCCACTCCGCCACTGCTCCACGCCCCCAAGTCAGAGATACCCTTTTATAACGCTGAAGACTGATAAAAGATGCATATTAACGCATCTGATCAAATCGAATCAAATTAAAATTCCAGAAGCAATAAGGGATTTCAGTCGCCTCGCGACTTTAGGATACCCGTTACTCAGTTTTATTATATAATTAACAATGGGGTATGATATTAATAATAGTACCATCGTTTAGGCAATTTGACCCTAGTGAGTTTAATTCAGATGGCTTGGGATATACACAAAATTAATAAATTTATCTTCTAAGAACATATACTTTTTTTTTAAGATATTCCTGAAACCAAAATCATTGTTTAGTAAAGGATTTAAAGTATTTCATAGTTTTTACTGAATTTTGACTGATTTGCCGTAGGCCAACTATAAGATATTAAGTCAAAAAAAACTTGAAACAGGAACAACACTGTACAGAGTTGTCAAATCATAGAAAACTGAGGCCATTTTGCAACACTTAGTAAATGAGTTAAATTAAAGAACAAACAAGTCAATAACAGTTACTTTTATTAATAAGCTAATAATTATATTGCAATATCTGAGAATTAACATATATCTATTTTGAAATTGAGGTGACCTATGTCGACTGAATAGGATTGATTATACGTGCACCGAGATTGTAACAATTTCCATAAACATTTTGTAAACATTTTGTGCACAACATTTAAACATTTGGATTTAAATAAGTGCTCTCGCTTTCTGCAGCTGCAGCCGTCTCTTTTCCGTCGCTTTAGACGTTACAGGGGAGCGCAAACAGGCGAGAGCGAGACAAACTATGAACTCATTCGCCATGGTAAGCCATGCGTGTATGTATATGCATATGTGTCTGTGTGCCTGTGTGTGTGTGTGTTTGTGAATGTTTATGTGGGTGTGTCCCCGCGTTTAAACTTGCCGTCTGTGCAAAAAAAAAGTTTAACGAAATTTGTACGCCCACGCTTGGTATGTTGAAGAGGAGAGCAGGGTTCTCCACCTTCTTCCCTAGTACGTCTACGTCCAAGTCCACGCTCGTACTTGCAATCGGGCTCTCGTTCGTGCTTGGCTCTGTTTGTCGAAACGGATGCCGTGCGGGTAGTTACCGGAAGAGGAAGAGTGTAGTGGTTATTGTATCGGAATGAAACAATTCAATTGGGCGAATGCTACTAACTCGCCTGTTCATTCGGGAAATTCAAATAGAATTTGTGTTTACCCCAACGCTAGTTCCGTTCCTCACACACATACACATACACATACACATACACATACACATGCACATACACACAAACACATTTGCACACATGGACACTTACATATATAAATTTTTGTAGGTATTTGCGTATTAATTGCCGCTCCTTCCCGGGCTAAACGTTTTCCATTTTATAAGATTGCATCAGTTATCCAAGTGCCTTAAACCACGCTTAATATTAAAATTCCTTTTTAATTTATGCGACTTTAATACAAATACACAAAAATTATCTTAACTTGTGCTTTGTTTTTTTTTTTCGAAATTTTGTTTTTTTTGTAGTAAGCTGGGCATGAAATGGGCGCGGTCACAGACAGCGCCCGGGTATTGGCAAGGTTCGAGTCGTGTATACGGTTGCACCGTACACACAACCAAACAAAAGCGAGAGCCAGAACGAGAGCGGCAATCGGCTTCATAGCGAATAGCCAATCAGCATCGAGCTGAAACCAGTGGATGGTGAGTGCATAGAGAGACGGCCCAATCAGAGAGACGCTAAACTACCACATAACATGCGTGCTTCAGTCGCTTGAACTGAGCTCAGGCCAAAGTACAGAATGTGTGACAGTCATATTGGCATTAGCATTCGTACTGTTGCTTGTGCTTTACTGTAGCTTCATTCCGACGGCTTCAGTTCGGTAAACAGTTCGATCCAAAGCTTTCGATACAACTAGTGTAGTTTTTAATTTAAAATAAATAAATATATTTATATATATATATATATATGTATGTATATATAAATATATAGATTTGGATATATGTGTGTATATATATGCATTGATCTGTGTATAATGATCATTTATTGAAAATATAAAAAAGTTTAGTGAAGAGTGATGTAAATAAGAAGTATGAGTGCAAAAAGGAATTCGACTCTGGAATACGTATGCAAAGTGGAAACGTGATAAATGCAGTCGAAACACGGAGCTGAAATGGGCCCTGAATGCTGAATGCCCTTTTAATTATGAAAAGTGAACGACATGAAATGAACAAGGAAACTAAGACAAAAGCAAAGCAAAGAATTTACAATACAAACAAAAATAAAGTAAAGTATATATATATATATGTGTGCGTGTGTGAGTGTATATAACTACAATCCTTTAACTGAACCATCTGTGTAAATTCCCCAAAGTCAGTTCGGGACGGCTTTTGATGCGCTGCATGCAATCGTCACCGCCTGCAGAGAACCCTGGAATTTTCAATTCGTATTTGTATTTGTGTTAAAAGGCCACTCTTTGTTGTCGGTATAAAAATTAAAATAAATAAGTAAAAATATAATACTTCCGAGACTCCGTTCCAAAACTCTAAGAACATAAAGAACAGATTAAAACAAAACAAAAAAAAAACAAAGAACAAGAAAACCGTCCATCTAGTACCGTTATATAATCTTAATTCTGCTCGAATCATGTTTACCCTGCAACCGACGCCGGCTACTTTGGGGGCAGTACCATGGTCGGCAGGTGCACTAATTGAACGGCTGCCCACCTTGGATGATATGAACCATAAAGGTATGTGGTCTATACATATATTCTATATATATTTAAGTCTTGCTATTAGTCCTGACTGATCATCGGCAGTAAGGAAGCTTAATATAGAATACATTTCATAGATTTATTAATTATAATTAATCAATGTTCAGTTATATGCTATATATATCCATCACATTGTAACAATCTTATCACTTAGTCTCTAAGATGATCAGTCAAATTTACAACTATTTACTAGGCTTGACTAGCGGCATTTCCCGCTAGTGACAAAAACAGACAACAAATCTCAGTGAACTTGACGTGAGGGTGACGAAAGTATTAGTTGTTATAGTCTTACGCAGGTAAAAACTTCAATACTTATACTTATTAAAAGGTTTAATGTGGCAAATAGTTAATAATGGGTTTAAATAAGTCACTTGCTAGTGACAAAAGTAGAACCCAATTGGCGAATCTATTTTAATAATAATATTTTATAATATCTACAACATAAAAAATTTATTAGAGAGTAGATTTAAAGATTAATATAGTCCGAAGAAAATATTTTTATATTTGTTAATAACAATAACAAGATCAATAAATCGACTACACTGATAAAGGGAATTGTTCTAAAATCAAGAGTTTGTTCCTCAACCTACGAATGTTGTCCAGAAACACGGACTTTTTAAAAGTAAGAGAAACATTTTAATCAAAAGTCTGAACTGTTTTCAGATCGTTAATTTTATAATAGCAGCAATATCAGAATCGCTATAAAATTAACATATAGCATATAGTAAATAATAGTGTTAAATAATATAGTAAAATGATAATAATAATTTGTAAATGCAAGAAGAAGAAATCAATAAATTTAGATCGAATTTAGTTTCAGTTTCTGTGTATGTGTATGTGTATGTGTATGTGTACGATAAAGTTGCTGTGATCATTATTTTGCGTTTACTTTGCTCTTCTTCTTTTTCTTATAGACAATGTCCTTGCTATGAGAAATTTGCCCTGCTTAAGTGTGGGTAGTGCCACAGGACTGAGCGGAAAGGCGGTAACTTCTGCGATGGAAGCCGCTGATGCAAGCACAGCGCCACATGCAGCGCCGCATGCCACATCCTCGTACTTTGCAACAACTTATTACCACTTGACAGATGATGAATGTATGTTCCACCTTCACTCCAACTTCAACTTCATCCCCCTTTAACCGTCCTTCCCCCAAAATCACATCCTCATCAAATTATACAGGGAAACAAGAGAAGACTATTTTGCTGGTTTGATAACAGTATTATAAACAGTACTATAATCTAATGTAATACTTTCTGGGGTCTCTGTAGTACCCATTTTCACACTACCCTTAGGCAGCGTTTACATTTTACTATATTTAAAATTAATCCGAAAATTGGTAAAGTCAAAACATAAAAAAAAAACCAATAATCAAACAACTCTTTCAGACGAATTTCCATTAAAATTTCAATTTTTTGATTGAATTCCTATGGAAACTACAAGATAGAGGAAACCGATTTGATCCGAATGCCAGTTTATGAGTAATATGTAAATTTCGACTCGATTGGAATTAGATTGCTCCATAAAATAAAAAAGCTTTTCATACTAAAACTTCAATTTTTTTCCTCAAATAGAACGTCTACTAACGGTATCATTTTCGATTAGTTATCCTGTCCTTGTTGTCCTTTTTATCCTGTTTTCTATGGCTGCTTAATAACATAGTGCTGATATAGGACCTATATTAAATTTTATTAAGAGGGCTCCAAAGCTATATATCATAGGACATGTTAGAATCAATACCAAATGATGTAAATAGTGAGAATTTTCTTAAGCCGAGTACTAATTTTAGTATTCCTATTCAGATATAATTAAAAACGAGTAACGGGTATAACAAGTAAACTGTAAAGGAACCTAAAAGACCCTTTCCCATACAAATAAGCAATTTTTGACCGATTTGTCCAATGGGAGCTATAGGATATAGTTGTCTAATCTGAACCAAAGCTGGTGAGGATAGTGATAATCATGATAAACACATATTGGTTGAGATCGCTAAGTTAAAACTAAATTTTTTCATACAAATCACCAATTTTCGACCGATTTGTCCTATAGCTATCTGATCGACTGTAGCCTTTCTTACTTGTTTTTAAATAGTTTTACCTGTAATCCATTGCAGGGGATAACTATTTAGTTATTAGTTACTTATAATTTATATAAAACTATAAATTAACATATACTTTAAAATAATCAAAACTTTGTACTCAAATGAACTTAAATGATCGCAGATAAAGTTTGTCTGGGTAATACAAATAAAAACCCTATAAGGGATTGGGCGTTAAGGTGTTAAGGCGTTGAGTAACCTTTATTTAATTAATTAATATCACAATTTCGAAATTCAGCTTATATTGCTTAAAATGTAACTATAAGTTATTTTTAACACTGAAGAATACAGGGCATTAAGAGTCTTTGGATACAAAGCAAAACATTTAATTGATTTACACAAATTATGTGTCAAAATATAAAAGAGGATCAACACCAGAGAGAGAGAGAGAGAGAGAAGGAGATGAACACACACACAAACACACAAGCACATTTAATTGAGTCATTTGCTTAGCGTACACACACTCACACACACAAACGCATGGGGTGGCTCGGCTTTTGTCTTGGGACGGTAAATTTAAGTGAAAAATTGGCATTTCAGTGTGTAAAAGTAGCGAAAAGTTGTTGCTGTCATTGATTTTTCCACTAATTGTGTGCGAGTGTGTTCTCCATTGTGCATTCAGTGTCCTCCATTGTGCATTGCGGAGTGGATGACTCCAGATCCAGATGCTGCCAATTATGCTTAACACGGCAGCAGAATAATAAGAAGAAGAGGAACAAAACACAAAAAAAAACAAAATAAACCAAAGACGAACTGATCAAAGTCCACTGCGGACAATGCTTACAAGAATCAAAGAGAATGCAGCCGATTCGGGTACCCACTCTCCTCCCCTCCCCCTTTCCTATGTGTTTCCATCGGCCTTTGACTCTCTTTGGTACCATTCACCCGCTGTGCTGTTAAGTACTCTCAGTTATGTGCGTGTCATTGTATGCGTGTCCGTCCCGTCGTCCGTGTCCGTGTCTGTGTCTGTGTCTGTGTGCGTGAATGTGTGCGTGAATGTGCGCTTGTGTGGATCAATACAATTATATTCCATCGATAATAATGATCTTGAAGGATCTGTGTTACTCATGTCGTTACAAATGAAAACAATTATCGACAATGTTGAAAGCCAAAGTCGAAAAACAACAAAACAAAAGCGTCAACTGAAGTATTCTTGCTTCTTACCCTCCCTCCCTCCCTATCACACACACTCTCTCTCTCTCTCTCTCTCTCTCTCGTCTCAGACGGTCCCTTTTCCCCTTGCCTATCTCGCATTCATGCGACCGCTCATCAGCTACACAAATGAGCCCTCTTAGCGGATTTTCAGACATCCATTGTGGTATTCGGGTCTTGGGACTCGGGGCTCGGAACTTAAAGTTCGGAGATCCTAGACTCGGGACTCACCCTCGTTCTGTTGATCGCCCCTGGTCAGGGACCCAGGCAAAGCCAGGTCCACTAAAATCCATTGTTTGCCAAATTCTGATTTGTGTTTTGCAATTACATTGTTAATCCCATTTTTGGCAAGATGTTTTCACGCTTTTGTGTTTTCGCCTTGTTACATTTCTCTCCACTTTTTCTTTTTCTATTTTTCTGGTAAATCATTAAGCCTTGTGACAATTAAACAAACATGCGATTGGAAATACAGATGTGAAGTGTCATTCACTGAGAATGTAAGGAAAGGTCATTCCTGGGTTCACAGTTACTCTCCGTGTACATTTTTGAATTAATCTGCAAAAAAACAAATATTTAAATTTAATGACAAAAATTATCTCGTATTATCTCGTAAAATATGTAATCAAAAATTGTTCATTCAGTAAGTTATTTAAATATTTTCTCTTTTGGACAGTTTGAATTCTTTTGAATACAAAAACGACTGATTAATATTAATCTTAAAAGAAATTAAACTTTTTGTAAATTTGAAAATCTAAATTATTTATTTTTATCTTTTAGTTTATTATTTATAGTAGCTTTCTCGTGGGCACTTGTTCTTAATATTCTTATTCACTATTTTGTATCAGGAATCTGCCGTAATAATGTTCTTTAAAAAAGTTGTTTATTTTGTTGACATTTTAATAGGATTATTTTGACGGGATGATTAAAGTTTTATAGTTTTTAAATGAAATAATCCAATGGAAATTGAAAATTGAAAATAGAAGACTGAAAATGGAAATGGAAAACAATATTGATTGATTAGATAGATATATAGACATATTGACACATAGAAAAAAGAAGAATCTTATCATTGTTATCTACTCGACAATTGATGCCACTTTAACTGAGATATGTTCAAACAAGTTTCTAGAAGATGAAAATGAATTCAACTGAATTCAACCGTACTCGTATTAGAAATTAGCCCTTTCTCGACCTTTGCCCTCATTCCACAGTTCTCAGTCCTCAGTCGGTCCCCAATCTTTATCTTTATCTTTATCCAAGCAGACGATAACTGGTCGAAAGTGGCAGACGTTTTGATGCTTCACTGGCTCCAACTAAGAATTAAATTGATACGCAGATTTTCAAGGGATTTTGTCGCAATCAATACTAGGAAATGTGTTTCAAGTCTATGCCTGACTTCAGATCTGAGTGCAACCTTTTTCAAAACCAATTTATCTGACCGTTTGATTTGTTTTTTTTTTTTTTTTTTTGCGCTATTGTGCCCTGGACTGATTGAAGTTGACTAAAAAAAGGTTAAATCGACGTTACTGAAACAAAAGGAGTGAAGCAAATTACGTAGCTTTAAATAAAAAAAAAAAAAAATAAAAAAAATAAATCAGCATACTTAACTAATATTATCTAGTATGCGTATTATTTTCATACTAGGTTGGATTCTGGTAGGACTTAAATTTTATGTGAATGATCGAAAAGTATTTTATTCGCCCAAATCGGCCTCATTCGAAAGATATAAATAAAACTTTTACAATAACTTAATAAATTCATTAGAAGACTAATACTTAACACTAGACTTTACTATGTTTTTCATAACTATTCAGCATTTTCTTAGAAAATGAATTGTAGAATCGGTTAATATTCAATCCATTATTGTCAATGAAATTCGAACGATATTTTGGGCCATTCATTAACCAATGAAATGCATATAATTGATTTTTTGTATATATTGTTTTTCTTAACAATTTAAAAACATATGTAGACCCCGTACTCAAAATGAGTAATTTGTATGAAAACATATAGTGCAAATTGACCGATTTCAATCAAATACACACATAAGGTGTATATTTGGAATATAACCATCCCAATGTTTAAATTATAGAATGAGTTCGGGGTCTTTTAAAGTCGACACTTTCTACTGTAGTCTTTCATACTTGTTGTAGTTAAGTGTTGTGAAAAGTGTTTTCCAGGTGCTGATTGAAAAACGTTGCAAGTCACTGTACAGAGTATAAATGTAGAAACACATATACATTCACACATACATACAAACATCTCATTGCATTCAAAAATGCTGCTTCCTCTGTCTCGCTTGCACTTGTTAGTGACACACGCATTCAATACAAATTACTCTTTTCAACATTGCCCTTGAGCAGGGCTGCTTACAGGAGAGCATTCATCAATGCATGGAAATGAAATTACAACAAAGAAGAATCAAGCGACTTTATTTATGCACTTGGATACAAGGAGATCTTCATTTCCATTCAATTTATAAACGTTTTGTTTAAAACTTTAAAACTAAAACAGATTTCTACAAGTGTTAAACCGTTAGCATTGGGATTAGATGCGCCTCAAAATAAATACAAAACAAGAAAGAAAAGAACAGTCGAGCACGCCCGACCGTGTAATACTCTCTGCATCATATGCTATTTGCATATACGTTTGACATTCTATGTATGCCCATACACACATATATATGTATGTATGCATACGTGATACATACACAGTTGGTCGGCACGGGCAGCGCTGCCGCTACACAAGCAGCGTAAACGTTCGCTTACATGTTTGTATGTTTCTGTCTCGCTTTTTTATGCTCTAGCTCTTTTGTTTATTGTCCGATTTATATGCAACTTTCAGGATAGTTTGATATATTTTGTCTCCAAACTAACTTCAAATTACAGTTCATTACGATAAGAAGAAACGCCCTTAATTTGAAAGCTATTTATTTTCCTAAGTGGAATTTTAACGACATTGCATTTCTGTCGTCTTAAGGAACCTGCCTGCCAAAAATGGTATTCCTAAGACTGATAGTTACTGACATATTCGCCAAAAACATAAATTTTTACGAGGTGTGTATAGTTTTTTGTTCATTGTGGGCAAACGGTCTTCAGTGTATTCTCCTCTAAGTTCAAATCATAGTAACAAATCGACGCACAAAATCAGTATTATTTTTTTGAAAACGGGTTAAATGTTGTTGAGAAAGTTTTACTCGAGTGCGTTTTTGGTCAAAAGTTAGCGAATGCGGCACCCATCTTGCCAATAGCTTTTTTAGACCTAATTCATTGTGCAAGATATGTAAAACACGTTCCGTTAATATGCCCTTAGCCTCAGCTTTGGCACGCTTGGTCAATCGTCTATCATCCATAACCATATCGTGGACAGAATTGATCATTTCATCAGTGGTAACGGTTTTTGGGCGTCCAGAGGGAGGATCATCTTTGACGCTGGTACGACCCCGTTAAAACTCAGCAGCCCACTTGCATACCATTGATTTTGAAGGAGCATCATCACCCAACACATTAACCATTTCGTTATGGATTTCCATAGCCTTTAAACCTTTTTTCACGTAGAACTTTATCACCACACGATTTTTAATTTTGTCCATTTTGAAAACTGACTGACATGCACACACTCAACAGCCTGTAACTTAAGAACCGACTGATATATGGCAATGGTATTTTGGGATCACTTCAATAAAGGATAACTACGTTATTTGACGTTAATATTTTGTTTGTAAAAGTTGACGCTAGGTGTCGCTCCGCGAACTTTTCAACCAACCTAGTATTTAAAATTGTGCATGCAATTGTTGTTGGAGAGCTTCAACGCTTTGCCATAGAATGATGATGTGAAACGAAATACGAAATTTGTTTGCGTTTTTCTTTTTACACGAAGAAAAAGACAGAGTGAGACAGTGAGAGAGTGAGAGAAATAGTGAGTCTGATCGATTTTGCTTTTGATACTGTTCAAAAATATATGAACGATTTGAATTGATGTTGTTTAAAATGTGTGTTATCGCCAACATATTTGGAATATTTCAGGTCACAGTGGGGTTAATCAACTGGGTGGCGTCTTTGTGGGAGGAAGGCCATTACCCGACTCGACTCGACAAAAAATCGTTGAGCTAGCCCATTCTGGGGCCCGACCCTGTGATATATCTCGGATCCTTCAGGTTTCCAATGGATGCGTTAGCAAAATTTTAGGCAGGTGAGTATCAAACACTTCTATATGTACATAGAATATGTATAGTAGAGGTTTGAATATGAAATACAAATCGAAAACTCCAATAATAAAAAAAAAAAAAAATTAGAAAATAAATATTAAATACCATTAGAATTTATTATCCTTTCAAATATTCAAAATATAATATAAAGAGGTATACATCTAGTGACGTAAGTGTGCATTAAATTTCGTAAATGTTTTCATTATTTTGAAACCCTTTAACGAGGTAACAACCAAGTGACCATAGTATACTTATAAGGTTTAAACAAACAAGTATTCATTGTATAAAAATATGTTTGAAGTTGTACTTTACTTTACATACATAGGTCAATTGTGGTATTTCGTGGTCTTTACTGTTATATTTAATGGATAATTTCAGATATTATGAAACAGGAAGTATTCGACCACGCGCCATTGGAGGCTCTAAGCCTAGAGTTGCCACGGCAGAGGTCGTTAGTAAAATTTCACAATACAAACGGGAATGTCCCAGTATATTTGCCTGGGAAATTCGGGATAGATTGCTGCAGGAGAATGTTTGCACCAATGACAACATTCCAAGTGTAAGTATGCTCAAGTACAGTAAAACATTTTCGTAAAAGTATTTAAAATTTAATACTAAACCTTTAATCGATGTTAGACAGTAAAACTACTGCATTTTTTATCGAACTACCGTACTGGGGGAACACGACTGCTCGTTTTTCGTACTTGAGGCGTTTATTTAAGAATTTGCGGTCTGTTAAGAGACTGATTGGTGAAAACGTCTTATTGATAATTTAGGCATCACTTTATGCTGAGCGATTTTTATCGCCATTTGAATCTTTTGTATTCTCGACGCCATTTTTTTTTTTTTTGTTCTGTTTGCTTCTTTTCATTTTCACTTTTAGTTAGCATTACCATTTTTTTTATTGTTTATTAAGTACGAAAAAGAATGGAAAAAGAAAATAATAGAAAAGAAGCAAAGAAAGAAAATAAATTGTGACAGCGATGCCAATGGCCTGCGCTGTACATTTCCCCATTGACAGTTGTGTGGAAAATGTGCTCATTCAAACGGAAGGGAAAATCTTTTATGCACATTAAACGACAAAAAGGGAAATCAGTGCTAGAAATATATGAAAAACGTACAATATTAAATAAATACAGCCCAGGCATAGGGCAGTGGCAGAGGCACAGGCACAGGCACAGGGTCGGGCCCGACCCGGCCAAGACGGGCTGCCACCACAAAGCGTTAAGCGTTGAAATTCACGCGCAGGGGGATATCAAAATTTTGTTCAGCTCGGCTTCGAAACAAACTACTGGAGCGATTGGACGGACGCTGGGACAGACGGTCGGACGGTTGGACGGGCGGAAACAGACCTTAGACTTTTGTAACGGATGGGGTGGCATTGGTTAAAATTGTGGCAAATTCGCCGAGGGGTGAAAGCGTTAGTGCTTAGCTTATGGATATGTACGATAATGTCACATGCAGTAAATTGTACCCAGATATGTCCTGTCCTACACGTATGCAAGGTTAAAGCTTTGAAGTCGGTAGTGCTCAAAAGAATAGTATTAGTTATTGTTTCGAAAACACTGTAAATGGGAAGCTAACTTGTTACACCTTTGGCGCAGGGTATAAAAGTATAGTAAATTGACACACGCTAGGTGGCGCCACAAGAGTTCATTAATGCTTACTGTAATCACTATTTTTAGAGCCAGTAATAGTAGGTACACAGTCTACTGAACAGAGGTGGCTACAATTGGCTCAAGTCCAGTCGATATAACAATGTCCGTTGGTTTCGCAAATCCCCAAAGCAATATGTTTCATTAAAAATTAAACAACTTGAGAATTTTCTAACTTAACTTAATACACATTTTTCATATATTTAACGGTGTGTTGAAAGTCAAAGGCTTAATTGATTGGCCGGACTAAGTACAGGGTCGTTAACAGTGTATAAAGGCTTGCTACTGAAATTATATGCATGCATGTGCACTTATTTGCATTGCCACCACTGTACCGAGCCATTGTTTGCCCTTCCCTAGTCCCTTCGAGGGACTTACACATGTGCCTGTGTGTTTTAGTGTGTATGTACATGCGTGTGTATGCGTGTATATAAGACTTTTAGTGACGACGCTCATTTTATTTTTCAATATACGTGTTCACGTAGGTTTTTATATCAAGCGTTCACGTTCACGTTCGCGTTCACGTTCGCGTTCGGTTTTCATTCCCCCGAAAGGACATTTCTGCCTAATTTTTCCACTTAACTGCACTCTTCCCTGTTGTTCTTACTCGTTCATTTATATGTTTACTTTTTTTGTTCTCTCTCGTTCGTCCGTTTGTTCGTATGCTCGCTCGCTTGCTTGCTTGCTCGCTCTCTTACCCAGTTGTTATTTCGTTCGTTGGCTCTCTTGCTCACTCGCTCCGTTCAGTCGTAGCCGTTGTTGTTTCCCGTTACTTTTGCCGTTGCCTTTAAAAATAATTTCAAAAGCGTTGTCATGCGCAGGCATTGCCTTAAAAAAATAATAATGGAAAAAAACAGAGATTAAAAAAACCATCGTAAGAATTTAGCGTCAGCTGCTGTTGCGGGGAGTGGGGGTGGCATTGTCTGGGTGGAGCTGGAACGAGGTGATGTAAGAGCTTTTTGCTCTGCATCTTTAGCCGCGTCCAAAGTGTGCTAAATTCATTTATTTAAAAGCTCAGGAGTTTCTTAAACAACCAATTTTATACGACCTATTTTCGGCCGACTAGTGACTGGTGACGAAAGTTAGACCTAAAAAGATATACGGAAATTCATTCCGTCGGCATCAATAGTATTGGACTGTACTGTTATTTACGCCTGCGGATATTCGGAAATATCCCTTAAACTATACGAAATAAAATTGTTTCAAATCAAATAAATTATAAACAAATATATTTGCATATGCATGTATGTACATGTATATACTACTACTTGCACACATGCAAGTGTCCGATTTATATGCAACTTTCAGGATAGTTTGATACATTTTGTCTCCAATCTAATCTCAAAAAACAATACTGTACGATATAAACATATGCCCTAAAAATGACATTCAAGTTTGAAAACTTTTTATTTCCTTTAAGAAAAGGGGGCGTGGCAGCCAAAAAATTTTTAATGACATTGTATTTGCGTTGTCTCTAGGAACCTGCCTACCAAAATTGGTACTCCTAAGTGTCATAGTTACTGAGCTATTCGCCCAAAACATCAATTATTTTCGAGGTGTTTCTAGTTTCTAGTTTTTTGCTCATTGTGGGCGAATGGGGCACAGCATCGAAAAAAAAAGATTCTTGTATTGACTGACTTAATATCGAGTCGATACTGACCAAATTCAAGCTTGTATCTCTTACCATCGCTGAAATCTGTTTGTTTATACGGACAGACAGACGGACATGGCTATATCGACTCGGCTTGTGATGCTGATCAAGAATATATATAGTTTATGGGGTCGGCCACGCCTTCTTCTGCCTGTTTTACCCCCCACCGCCCCCGCAATTGTAAAAAACTTTTTTCACATCACTATAACTTGACAACGACTAGAGCTAGAGAGAGCTTGATGTGTATGGTACCATTATAACTATCCTTACCAAGTTTAATCCGGATTGGATAACTATAGCCTATAGCTCCCATAGGACAAATCGTTTGAAAATTGGTGACTTGTATGGAGACATAAAGTTTTTGTTGGGCAATTGGAACAAAACTAACACATTATGTGTATGGTACCATTAGAACTAAACACACCAAGTTTGGTCCGGATCGGATAACCATAGCCTATAGCTGCCATAGGACGAATCGCTCGTTGTGAAAAAAAAAGTATGTAACAGGCAGAAGGAGGCGTGGCCGACACCATAAAGTATATATATTCTTGATTAGCATCACAAGCCGAGTCGATATAGCCATGTCCGTCTGTCTGTCTGTCCGTATGAACAAACAAATTTCAGAAATGGTAAGAGCTACAAGTTTAAATTTAGTCACAAACGACTCGATATTAAGTCAGTCAATACAAGAATCTTTTTTTTTTCGAGGCCACGCCCCATTCGCCCACAATGAGGAAAAAAATAGACATACCTCGTAAAAAATGGATGTTTTGGGCGAATATCTCAGTAACTGTGGCACTTAGGAACACCAATTTTGGTATGCAGGCTCCTTGAGACGGCATAAATGCATCGTTATTAATAATTTTGGACTGCCACTCCCCCTTTTCCCACAAGAAATAAACTAACTTTCATACTTGGATGCAGATTTTAAGGCATATGTTCTTATCGTACAGTATTGTTATTTTACATTCGTTTGAAGAAAAAGTATATCAAACTATCCTGAAAGTTGCATATAAATCGGACTATAATCAAAAGAGCTAGACATGTAACAAAGTTTATTATGTAACGCCATTTCACTGCATGTGTGCAAGCGAGACAGAAACATACAAACATGTGAGCGAACGTTTTCGCTGCTTGCGTAGCTTAGCGGCAGCGCTACCCGCGGACGCTGCATGCACATGTATGCATACGATACGATATACGATACAATTATAATTGCGATATGTTATCGAATGCGATATTTGGTCATTATGTCGACATCTAAAGCGATATATCGTATTTGACTTCAGTTATTGATAATATCGATATCGAACGCGATATGTGATTTGATGTCATATTTTAATTAATATCGATATCGGCTTGTTTTTGGCAATATACATCCCTATTACAAACTGATGGGTTTGTTTTAAAGTGTTTTATTGCAAATACTATCCATTGTAATACCCCAATATCAATTGATTAATATAATCATGTAATCGGGAATAAACTGCCGAGAGTATTATTAACTTTATTTTTGTTTTCAAATTAAATTAAAAATATTAATTTTGAATTATAATACGAGATTTGTTTTTACGCAAAACAAAATTTTAAAAAAAGGTATTTAGGAAATCTAATTATGTATATATTTATATACATATATATATATATATATATATATATATATATATACATATATATATATATATATATACATATATGTACGTATATAAATGTATGTATATACATATATAAAATAGGAGTCAATCTGGGTTATATTTAAGTTTATATTTGTATGGAAAAATGCTCACTACTATGAGTACGGGGTCTTTTACAGTCGGCTCGCTCGACTGTAGCCTTTCTTACTTGCTTGCTTTATCGTTGCAAAAGTCGTTCCTTTGAGAGACACAATCATTTTAAAACATTGCAACTTTTATGCTTCCAGGTATCCTCAATTAATCGGGTCCTACGAAATTTGGCAGCACAGAAGGAGCAACAAAGTTCTGGAACAACCGGTTCCAATAGCCATTCTAGCACAAATCCTAACGGAAGTGGAAATGGTAACGGAAATGGGAACAGTTCCGGCAGTAGCAACAGTAACACTCTGGGCGTGACCAATGGTTCGAATTCAACAAATGATTTGATCCAAACAGCCACGCCCTTAAACTCTTCGGAGAGTGGGGGTGCCAGTAACTCTGGGGAGGGAAGCGAACAGGAGTCGATCTACGAGAAGCTTCGCCTTCTAAACACTCAACATGCTCCGACATTGGACACAACGGCAACCCTCGGTGGCAATCATGGCCAGCTGATCACAAGTGTGCCCAGCCACTTCAGTCCCCATCCCCATCCCCATCCCCAACCCCACACCAACAACGCACTCCACGCCCATGGACACATCCAACAGCAACAGCAGCAGCCTCATTCGCAGCAGCAGAGCTGGCCACCGCGTCACTACTCCGCAGCGTCCTGGTATTCAGCTCCTTTAAACTCCGCTCAAGTACCTCCGTCTCCCGAGGGTCTATCTCTTGCAAGTTACACAAGTAGTGGCATTTGTCCAAGTGCAGGCACCGGCTCGGGTCCAGTTCCAGGGACGGGTCAAGGTCATTCGCTAAGTCCGCCAAATGATCTTACTAATATTGGAGCCCCCAATGTTCATTTGAGCAACTGCAGCATCGAGGACGATGTGATGCTTAAAAAAGGTGAGTTTTCACAAAAAAGTCTGTCCAAAATAAATATTACACGGAGAGAAACTGGGAAAATATTTAATGTTTAAATCAGTTCTTTTTTGTACCCGTTCCTCTTCGAGTAATAATCGTTGCAATGTATGTGACAGGGAGAAGGATGCGTGACCGTCCTCTATAGAGCTGTTCATCGTAGTTCAATTGAAGGAAGTAGTTCAGTAGTTAAATTTTCAAGGATCTAACTAAAATGGGACTTTGATCAACGAAATAAAGAACTGAACTACATCCTGGGATCTAGTTCGTTCATTCACTTAAGTGAATAGTTCAATCGAACTTTTTCTGAACAACACGATACAACTCTATAAGTTCGCATATATGATGACACATAATCACCTTCAAATTTGAAGTTAAGAACGCTCATCTTCATAAATTGTGTCTCTTGTGTCTCTCTCGACAATAGGTTCATATTGTAAAATCAATTGTTTATTCTATATGTCTGTATTCGGATAACTATATTTAATCTTAGATCTCCTAAACGAATTTTAGATCGAACCAAAATATTCCATTTTAATGTATGTATGTAATGTATATTATTATTTATTTTTTTAGACCCCGTACTCTAAAAAAGAGTAGAGCGGTCTATTAAGTTTGTCTGAAGCGAAATGTGCGTAACAGGCAGAAGGAGCCTTTTCCGACCCCATAAAGTATATATATTCTTGATCAGCATCAACAGCCGAGACGATATAGCGATGTCCGTCTGTCCGTCTGTCTGTCTGTCCGTCTGTCCGTCCGTCTGTATGATCACCTAGATCTTTTAAACTACAAGAGCTAGAGCCACCAAATTTGGAATGAAAGTCCGTCTACTTCGCGAGCAGATCAAGTTTATTTCAAATCTTTGCCGCGCCCCTTACCGCCCCCGCAAATTGTAAAAAACTATATCCACATCACCATAACTTGAAAACGACTAGAGCTAGGAAGACCAAATTCACACATTATGTGTATGGTACCTATCTAACTATCCTCACTAAATTTGGTCCGGATCGGACAACTATAGCCTATAGCTCCCATAGGACAAATCGGCCGAAAATTCGTGATTTGTATGGAGGCATGAAGTTTTAGTAGAGCGACTGTAACCAAACTAACACATTATGTGTATGGTACCATTATAACTATCCTCACTAAATTTGGTCCGGATCGGACAACTATAGCCTATAGCTCCCATAGGACAAATCGGCCGAAAATTCGTGATTTGTATGGAGGCATGAAGTTTTAGTAGAGCGACTGTAACCAAACTAACACATTATGTGTATGGTACCATTATAACTATCCTCACCAATTTTGGTCCGGATCGGACAACTATAGCCTATAGCTCCCATAGGACAAATCGGTCGAAAATTGGTGATTTGTATGGAGACATGAAGTTTTAGTTGAGCGATTGCAACCAAACTTACACATTATGTGTATGGTACCATTATAACTATCCTCATCAAGTTTGGTCCGGATCGGACAACTATAGCCTATAGCTCCCATAGGACAAATCGTTCGAAAACTACTTATTTGTATGGTAAAACGCGCACTAGAATGAGTACGGGGTCTTTTACAGTCGGCTCGCTCGACTGTAGCCTTTCTTACTTGTTTTAATCCAAAATTTGTTCATGTACTGACAAAAATTGATATCTCTTATAGCCATAATTGAATTTTATTTTTAACCAGGTATTCATCTCTTTTATATTTTTTTAAATCTTGTTTTATTTTAACTCAGATTGTTATCTTCTTGGGGATACTTTTAAAATTTAGATGTGCTCTCCATACTTTTTAGAACTTATATTGATTTTAAACTTTTTGTTTTTCAAGTGTGTAAATTTCTAAAATAAATCATTTTAAAAACAGTATAACTTGAAAACTACAAGATTTATCTCAACCAAATTTATGTATTATTTATATTTAAAGATTTGCAATAAGTTACTTAAAGAAAATTAGACTTATTTTTCCAAAGACTCAAACTCTCGATTTTTCAGAGTTTTCTTTCGACGAACCAAAGATGCAAAAGCGAATTTTGAGTTGTCTTAGTTGCATAAAGTTTTATTAAACACATGGATGTGATACCTCTTTCTACCGATTAATTCCTCTTTGGGATAAACATTTTCGAGGTAGTGGGGAAAATCAGGAATTTCTGTCAAGGCCAATCAAAAAATAAGCGTCTGGTCACGTGCATTTTGGATTTACGCATGAACGAAAAGTTTCTTCGCTCGGTTCGGTATGATTCGAATTCGGTTCGGAAATAAAATAAAATACTCCTTAAAAGTCCTCTCGAAGGACGGAAAAGGTGCTACACATTGGACAACGAATGTATGTTAATAAGAGATATTTTCAAAAATTAAGAAAAAAAAAATAAATAGGTGAACTTTGGCACGACAAAGGTTGATACTCTTCTAGATTTATGCAGGCATTATTAATCCAATTATTGCTATGGTATATGTGGTATTAAATGATAAATTTTAATACTAAAACATAGTTTGAATGTTATAGTTTCTATGATAATCATAGGATATAGTTTGATTGGATTTACGTCTAGAGTGACATTTTAAATGTATTGTTGGGATAGCTCTGTAACGTTTATAGATACGTATACATACACCGTCTTTAAAGCTATGTAATGAACTTATTGTCAAAATCATAATACCCGCTGCAAGGGTATATAACCAAAACAAAAAACATTAACATAAGCGACAATAGCACTCGTATTTTGAGTCAATCGTGCGTGTATTCGATAAAATTGAATCTCTGATTTGTCTGACAAAGGTACTCCTCATTCATGGACGTGGGAGCGAAAGCGACTGAAGTTTCTATCAGTATCAGTTGAGGTAATTCTGTACACGTTGATCAACACTCAGTATACAAGACCAAGTGCAAAGTTTTGCAATCTTTAAAATCCTTCACATTTGATCTATAGGACGGAATCGGACAAATTCGGACGGATTCACCCAAATTGTTTGGCCAACATTTTTTTTGAATTTATATATCTTTTTTCAAGCAGTCTTAAGTTGAAACTAAAATTGAACTTAATATAATCGCACTAATCATTGACTCAATGAGCTTTCATAGCATATTTACTTTCTAGTAAAATTATTGTTAAATTTGGAAAATAAAAAGAAAAATAATACTTTTTGAAGAATTAAAAAAATAACTATTCTCTTGCATTCATAACCTTTAAAAAGTATGAAAGCTTAGCAGAATTCTTATTTTTAGACCCCGTACTCTAAAAAAGAGTAGAGGGGTCTATTAAGTTTGTCTGAAGCGAAATGTGCGTAACAGGCAGAAGGAGGCGTGGCAGACCCCATAAAGTATATATATTCTTGATCAGCATCAACAGCCGAGTCGATATAGCAATGTCCGTCTGTCCGTCTGTCCGTATGAACACCTGGATCTTTTAAACTACAAAAGCTAGAGCCAAATTTAGAATGAAAGTCCGTCATTATGTCAGGCAGATCAAGTTTATTTCAAATCTTTGCCACGCCCCTTACCGCCTCCGCAAATTGTAAAAAACTATGGTCACCTACGAAAAAATTGATGTTTTAAGCGAATATCTCAGTAACTATAGCCCTTAGGAATACCTTTTTTGGTATGTAGGTTGCTAGAGACAGCATAAATGCATTGTCATTAAAATTTTTGGACTGCCACGCCCCGTTTTCCCACACGAATGAAGTAATTTTTTAACTTCAATGCCATTTTTAAGGCATTTGCACTTATCGTACGGTATTGTAATTTGAAATGTGTTTGGAGACAGAGTATAACAAACTATCCTGAAAGTTGCATACAAATCGGACAATAAACAAAAGAGCTAGACACGTAACAAAGTTAACAATTGCACGCAATGTCAATGCATGTGTGCAAGCGAGACAGAAGCATATAAACATGTGAGCGAGCGTTTTCGCTGCTTGTGTAGCGACAGCGCTGCTCGCGGACGATGCACGCACATGTATGCATACGATAAGATAAATCATATATCGATATTCAATACAATAGTAATTGCCATATGATATCGATATTTGGTCATTGTCTATATCTATAGCGATATACCGTATTTGAATTCAGTTGTTGATAATATCGATATTTGATTTAATGTGATATTTTAATTAATAACGATATCGGTATTTTCTTGGCAATTCACATCCCTATTACAAACTGATGTTTTTGTTTCAAAGAGTTTTATTGCAAATACTATCCATTGTAATACTCCAATATAGATTAATTAATATAATGTCGACAGTATTATTAACTTTTTTTTAATTTCAAATTAAATTAAAAGTATTCATTTTGAATTATAATACGAGATTTGTTTTTACGCAAAACATAATTTTAAAACAAGGCATGTACATAAGGAAATCTAATTATGTATATGGACATATATATATATATATATATATATATATATATATATATATATATATATATATATATATATATATATATATATGTATGCACATATATAAAATAGGAATCAATCAGGTTATTCTTCATTTTCTTTTTTGTATGGAAAAATGCTTACTACACAGGTTGGTAGCCAATGATTGGCATTGGTATGAGTACGGGGTCTTTTACAGTCGGCACGCTCGACTGTAGCCTTTCTTACTTGTTATAGATCTATTTTAGAAACCAAATTAAAATAAGGTCAGTAGATCAGAAAAATTGTACTTAGTATTAAAGGCTTTGTGTTTTCAGAGATGTTTGTAAAGTTATATTTTAAGTGTAATTTTTTGAATTAGACCTGCCCATTGACTGATTTCCATTTACAGTTCTAACAACTAAGAAGGGCTACAGTCGAGCGAGCTGACTGTTCTAAATTTGGTGGCACAAGTTCTTATAGACGGATAGACGGACATAACTATACCCTCTCAGCTATTAATGTTGTTCATGAATATATATACTTTATGGGGTCGCAAATGCTTTCTTCTTTCTAACCTAATATACCCCAGTACACTTTTAGAGTACGGGGTCAACAAAATCAACTACTATAAAGGATATTGTTATTTTAAATAACTGATTATTACTATATAATATATACATATGTAGTATATATACATATATAGTGATTAAAGAATCGAAGATTCGTATGGCCAATTTATTTCCATCCATTTATCTCTCCCATTGGTGCCAATGTAAAACATTCCAGGATCTTATAATTAGTTTAACCACAAGAGCTCAAAGTTTACGAAAACAAATCTCAGTGAGTGTAGTCTAAACCACACGTTTGCTTAGGGTACAAAACACACGCACATCATACAAATGTGTGTTTATGTGAATATATGTGTGTATGTGTACATGTCAGAGCAAGTAACTGTAACTGTAACTGTGTATTCCACAGCCTCGGGCAAGGCAAGGATAACGGGACTGGCTCTGCCTCGGTAGTGTTAGTGGTAGGAGGAGTGGCAAGTGGGGAGTGGGGAGTTGCTGTCGTACTTGACAAGGTCTACCCTAAACCGTGTAGTTGCTTTAATGCGATTTAGAGACTCATTTTACAGGCGATGACACTTCATTAAACGCCAAACTGTGGGGGTGGCAGCTGAACTCTCTGACAGGGTTGCGGTGAGGTGTATGGTTGGAAAATATGCACGATTGAGATGGGGTGCATAAATAGCAAAAGCACAAAATACATATTTATAAAATCGTATCGCAGCCGTAAACCTCATGCTACAATTGCCGTCTTATCAGTTTTGTCTCTAATGTATTTTACCACGCCATAACAAGACATAAGAGGAGAGAGAGAGAGAGAGAGAGAGAGAGAGAGAGAGAGAGAGAGAGGGAGAGTGTAAGAGAGAGAGCGTTGTTATCCCGCGCTGCCTCTGCCACTGCCGCTGTCTTTGTCTCTGTCTAACTCTCGCACAGTCACATTCCCTTGTCATGCTGTCTGTTTGTCGTTATTCTTTTTGTTACTTTTACTGTTGTTGTTGTTTTGGTTTTTGTTTTTGATTTCGTTGTCGTGTTCTTTGTTGTTGTTGTTGTTGTTGTTGTTGTCATTGTTGTTGCCTGTCAGCACATTGCAGTTTATTTGGCAAGTGACGTGTAGACTGGACTGGACTTGGGCCCGCAAAACCTGCGGCATGTCTCAGAGCTATCAGCATCTATTTGCTCTGTCACATTCACTAATATTCAATGCCAGTTACACACGAACACACACACACACACATACACACACACATATATATATATACAAGTATAGCAAACCTTTGCTATATCAAAAGTGACAAGTTTGTGGCCCGCGCGGCCTCTTTGATGTGGATATACATACTCGTAGATGTGAATGTCGAAGTTAAAGATGGAAGGTTGAGTGCGAATATGCATTTTTCATCTCTAGTTCTTTCTAAATGTCATACTATTATTATTGAATTATGGCAATAAAATATAATACTCGAAGTTAGGACTCGGTTTTATACAAATTTTCATTTTATATGTTTTATCTATTTAATTGAATAGGTAAAACATTTGCTAGCTACAATTGGATATAAAATAAATGTTGTTGATATTTTCAGAAATGGATGGCCACCAATCTGATGAAACCGGCTCAGGGGAAGGGGACAATTCCAATGGCGGAGCTTCCAATATCGGAACAACTGAGGATGATCAAGCCAGATTAATATTGAAGAGGAAACTGCAAAGGAACCGAACATCATTCACAAATGACCAAATTGACAGTTTGGAAAAAGGTATGAACTATTTAAAGCAAATTAACGACTAAGACTTACCCTGCACTCAGTTAAGGTAATCGGTGTAAAGTCGGGAAAGCAAGCGCTGGGGAATTATGCGCTTCGGTTCGAGTCCTGGGAGAAATTTTCAATTGATTTACTATATTATATATAGCTAGTAGCGGAAGGTAGATCCTAAAGTGGAAGTAATTCTGTACATTTTTAAGACAAAAACTAATCAACAAATGTAAATACATTAACTGAAATAACTCTTAAGACACTCCAGAGAAACTGTCGGATATTTATAAAGTTTTTTGATCTCGTTCTGCTTTTAGAGTTTGAGAGAACGCACTATCCAGATGTGTTTGCCCGGGAGCGGTTAGCGGGTAAAATTGGACTACCTGAGGCGAGAATACAAGTCTGGTTCTCCAATCGTAGAGCCAAGTGGCGTCGTGAAGAGAAGCTACGAAACCAGCGGCGAACTCCCAACTCCACTGGTACAAATGGAACCTCTTCTTCCACATCGACCTCAGCCCCCACATCCATGACCGATAGCCCCAATAGCCTGGGAGGCTGCTCTGCGCTCTTGGTGGGCCCTTCAAGCGGTAAGTAAGCTCTTTAGTGTGCTGACTTGGGTTTAAAGCTTTAATTCATATTATTTTTAAATATTTAATAATTTAAATTAAATAGGAATAATTTAAATATTAATGTATTTATTCGTTTGTTTGCTTTAAAAGGTGGACTAAATGGAGTATCCTCGCCAAATCCAATATCTACGCCAACTGGTGGTTCATCGGAAACATCGGATGTGCATCATTCGAGTTCTGTCGGTGCACACACACACGCTCACGCACACACTCGCACTGGTACCCACGGCCTTGGAGGTGGCCGTATAAATGAGGACGTGGGCAATGCATGCTCACCTGGTCTGGGTATTGCCGATCAAAATCAGCACCAACATCAGCATCAACATCAACATCAACATCAGCACCAACATCATCACGTGGCTCACACTGTCGTCCAGTCGATATCACCCCGTCTCAACTTCAACAGTGGCTTCAGCAGCTCCATGAGTGCCATGTACTCCAACATGCACCACAATGCGATATCCATGAGGGACATGAGTGAGGGATATGGGTGAGTAGTATAGTATAGTAGTCCAATCCAATTCAGAGTTGGTTCAAGTTAAAAGTTAAGAGCTAATACCAAACACTCAATCTAAGACACATCTCTCATCAATCTCTCCTATTTGAGTAATATTACATGGAAGTCCGATTCTAGCCAAAGTCAAGCCTATTCTCTATGAGTTTGACTGGGATATAGGTATGTGAAAAGCCCCGTACTCAAAAAGAGCACAGGGGTCTATTAGGTTTGTCAGAAGCGAATCATTTCCAAAATGATAAAGTATATGTTCTTGATCAGCATCAACAGACGAGACGATATAGCAATGTCGGTCTGTCTGCCTGTCCATCCGTCAGTATAAACACCTCAATCTCAGAGACTATAAGAGCTAGAGCCACAAAATTTTGAACAAAATTGGTGACTTCTATGGAAAACAAGCACTTGAATGAGTACGGGGTCTTAAACAGTCGGCTCACTCGAATATAGATTTTCTTACTTGTTTTGATTTAACTTTTGATCGATGGAAAACCTTTAATCTATAGGAGTAGTCAATTTAAAATTTTAACATCGTGCGTCTTATACATAAGTATATGCATTTATATATTCGAAGTATTTTTTGGTATTTTTTAACTGATTGATGTACATGTCTTGAATTTTTCCCATTTCAGTTCGGTTTCATCTATGTCCGGATTTAGTCACCCGACAGTGGGACCGCTGGCGCCTCCCTCCCCGATCCTGCAGCAGCGGGACCTCACACCCCCTTCAATGTATCCCTGCCACATGCCGCTGCGTCCGCCGCCCATCGCGCCGCACCACATACTGGGCGTTGGCGCCTCTAATAACGATGTCTCCAATGTGAGCAGCAGTCCAGCCCTGAATGCTTCCTCGGGTGGAGCATCAAATCTCAATCCAAATCCGAATGCGACTGGATATGAAGTGCTTTCGTCGTATGGTCTGCCACCACCTCCGCCGCCACCGCCGCCGCCACCTCCACCAGCTCCACCGTCGACGACGCATAGCTTGGAGGGACGCCAGGGGACTTGTAGCCCCAGCCAAAGCAGCTTAGGATCGGGATTCGGAGGGGAGAGCATATCGCCATCGATGCCCTCGTACGCCCACATGAGCTACAACTACGCGGCTGCCGCAGCCGCCCAGGCTCAGGCACAAGCCAGCAGTATTGCTCCCGGGGGCGGTACTCACACCGCCCACAGCACCCACAATTCTCATGGAACTAGTCATGGGAAGCAACAGTTTTTCGCCTCATGCTTTTATTCTCCTTGGGTTTAGGATGGGTCAGTTTGGGCTCCCGATGGATACTATAGTTAAGAATTGACAAAACATATATTTCATATCGACCGCTAAACAGCAAATCCGGCATCAAATCCAAAAATCGAATTTACATATCTCTAACTGAATACTTAAAATCATAAAAAATTGAAAATTGATTATTGAATACTCGTAAGCCTGGAGGTTGTAGAATAAATGCATATGTATATTTCCGCCCAAGGATTTCACCAGTCACTACTCAAATTGTGTGTTCTTAATACAATAGTATACTATATCCAAGATATATATAGTATATGTATCTTAAAATATGTATTTGAATCACTTGGTTCAGCATTAAATTTTAAAATTATGTCACTACTGGGTGTATACTGACCAAACTATAGCAGATATCAGATTAATCGTTCCAGAACAGTGATAAGTATGACAAGTCATCGCATTCTGAATTTGGTAAGAATCGGATAGAGTCGGATCTATCATAAAAAATATATATTGTATAAAGAAGAAGAAGGCGAGACCGACTCTATAAAGTATATGTATATTCTTGAGGAGCATATCCATGTCCGTATATCCCTCTTGTCCCTCTTGAAATCTCGAGACGTGGCAAGTTTCCTGATCTTCAGGTATTATACACTTACTATATCAGGTAAATACACTTGATTCAAGATGCTCGACTGGTATATGCCTGTTCTCAATGGAAACTGGGCTAAGAACTGGCATTTCATAATTATAATAGTGTGTTTCTGTGTAAATTGTGACGTCATCGAGTTATTATTGCGCTGTTGTATGGGGAGTTAATACGATAAATTCATAAGGGTTCAGGATACAGTAATAAACTGCGATACAATATTTATACAAGTCGTTTAACCCTGGGTTCTTGACGGCTCTTGAAGGCTCTCGTAGCAACCACTGTGTCAATATTGCTGATTCTCAATATTCATGTAGAGTTTAAACTCAAATCTCCCTGCTTAGCAGCAACTTCATTAAAATGTTTGTCCAACTAAGCTGTGACAAGGGTCCTTAGCGTTATGATTAAGCCCCAAGTTGACTTCAAGATTTTATATTTGACTCTAATCAATTGCACCACTAGAACAGCTTTTAATCACGGGCAAATTGGACTCTTTGATTGTAAAGTGCCAGCATACGAAATACCCTGTGAGCAAATTTGGTTCTCAAAACTACAAGTTACCGTCTAAAAAGTGCTATGAAAACATAGAATGCTTTATGATAGAATAAAAACTATATTGATTTTGGTCACTTTTTAACTCCAGTTCATGAGTATACATGAGTACATGTAATGACCAAGTTTAATCAAAATCGGCAACTATATCTATAACAACTATATCGCCAGAGTCGGTCAAAAACTGAGCCTAAATATGAATTAGTATGCGAATTCTCTTTATTTATCAAGCTATCTTTATGAAACACACGTAGAATACATTCGCCAATAATGTTTATATATGGATCGGGTTTCATCCAAATCGTCCTACTATATCGTATCGCTTCCGTGGAAACGATCGGTCCATCACCTGAAGAATCGGAATATTTTTATTTGAAGGATGCTTGGCCGACCCCATGAAGTAGGTATATATATATTCTTGATCGGCATAAACAGCCATGTCCGTCTGTCTGTCAGGATCTCAGAGACGATAAGAGCTAGAGACACCAAATTTGGATTGAAAGTCCGTCTATATGTCTGACAGCTCAAGTGTATTTCAAATTGTTGCCGCGCCATACCCTGTCACCTGTCATTATTTTTCGTGTATAAATATATCTGATGTCTTTGCTATCCGACAGCTTTGTGGTTCGAGTCTCGGCTAAGCTTTTCAAAAAGGGAACAACTCATATGCGCATGGAAATTGTTTAGTGTACCCAACAAACTGGATAAAGCTCTAGTACCGTAGATGTACGTATAATTTATAACTCAGTTAATCTAATCTCAGTTAAGATCAAGATCTTGTTAAACAGTTTAAATGAAAAAATCGATCTGTTTTTATACCCTGTGAGGGTATATTGCGTTTGTTCAAACAAGCCTTGACTGTCTGTGCGTCTGCCCGTCCGTATGAGCGCAGAGATTTCAGAGATGGCAATAGTTTTGGAACAATACTACTTTAATGTGCAGGTATATCAAGCTTAACTTAAGTTTTTGGCACGACCCCGACCGCCCACGCAAATTATAAATTACATTTTTATAACCCCTTAATTTGGAAACTATAATAGCTATCGTAATCAAATTCACAAAATATATGTGTATGATAACAATTAACAATTACATAAATTATAAATATTAAATAAGTATATAAGTATATTAATAAAAAATTAAACAAATTACAATAATTTATACTTAGTAATATCACAATTTTAGTTAATTTTTGTTTTGTAATGTTTTCATTTTTAAACCCTTGCAGAGGATATTATGTTTTTGTCACGAACGCTTTGAAATAGACGTGGCCGACCCCATAAAGTATATATATTCCTGATCGGCATCAACAGATACGTCGATATAGCCATGTCTGTCTCTTTTTATGCAAACTAATCCCAAAACTATCTTTATGAAACTTGGTACAGATGTGAAATGTCACTGCTCGTAGTTCATATGATAAAATAGCCAGATCGAAAGACTATATCATATTGCCGAATATAACCACAATATACCACAATATAACCACAATATACCACATTAAAAAGTTTTTTAAAGGTAATTTATTGTTTTTTCATTTTCCTGAAAAAGTTTGATTGAAATAAATAATAATTTTTATTCTTTGATTTACTAAATAAATTAAATTCTAGGATAACTGCTTAGTTAAATGCTAAGAAAATAAATTCATGGAACCAATCAATCTGCTATTTATCAGATAAGAGCTAAACAACACTTACGTCGAAGGCTAAAAATACAAAAACATATTCATGAAAAATGTTATAATTAATGAGCACCTGCTGCTATAAATAACCCCATTTCTGTTCGAGAATCTATATATATATATATATATATATTATATTATATATATATATATACACACAGATGCTCACACATATAGTTGTATTTGTATTTTTGTGTGTGGCAGTTATGTCACTATTCATATACAAAAGGTGACAAAACTTTCAGCAATTATTAAAAACAAAATGTCTGCGACTTTCTTATGTTTAGTGAGGCATTACTTCTTGACCCACTGTTACGAAGCAAATATATATATATATATTTTTTTTTAAATTAATTTTTTTTTTTGCGTTTGTGATTCGTATTAAGACACTGTAAATATTTTGCATTCTGTTCAATTTTCTGAAAAATACAGTGTTTTCCGTTTTCTCGAGCAATCCGTAAATTCCACAAAATGAAGAGAGCGAGAATTCGGCAGAGAGAACGAGAACTAATGAGAAAGACTGTTTTTGAAAATCCGAAGATTTAATACCCTTAAATATCGTTTTATGCAGTTATTGTCCTTCTGATATATATGTATACAGTATATTATGTACGAAGTACTCACACACTCTCAAACTGATAAATAGAAAACATATTTTTTGAAACATTTTGAAGAACTTTCTTAAGATGAACATATTAAGTTAAAATTTATTTCGAAAACTCTTTATTGTAGGTTGTTTTTATTTTAAAGGCCATACGGAAATGAAAGATAATAGTTTCATCCAAATATATATGTATACTGGTATATAAGAATATACGTACATACATTTTCAGACCATGTTTCACATGGTACATCATTTAATAGACAATCAAATATGTCCTACTAAGCATTTCCAACTGATTGTTCCCATGGCAGTTACATATATGATATAATTGTTCGATTTAGATGAAATTAGGTTTGCACTTGGCATTTTATACTAAATGCATAACAAATAAATTTGGCTAAAAAAAACTATTTTCAACCGGTTGTTTCTATGGCAGTTATATGAAACAGTCATCCATTAGCATGAGAGAATACATTTTTGTTCCAAATTTCATCAAGATAGATAGATTTATGCTTTATGGACTCTGAATCTCCTCCTTCAATGTTACGAAATAATAATACTTTCAGCAAGAGTATTGTGAGCATGGGAATGAGCACTGAGCACTGAGCACTGACAAAAGCTGGCTGAGATGGAAAAGCTAATGCCGACGATATTATCGGTGGCCGCCGTGTGCTTGGGGCCCTGTGCACTCGGATCGGATCGGTGAAGTTCAGTAATAGATTAACACTCGGGGAGCTCGCTTCGTTCGTTTCCACCCAAGGATAATTATTGTGCTGTGTCTCTTGCCCTGTGTTATCTCTAGAATAGTTGTACGTATCAACTGAATCACATACAAACGGTACATACTACGTAATATGTACATAATTTGTACACACAGTATGCGTGTGTCTGTGCGAGAGAAAGAGAGAGATAGAGAGAGAGAGTTTATTTGAAGTGAAAGTGCAATTGAAGTGATCGAATTGAAATAATTCCGAAAATCGAAAATGGAATATCGAAATGGATATAACAAGAAATCTATTAAATATACACACATACACACACACACACACACACATACACACACACACACATACATACACACATGCAAATATATATACATATAAATATCGTGATCGTGTGCGTGCATGTGTACGTGTACGCATACGTATTAGTACGTATTCGCGCATACACATACGTTCAGTTAAATATGTACAGCTGCTGCTATTCGTAGAATTGTGTAACGGTTGTTGGGCTTAAAAATAGAACGGCTCATTTGAATGAAAATAAAAAGGAAAAAGAAAAATAAATAGTGATGAAAACTCAGTCAGTAGCAATGCAGATACATACACATGTTTCTGTGTGTGTGTGTATTACCGAAAATTGTTGAATAAAATGGAGAATTATTCTGAAGCTATTGTATCTACTGCGTGTATGTGTATATCTGTCTGTCGGTGTCTGTGTGTATGTGTGCATGTGCGAGTGTGTGCATCTGTTATCTACATGTATTCGGTGCCTATACTTTTCACAGGATTATATACAAATTTGCTCCAAAGTTTGAATTTCACACCTTGCATACAGTGAGCGCTAAAAGTTTCCCAACGTCAATGTTTTTTTTTTGATGGAATTAAATTTGGTACTCTACAATCTTCAATTACCCTGATATCCCATGATAATTCCAAAACAGACTTTAATCCGAAAATAGATTTTTTCGCTAGACATTTGGACATTAAATATAGAAATGATCAATAATGATTTTACGCACACATACACTTATATATATATATATATATATATATATATATATACATATATATATACATATGTCTATATACAAATCGTACTCTTGTGGTACATATTGAACATCTTTGTAAAAACATACCTACATTCATGTACAAATGTGAACTTCTGTACATACATATATACGGATGACATTCTATGTTCACTTCGTATGTATGTATGTATGTACATAGTGTATGCTGTATGTGTGTATTTTGTATATAAATGTGTATACACAAAACTACAAACGGTGACTACGAATGACTAAAAATAAATCGGGCAACACATTAAAAATTTTCAGTTTTGTGTGGGGAATTTTTGTGTTTTTTTTTTCTTTTCAAAAATTAGTGCCAACAGCGAGGAAAACGATCAAATTTCCATTTTCCAAAATATTGATGAGTCGTGCGCAATTCTTCAACTATCGTTATTTAGTAGATATCCATATTTTTTTATTATTCGCATGCACAATATTTGCATTATAATAAAATATATAGTTTATATTATAATATACACTGGAAACTGTGGATTAGAACCATTACTTATTACTTATATGTTCCTATGTACAGATAGCCCCTTTATTATTTTAGACCCGTACTTAAAATGAGTGCAAATCTACACATTTGATCGGGTAACTAAAGTATATAGCTAATATAGGCCAAATCGGTTGAAAATTACCTATTTATATGGAAAAGTGCGCACGTCTCGCCCGATTGTATAGATTGTATATATGTACATACATATATACATACTTTATATACATACAACTCAAAAATGTCAACTATTTTTATAATTGAAAAATAACTTTAATTCTTTTGTCTTGAAGATTCTTCAAGAAATTTTAAAATATCCACTGAAACCTTTTTGCAACAGCTGTTTAACGAGAAATCTTTATCAGGGAGGGACAAAAAGAAAAACATTTCAATTCACATTAAAAGAAAGGCGCCAAAATCTAAGCACACTGTGACGTCACTGTTCCCTTCACATCTATTTGAAGAATATACCCAAAGGTTTAATAAAAGATACTATAATATCGATAATATAAAAGATAATATCGATTAGAAAAAACTAGTGAGTTATTAAATTTAGTTATGTTTAAGCAAACTTAAATTAAGATTTGAGAATTATCTTCATATCTATATTTTTTGTATGCTCTTAAATTTAAAATGATTTGTGTTTGCAACTTTGATTGTAGAATTTAAGAGCCTGAGCCGTTGAAGACGAAAAGTAAATACCCTCAGCATGGGGGTGGCTGAAGATTTCGCTCCCAGCTTTGTGAAGAAACCACAATTGCACCAAGAAGATGACGGTAACCGATTGATATTTGAATGCCAACTACTGTCGTCCCCGAAGCCCGATATTGAATGGTTTCGTAGTGACAACAAATTAACAGAGGATGACCGAACAAAATTCAAAATCCTGCCCATCGGGGATAGCAAGTTTACGGTAGTATTAGAACTCGATGACGTAGTTGAAACAGATGCGGGCCTTTACAAGGTCAAGGCTAAGAACAAATCGGGCGAAGTATCCGCATCAATTAATTTAAATTTCACACGTAAGTTTAACAATTTTATAATTTCGATTCATTTACAAAATGAAGACAAAGGTGTTAAAGTCAATTTTGAACTAGTTCGAGTACATATAGAATTTCAAATGCTAATCAAATCAATTTCTAGTTATACTTTCTACTCATAAATCAAGTGAAGTTTCAAATTTAAATCAAAATTTATTTATTTAAATTTATATAAATTATTGAACTTTAAGACAAACTTTATCCATTTTTTGAATTAATTACTTTCAAACAGTTGAATTAATTATTAATGTTTAGGAAAAAGTTTCAAGTGTATTATATTTATTTTAAATTTAACTCTATGTCTATATCTATATTCTGTATTTTTATGATCTAAAAATAACGTTATTTAGCCGCTGACGAACCCAAAGAAAAGTAAGCAACATTAATTCAAATTTAATTATTGTTATTTTCTGCTAATGCTTTCGCTAATTAAATTAAATTTATCAGCAAACAATTATTGTATAGATAACTTATTAAATCAACTTTTCCATGGGAATGATTGTGTGATATCATAACTGTAGTGTAGCATTTCTTTTTATTATAATTTGTTTTCTTAACATATCTAGAAATACATCAAACTTAGTGCTCTGGGTTGATGTGATGGTTCTACAGAATTTTTAGGAAAATTATTGTAGTAAAATTTATATCTGAATTGCATACTACAATAACATTTAACAATTTATTTAATATGTTAAATTTTTCTAACAAGTGGGCAAGTTTTCGCTTCATGAAGACCCAAGGTGAGTCATGGGAAGTTATTAGTGATTAGTATTCTTCAAAAATGATTGAATAACAATTAATGTCTATTTTATGCCCAATAATTATTTTAGCTGTCTGTTCTTCATGTGTTCACGTGTTTTATTCCAATCTTATTGTTGATGTGTAAATTATGTGACTTTCTGTTAACCCATATGTATATGCCGATGTAACAATCTCCAAGTTTTGCCATTTAAAATAAGAATGGCTACAGTCGAGCGAGCCGATTGTTAAAGACCCCGTACTCATTTTAGTGCACGTTTTTTCATAGAAATCACAAATTTTCGACCAATTTGTCCTATTGAAGCTAAAGGCTAAAGTTGTCCGATTGGGATCTAACTTGTTATAGTCCCATACACATAATAGGTGAATTCGGTCCCGAAAGCTCTCGACGTTTCCAAGTTATGGCGGTAGGGGGCGTGTCAGAAATTTGAAGTATACTTGGTGTGACTGATATACAGAAAGACTTTTATTCCAAATTTGGTGGAGAGATTCTGGTGTTCAAACGGGGTCAAAGAATCAATTACATATTTGTCGTCAAATAAATTTTGTAAATTTTTTGTTTGCTAACGCTGGTTTAATTTATGCATGCTTAAAACATAATTAATTATTTTCTTTATTATTATTTATGTAATTATTGTGCAAATGTTGCAGACAAATCGACGGAATCGCGCCGACATTCGCGAAAAAACCCGCCATACGACAGGAAGAAGATGGAAAACGGCTTTTATTTGAATGCCGTGTTAACGCTGATCCCTTACCGACCATCACCTGGTTCCATAATGGTACGCCCGTCAAGGCGTCTTCCAGACACAAGGTAAGTCATAAATTCTATTTATTTTAAACATAAGGAATAGCTTGCGTCAAGCGATATGACTGTAATAGAGCTATAATTTTATATTTGTTTGATCCGACCAAATTAAATCAGGGTAGTAGTGCCAAGAGTATCTGATTAAAATTATAATTATCAGATCTGGCTTAGAGCTGGCTAAGATTTAGTTTGATTTCGATTGTTCAATTAACTCAATAAGTTTTACGACTGGCGCGTCCTATGTCCAAGCCAAATCAAACTTATTCAGGGTACACTGAGCTTAAGCATCAAGTTATAGTGTCTGAAAACATTATAACATTTAGGTTTAATTTTGATGACAATTTTGACCACCACACACTTAATAGACACGAAACTATTTTTGAAATACAGGGTCAACGATTATTCAATGTTCATTCTAATCATCGATAGACGATCACTAAGATAAGACTCGCGTAGTGCACACTAATCTATAGGAAGAAGGATTGAAATATTTAATTGCCCACAATCATTTCAATTTTCAGCTAACCATCGATAAGGATGTCCACTCGTATTTTGCAACACTGGAAATACAAAATGTTACAGTTGAGGATGCTGGCAAATACAAAGTGAATGCAAAGAACGAGCTAGGAGAAAGTAATGCGACGATCAGTCTCAACTTTGACAGTAAGTGACGGTGATCATTATTGCGAGCTTTTCGCATATAATGCTACAATCACTTTTGTTTAAACTTTCAGCAGATCAAGTTGTGTTGTAAACTAAAGTTGAAGATTTAAACATATGTGACTTTTAAATGCCATTAACGATTTATATTTCGCTATTTTAATGAAGCTTCATCAACTTGGATCTATATTTTTCATGTGTTTAATGCAGCGATTTATATTTTATTTAAAACTAACTGATTGTTTAATTGATTTTTTAAAACAAGAATGCATACTAAAATAGAAGCTCTCACACATATACACACACACACACACACACATATATATATACAAAAAAAACAAATTCGTAATCAACTACACTCAATGTTTTTACCAAAATATACTACTATTTATATTAGAACTAAACCTGATTCTTCATTTTCCGGAATGTCAATTTCAAAACTAAGAGAAATCCAATAGATTTGCGGAAAGCATTCAATTAATCCATCTGTTTCTAGCTGCTTAGATTTTTCATTAAAGTCTTAAAATATATTAAAACTTTTATTATACTATATATTTCATATATAGTATATTGAAACACTTTTTTTTTAAAATAATTTTCAAAATTACAAATTCTTTAGTTTTAACAAGTAAGAAAGGCTACAGTCAAACAAGCCGACTGTAAAAGACCCCGTACTTATTTTGTGCGCATTTCCCACATAAATAATTAATTTTCGACCGATATGTCCTTCGAGTGCTTTAGGCTATATTTGTCCGATCTGGACCAAACTTAAGGAGGAAAGCTATAATCGTAATAGACACCTACTATGTGAGTTTGTCATCTGACTCTACTTGCCCCAAACTTGGCGAGGATTGTTATAATGGGACCATACACATAATATGCAAATGGTCCGGATAGCTCTGGTCGTTCTCAAGTTATGGGTTTATGAAAATAGTTGTGTACATTGGCGGGGTCGGTAGGGGGCGTGCAAAAATTTGAAATAAACTTGATCTGCGTACACTACAGACGGACTTTCATTCCATATTTGGTGGCTCCAGCTCTTATAGTCTCTAAGATCTAGGTGTTTATACAGACGGACGGAGGGACAGACAGACATCGTTATATCGACTCTGCTGTTGATGCTGATCAAGAATATATATACTTTATGGGGTCGAAAATGCTTCCTTCTGCCTCCTACGCACATTTCGTTTTCGACAAATCTAAGACACCCTTGTACTCATTTTAAGTACGGGGTCTATTTGCTTTCATATTATTGATTGCTAATAAAATCACAGGTTTCAAATGGTCCACAAGCCCTTTAACGGTCATGCGAGCTCGACTTTAGTTCTTATTCAATTCCACATTTCGAATAATTTCCCCAAAGCCATAAGTAAAATTAAATAAACAGAATTTTTTTAACAATTGTTTTAATGTGACAAATTTCATTATTAATATTAATTGATTGAAAAGCGCCCAAAAAACTTTATATTTCAAGATGAACAACAATTATGAATATTATTACTTAAATAATAATTAAGAATAAATGCGAATTGTTATAATGAGAGGGTATATTCATAATTAATAATAAATTGTACATAAAATATATGATATATTTTATGCCGCTATGTCTAGCTTGATCTTAGTTTAAAATTGTATATTATATGTGTATATAAACTATGTGTAATATGGAAACTTCAACCACATAGGCGACGAGGCACCCGTGCCGGAGAGCACAGATGGAATTAGACCGACCTTCACCGAGCGTCCAGTGATTTGCCAAAGCGAGGATGGAGGAAATGTAACATTTGAATGTAGATGCGTTGGAGACCCGACACCAACGGTTACATGGTACGGTTAAGCACCTATAAGTATCTGCATTAATATTTAAAAGTCAAGTCTCTCTCTCTGACTGACGCGCAGATCAGAAAGAAATACAATTTGATATATATACTGAGTAATAACTATTTCCTCCGTTTCCTACGTTTCCTCCGTTTCCTGTACGATGTTTTCGATGTTAAATAAGGTCACATGGCGAGACTGAATTGAGTGAGGGTAAACGCTACAAAATGTCACTAACGTTGGATCAAAAACTATATCATATGGCGAGATTAGAGATTAGCAGCGTTGTATCGAGCGATCAGGGCGAGTATCGGGCCCAAGCCAAAAATAAGCATGGCACGGGCGTGGCAACAATTAATTTAAATTTCGAAAGCGGCTCCAAAAAGTAAGGCATAAGACATAATCCTTCTATCCGAATTGAAAGAAAAATAATAAAAAAAAAAAAAACCGAACACAAATACCACAATATAACATAAAAATAAAACTTATATGTAATAAAAGAATAAAGAAAAACAACATTTAATGGCTTACGTTTACACAGAATTCCGGACGGAAAGTCGCCGCGTTTTCCGAAAAAACCAACGATAAGACAAGAGGAGGATATATTGATAATGGAATGTGTACTGGAAGCACATCCAGTTCCGGATATTACCTGGTATTGCTCAGATAAGCAGATCACAGACAGCCAGAGAACCAAAATGACCCGCAAGGCAATTACCAAAGATAGTTACATCCTGACCCTTGAGATACAAAATCCAACCAAAGAGGATGGAGGCAACTACAGATGCAATGCGATAAACATGTATGGGGAAAGCAATGCGAATATAGCGCTTAACTTTCAAGGTATATTTCAACCCTACATCTATATATTTTACCCAACTTTTATTAGTATTACCTTAATGTGTTCAAAGTGCCAATCACAGGGCAATGCAAAGTCTGTCTTACTCTCTTTCTCTCTTTCTTTCTCTCTCTTACACCCAAAACTGAAGGTTAAAATAAATCTTATAGATGGTTTACACTAAGTATTTAATTTATAGAAGATCAACACACCAACACACACACTCACAGACACACCTACATAAATTAAATATAAGCCATGACCACTAACCATACAATAAAAGATACATATTGTATGGCTTCAAGATGCTTTTTGATAGGACTTTTGTCTAGTCAAAGATGAAACTTTTTAGAACGGCCAAATTATCATATTCAGTACTAACAAAGCCTTCTGCCTTCTGCATTCTGCATTCTGCCTTCTGCTTGATAAACTATTTAAAAAATATTAAACTAAAAATATATTTATCGATAAACTAGAAGAAACTATATTTACCCCCTGCTCAATCTATCCCCGTAGGCGCTAATGATGCAAATGGATTTGCACCCTCGTTCATTGAGAAACCCAGAATTATACCGAATGAAACCGGAACTCTGATAACCATGAAGTGCAAGTGCAAGGCCAAGCCTGAGCCCACTGTCACGTGGTTCAGAGGACAGGATCTTGTGGAGAAAAGTAAAAAGATCAAGATCAATAGCACTGTCATCGCAGAGGACACCTACGAACTGACCTTGGAAATTAAGGTAAATATTTAAATCGTGAATATATTTGTGATTGATTTGCCACTAAATTGAACTGAATTGGACTGAACTGAACATAAATCTTGTAGGATCCTGGCGCAACTGATGGTGGTACCTACAGATGCAATGTAAAGAACGAATATGGCGAATCAAATGCCAATTTGAATCTCAATATTGAAGCTGAACCCGAGCCGGAGGGTGAGGGTCCAACATTCATTGAAAAGCCCCGCATTATATCCGAAAATAATGGCAAACTTGTCATAATGGAGTGCAAAGTTAAGGCTGATCCAAGGCCCGATATCGTATGGTTCCGTAATGGTGAGGTCATCAAGGAGACCAATAAACTGAAAATGTCCATGGAACAGCGTGGTGATCAATACTATATCAAATTGGAACTGATTGATCCTCAGTTGGAAGATTCTGGTCTCTACAAATGTAACATCAAGAACACTTTGGGCGAATTAAACGCCAATCTCACATTAAACATTGAAAGTAAGTATCGAATATCTGACACTTTAAATAGTTTGGGTTTATGGATTTTAACCTTTAAGACAATGTTGAATTCGGTTCGATTCAGGAGTATATACTTAAAGGGTTCAGTTATGATCTTTTTTCGGTAAAATAAAAGTTGAATTGGTTCTCATCAGAATTATCTGGTAGAAATTACTGTCAATCATCGACATTTATTGAATTTGACAGGGAATTTAAATATGTGATACCACTACCTGAACGGGAAAAAGAACAGATTGACTACTAAACACTTGTCAATATTAAACAAATTAATATTTTATATTTTTAATTTTGCTTTAATCATTCGATTAATTGACTATTTCAATTTTTGTTCGATCAATTGCGATTAATCATCGCTTAGCTTAGGATAAATTTATATAATTTAGTAATCGATTAATGAATTTTATTGTGCCATCAGTTCATGAACGAACCTAAAATGCAAATAGTTTATCTGGTTCGCTAAAAAACCAACTGAGAGGCTTTGTAAAAGTTTTTGTTTGGTTCGATTCGTACCGCAAACCCGTTTTCATAGTTCATAAACCCATGGTTCAGTCTTTTGATCTAAAAGTCTGCAATACGAATTATTTCTAATGCCAATTTTGTTTATTTATCGAATCAGTTGTACCTGTTATAAAGGACAAACCCAAAATTATAAAGATCATCAAGAAGCGTACGGTCGTGATCGAATGTACCGTTGCCTCGAAATTCGAGCCGAAATGTACCTGGTTCAAGGAGAGCAATACGGTTGTTGAGAGCAAACGACATGTTTACCTGGTGGAGAAGACCAAGGAAGGTGAATTCGCTGTTAAACTGGAGATCAATGAGGTCGAGGATAGCGATAAGGGCGCTTACAAATTGGTCGCTAGCAATGAGAAGGGTGAAGCCGTCTCCCAGGTTGTCAATCTGGTTGACATCCCGGAGGAGGAGCGCAAGCCCACAAAGCCGGAGATCAGCCGGAAGCTGGTTGATCAAAAGGTCACCGAATCGAAGACCTTTGAGCTCTTAATCAGCCTGAAGCAATCGGATCGCAAGTGCAAGATCGAGTGGTACAAGGGAAGTACACTCATTCGCGAAACGAAGGACATTACCACGACCTTCGATGGCACGACTGCTAGGTTGACCTTCAGCTCGGCAAGGTCAGAGCATACGTCCAACTACAAGGTCGTTGTGGTGAACGAGGCTGGCAAGGATGAATCCGCATGCAAGATCACCGTGGAGAAGAAGGACAAGAAGAAGGAAGAGCAGGAAAAGGAAAAGGAGAAGGAAGAAGTCGAAAAGAAACGAAAGGTAATAAAATCCGAAAATAAGGAACTCAACGAAACTGAAAATCAAATTCAGATTCAAATTGTATCGGTTGAGCGACAAGAACAAGATCAACAACAAATTCAACAATTATCTGTTCAAGTCGAGAAACTTGAGATTGCCAATCAAAAAATGCAAATAGTTACAAAAGATCAGCAATCGCAATCAATTCAAGCTGAAAGCAAAGTTCAGATCGCGTCTAGTTCGCAGCAACAGGAACAAGTTCAACTGAGTAAATTGAGCATAGATGAGAGAAGTTCACAAAGTTCGCAAACTAAACTTCAAACAAAAGTATCTACTTTCACAACGGTTAGTCCAATTATCCTAATAATTATCTGAGTAGTTTTTATTTATTATTGCAAATTACTTTAAAGTTCAAAATCCTTTTAAAATACAGCAATTACCTATTTTGGATAAAAGCCAACGGTCATCAGATTGTGACCGTCATTTCCATTTGCATGATCACCTACGCGAAGAAACTTACTGTCTATACACTAAAAAATGTTCTAAATTCAAGATTTTGTTCATATTCAGAAAAATCAAACTCTAGTTATATAGTGAAAACTCTCATAAGCGTACACCCACTGTAGAACAATTCTTGTTCGGTTTAAATGGGTGTCCTAAGAGCACTATTGAGCATTCTTGATTTTACAACATTTTTATTTTAATCAGTGTACATGCAAACATATGTAGATGAATACATGCGTTGGGTCTGCGCGACTACGGGATACCTTAAATGTAATAAACATAAGAGTATATCAACCCAGTTTAACTAATAATGTTGACCCAAATATAAGCAATCTCCGAAATTCAAATTGGAGATTGACTGACTAATGATAGTAAATTTATGACAGTTGTATGCACTGCATCCCATTTGTTTTTTGAACACTACTGAAATTAGATTTAAAATATTTACAAAAAACAAAAAAAATAGAATGCAAAAGTGTTAATACATTTAGATGTAACCATTTTAGCCGCAGTCGGGAGTGACTTTGTACCAGCTACCAAAGCTCAAACCTCGAAATCCAAATCTTAGAACTCAACCGGATACTTCGAAATCGAATGAACCGAAAACGATCTTCGGAGTGCAATTGTCGCCCTTCAAAAATACTCTACATGAGGTTTGCAATGACCCAGAACTAAAATAGCTTTTTATCTTAACTTTACCATTCTCTCTCTCTCTCTCTCTCTATCTCTCTCTCAGTTTATCTCTCTTTTCACTGTCATTAAAACTATTGCAAGTGCTGCACTGAAAATAAAAATATCTTCAACTTTTTTACATATATCTGGAATTGAAACTATCACTAAGATTGAATATAAATTATATATATCTTGCTCGGTTTTATTCACAACTGAATTTCTGAACTTCTTTGTCACTGTCAACTATTTCTTCTTCGGATTATAGTATTATAGTATTAAGTACTAAAACTTCAATGTTAATGTTTTACAATAATTTACAAATCTTAGACTATACTCACACGATTTATCAATGTTTCTAAGAAATCTTACTAAAATAATATCTTTCAATTGTTTATTTTAGTTTGGTTTGCTTTAAAATTAACGGTTGCATTCGAACTTGAGGAAAATCTTTGTAAATTTTCTGTTTTAAATTAAAAAAAAAAACAAAATTGTTGTTTTAAGTCTAGATTAACCTACTTCTGATCAAGTTTGAAATCTTTAAAGACTGAAATTCCGAATATTGTTTATAATGAGAGTGAAATCGTGTTATGGTAGTCTAATAAAACTTTAATATATATATATTAATCACGATTTTACACACTAACATTGTGTCTTTCTATGTAATGATTTTGTCAATAACAATAAAAACACACACATGCACAACACACACACTCACACTTACATTCGAAATAACAAAGGCTGAAGAAGTGCAACCGGAAGAAAAGGATGAAGAAAAAGAGAACGAAAAAGAAAATGAGAAGGAAAAGAAAAAGGAGAAGGAGAAGGAAAAAGAAAAGGAAGAGGCGATGGTAGATTCGGAGATTTCTACAAAAGACAGTGAATCTAAGAAGAAATCCGAGTCAAAAGCAAATGATATTGAAGATAAGCCGGAATCGGACAAGCCCTCTGAAGAAAAATTGGCAAAGGATCAGAAAGAAAAGAAAAAAGACGATTCAGTGCCTGAGCAAAAGGCAAAGTCTGCTGAAATGAAGACTGAAGAAAGTGCTAAAACGGAGAAAAAAACTAAATCTGTAGAAAAGAAGATGGCTGAAACAGTGCCAGAAGGTGCGCCTAAATCCAACGATTTGGAAAAGCCAAAGGAAAGAGAACCTTTGGAAAAGAAGACAGAAGAAACAAAGCCAGAAAAAAGTCTCAAATCGGACAAGAAAACTAAACCTGCAGAAAATATGAAAGCTGACACATCACCAGAAGAAGCTACAAAATCCGATTTGGATTTGGAGAAGCCAAAAGAAACAGAACTCGTGGAAAGGAAGACAGAAGAAACAAAGCCAGAAGAAAGTCTCAAATCGGACAAGAAAACTAAACCTGCAGAAAAGAAGATGGCTGAAACGGCGCCAGAAAAAGCTTCAAAATCCAAGGATTTAGTGAAGCCAAAAGAAAATGAAATTGTTGGAAAGAAGACAGAAGAAACAAAGTTAGAAGAAAGTCCTAAGACAGAGAAAAAGGATAAATCTAAAAAGCCGTCCAAAGATGTGACAAGTACTAATAATGATCTAACAGAGGAAACAGTCGAGGTAAGGAACAATACATTCAACCTGTAGAGAAAATGAAGCCTTTTAATCAAAGTTTGGATATATATCTTAGGACTTAGCCGAAAGCCACTCCAACAAAACACACAACTGCAAACAGACCGCTCAATATTTAATCGGCATGCTAAATTTTGTGTTACTGCTGCTTAAACTAACTAGTTTCTATTGTTAATTCGAGTTTTTAATCTGAGCTCTTATTATTTATAGCAAGGAACAACTGACCAAATTGCTCTGAAGAAGGTGGAACGCAAGGTGAGCTCATAATCAACATTCAATACTAATATTTTTTTACAGTTTTCTGGAAAAGCCACTAACTGTAATATTATTGGTAGGAATAAGAAAACAAAATAAATCCTTTAAATATTAGTAGATCCCACGCAGATCAAGTATATTTCACGCTATATAAGCTTATGACTTGAAATTTGAAGGGACTTAATGAGATAGAACTTTTTTGGAAACAAACAAACTTTATACAATTCCATAAATTTTTGTAAACAATTGTATTGTTATATTGTCTTATGTATATGTTATATGTTTAATTGTCTCGTTGTCGGTTGTATGTCTGATCATGTGTGATCAGGCCAGTATTGTGTCCCTGAAAGAGGAATCCACGTCCGAGGTACGGCGTAAGTCCATCATTAAGTCGAACGAGGAAGCCCTTCTTGATGACACAAAGGTATCGTCAAGAAGATCGTCACTTGCGGTAAGAAAGCACGATTCTCCCCCCAATAAAAGCCGTGAAAAAATATTTTGTGTTTTGTTTTAAAAATTTCTCCACAAAAGGTTGAATCCACATCAGAATCGCGACGATCATCAATTGTGGATAAGAAGGCGTTAGAGGTACGTATACTTCAAAGTAAAGGCATTAATCCTATTATTAAGATCATTAGAATTAGTATGAATGTTATCTCTTTAGCCTATTTTGGTAATGTATAAGCTCTTGTGTAGATTTAAAAGTTAACTTTAAATATAAACATAAATATATTCCGACACAGGATAATGTTAGCAGTAAAAAAATTGATGCTAACAAAAATCCAGAAGCAATCAAGGAAGAGATTCCGAAACTGAAGCCAGCAGAAAAACGACGCATACCAAAGGTGAGCTGAGCACTGTCCAAACTGTTCAAATGGGCCATATAAAAACCGTACATGGAACCGTACAGCAGCAATATATGGCTTCTCGAATATATGATATCAAACTTCTGTGTCTAATTCTTCAATTTCTTTGCATTTACTGCGTCTACATAAAGTATATACATATGCATATGTATGTCCTTCCAATTGGAAGGGAAAAACATATTCAAAAATTATCAAGATTTTTGAAATTCAAAACTTGAACCTAAATTGTCTTCAAATTCACTTAACGTAAATATAATTACCATATTCGAGTATTATATATGTTTGTAGAGTGCGTTTTATGGAGCTAAAACAAAATAACATTTTTTTGTTCCCTAAATTCGTACTAAAACACCAAGTTAATATCAAGAATAAATGTTTACATTTTGGAAAGATTGTTTTTGTTTAGTGTATGTACACAATGTACACACATATGCATATGTATGAACGCTTCTCTATCAATGGTAACTATCTCCAATCAATCTTTCTATCTATCTATCTATCTATCTCTTGTCTTCTGCATGTGGCTATATATCTTTTAATCTATCTATCTTAAACGTATCTTCTTCTTTTCTATTCTATTGACTGTGTATATTATTTATCTTCTATCTGTATTTATTTTTATACTTATCTATTGAACTATGTCTAACGTTATTAAATTATTAAAAACAAGCATTTAAACTGTTTAAATGTGGATAAGGAAACTATGCAATAGGCTAGTTAGTTATATTACTAAAACGTTTTGTATTGTGATCGTCCCATTGTACTCGAAATAGACAATTGAAGAGCCCAAGCCAGCCGAAGAGCTACCAAAATTGCGAAAAACGTCTATCGCACAGCCCAAAGAGGAACCAAAACCAGAACCCGCTAAACCCAAGGCCAAAGCCAAGCCAAAAGCCAAACCAAAGTATGAAGAGCTACCCGAAATTCCAGATTACGAAAGACCCACGCTCGAGAAATACGAGAAATCTGAATTCACGCCAACTGACTTTACTCGGGAACTCGAAATACCCAACAAAATGGATAAGCCAGTTTTAGAGTCTGTGAAAAAACAGCCAGAAAACGCTACGCAAAATAATGGACTACCTAAGGTGGGTAGCATGTTTCACTTCAAAGTCCAAGTTAATTTTGATCAGTGTACATTTGGACTCTGTACTTAAAATGTTTGAATGTTTAAATGTGTAAATGTCTCTGCATCGGTTTACAGAAGAGTGAAATAACCGAGGAGTCAATAGAGCAACCAAAGGGCTTTAAAGTTGGCAAAGGTAAATTACCTGTTGAGGAGGACACTAGAGACGGCGCTAAGCTTAAGCCCGTAATTGTTGAACCAGAGGTGAGTTGAACCAAAATGTACGCGACAATCTTTGTATATAGTATAAATGAATAATTATTAATGTTTCTTAAACATCAGATGTGATAAAATGCTTGTATTATAAAAACATAGAATTCATCAATATTAACAACAATAATAATCTCTCCCTTTCCCTTTATGAACCTGCATCCTTGATCTGTAATACCAACACAAACACACATACAAACACCCACGTCATAACAATCTATCAGATGGATATACCAAAAGAAGACGCTGAGAAACCAACAGAGGTAAGAATTCCGTTTTTGATCCTGATACTGGTAGAGAAAAGTCTATTCCAGAATCTCGAATTGTCCATGCTCTTTTCAAGTATATTTCAAAACTATTCAAATATCAAACTTAATGAAAAGAGTATAGGTTAAAAAATTAAATTAAATGTGGTACAGAAAATTAAACCATTAGAAAATGAATGACTTAGGGTGGACCCAAGAAAAAATGTGGCTGTAATGTCTAAGAATTCTTGATCTGAAAAAAAAATTCCTTTAAAAAAGTTAAATTAAAAAAGTTATTCAAATGCGTTCCTCTCAGGGCGGTAAACCATCCCTGATGGATATTATAAAGCAACGACGTCGTTCCTCCATTAGAAGCCTAATGACCAAGGAACCCATTCAGAACGAGTCCTTCCTTGGTGTAGTTCTGAAGCCTGTTGTAAAGGATTCTAAAGACCAAGCTGAGCCCCAACAAGCTAAACAATTAATTAAGGTAAAATTGTTATCAAGGCTAATGACTTTCTCTCTGTCTCTGTGTCTGTCTGCCTACTTCTCTCATCCTTTCTCTACTTATTGTCTGTTCTCTCTCTCTCTCTCTCTTTCTCTCTGTCTCTCTCTCTCTCCACTTTTCCCCCTTTCTGAAACGTCTTCAAATTTATTCTCTTCTATTCCTGCTATTAGTCGATAACCTCGTACAAATTCTGTTTGGCTTACATAGTTTTTGGATTTGTTGAAAATAACTTTTATCTTCAAAATTTCTTTTCTCTTTTGAATCACTTTTTATTCTATTGATTTCTATCTTATCTCTTATCTTGATCTGTTCTCTACTGTTTCTACAACTAGTCGATAACTTCAGCTCACATAAAATTTCATTGGCTTTTGTAGTTAATTGGATTGATTCCTAAATCTTCAAAATTTATTTTTCTTGAATCACTCTTTATTCTATTGTTTTCTATCTTATCTCTTATTATATCTTCTATTTCTACTTTCTATTCTCTACTATTTCTACTAATAGTCGATAACCCCGTATAAAATTTATTTCTCTTATAATCTTTCAAAAATAACTTGATTCTTTGCTGATCTCTTAATAAAATTTTAATTTTATTTACATATACTATTTATATATATATTATGTCTAAAAATGTTATATTGTGGTTAGATATAGGAATTTCAATTGAATTAATTAATTTCATAGTTAATATGCTCTTTTAAATTCGCATGCAATTTTTGTATACCCGTTACTCTCTAAAAGGGTATATTGTAATCGTATATATATAGTCGTGATCAGCATGACTAGCCGAGTCGATATAGCCATGTCCGTCTGTCCGTCCGTCCGTCCGTCTGTTCGTCTATGTGAACAAAAGGATCTCAGAGACTATAAGAGCTAGAAAGGCCCGAGAGGTCGCAAATGAAAGATAAAATGCCCAAGCAGTACAAGTTTGTTTTTGTTTTTCGACACACCCACTTTAGGGCGGTCTATCATCATACAAAGGTAAAAATTGCATTTACACAAAAAGTACACGTCTAGGGAGTTCATATACTGACCAAGTTTGATCCAAATCGGACAACTATATCGTATAGCTTCCATAGGGACAATCGGTCAAATATATGCTCCAAATATGAATTAATATGAATTTCTTTTGCGTTGACCAAGCAATCTTAGTGAAACTCACACAGAATATATTTGTATAATAATATAAACATACTGACCAAGTTTTATCCAAATCGGGGGACTATATCGTATAGCTCCCATAGGGGCGATCGGTCAAAAATACGCTGTAATTATGAATTTGTATGAAAAGTTTCTGTGTTTCCCCAGCAATCTGAATTAAATTCACTAGGGTCGATTGCCCAAATGATTGCACTATAATTATTATCATATTCCATTGTTAATAATATAATGAAACTGAGTAACATGTATCCTAAAATCGCGAGGCGACTATAGCATTCTTTCTTGTTTTTTTTTTTTTTTTTTGTAAATTCTATATTTGAAAAGATTTTTTGGTTTCTTTTAAACCCAAATTGAAATTAAATTATATGTTATACATACCTACACAGCAAACTTGGTCCTCCGAAATATTAAAATATTTAATATTTTTTAGCACATAACACTACGTGTGTGCTTTTGAGGTCTGCTTTCGTCACTAGCATGTGCGTTTCAGTTTCAATGCGAAACTTGATGTAACCGTGAAAGCTGTAAAAAACTAACTTTTTATTGATTGAATTGGTTCAGGCAAATGTTACGGAACAGTTTAGTCCCATGAAAGCGAGCAAAGCGAAAATATCAGATTTGAAAAAGCCCGAACCCATACCCACAATTTTGGATGATTACGAGCGTCCTAAGCTAGAGAGCTACGAGCGTGTCGATATTGATAAAACTAAACCCGAGAAATCCACTCCAGTCATTAACTCACCGGAGGTACCTGAAGTTAAGCTGTCTGTAGATGAGGCCAAGGTAAGTTTTTGTCACCTGACACTCGATACTCCATATAGTTTTTAATTCTTATGCAACTAACTTGTTTAAACACGCACACAACTGTATTGTTTTGATACTAAACTCTTGAACATACCTATATATACATATATTCTCGCGAAATAGGAGGCTATTTTCTTATTTATATATATAAAATATATATAAATATATATATATATATATATATGTGTAGATATACATAAATAAAATTATATTTTTATATTTTAATGTGTGAACATCTTTTGTCAAAAATATATGAACTTATACTATATCGTATGGCAATCCAAATGTTTGATGTCTGTCTCATCTTGTCTTTCACGACAAACGGTTTGAATCACATAAATGCACACACATCAACTCATATTTGTTGCTTAACGTGAACGAAAAAATTTCATAATACACACCACACGAAGTAGAAAATAGAAAATCAAATTCGAAATGTAACTGAGTGAACTAAAGACTAAAAAAAAAACAAAATAAATTCCAAAAACTCATCGAGAAAATCTCATCGAATCTATTTCAATATGGCGACCACCTTTAATCTAACCGTCGTGGTATGTATCCGCTTGAAAATTCGTATGAACAATACTGTATGTATATAAACAGGCAAAGACAAATTTATCACCATAACTAGAACAGATTTCTGATTATTGATAACCCAGAAAATAGTGTTTGTGTGTAAAACTATACCTTTGAGTATATATTTATATATAGTAATGTCTGTGAAAGTTTATTTGGCGCGATACACAGGTGTATTCAGCGCCTGGAACGGGAACCGAGACCGAAGTTGGAACCACTAAATTTGCTTAAAATTGTTTAGAAACATGTCGCATATATTGAAAACTATAATACCTAATAATTCAATAATTAAATAAATTTTCGTTTAAAAAGCCGTACTTAATCTGCTGGCAGTTGGGATAACTTTAGCTCTAACATCTTTAAGTTTTATTTTTAGCCCTTTACAAAGCAAGGATAATAAATCTTCGGCTTTTCAAAGTAAATCTGTCTCAAAGTCCTATGTGAAATATATAGTTTCTTTTTTTTTTTGTGCACAGGAGGACAAACCTAAAGTGCCCAAGATGCAGCCGCCCGCTCCAGGTGAGCCACCAAAAATCGAGGTGATTCGGGAGAAGCGCCCGTCGCTTGCCCCAGAGCCACCAAGCCGAAGAGGCTCATTAATCCCACCAGCCGACATGGGCCGACGACCATCTCTGATCATCAACGACGAGGTAAGATTCCCACTCTCCCCTGGTACAGTTATAATAGTGTGTCAAAACTGGTCTCTCTGGAGTCAAACTTTAGAGATCACTTGTATATTTCCCGATCCAAGTAAATATGGCAGCCATGAATTTAGTAGACTTGCGGTACTTTAATTTAGATTGAGTAAATTAAATCAAAATTTGATAAACACTTAAATATTTAAATGACCCTCAAAACTTAAGCTTTAAAGACTAATATGTATATGTATCTATAACATCTTGATTCCCGATATTTAATTTTAAAGCGTTTGAAGTATTCCAATAACTATTTGATATCACAAAATATCGCTAATCATTACAAAATTATTATAGCTTCATAGAAAACAACAGAAACTAAACACCCTTTACATAATGAACCAATTCATTAATGGTTACCATACAGTATTGAGATTAATTTTGTATGGTTGAGTGTCGTATCTGACCGACTCTACGTGGAGTGAGAAACCTTTCGTTAAATATGCGCTTTAGAAATATACAAAAAAGTAATTTTTCCCAGTCATTTGGTATTTCCTGCTTTTTTAACTTTACCGAAACATATGTACATACTCGAAGATATTGTTTTGTCTCATTATGTAATATGTACATACTATATAGTAAAGTCATGCAATATGTTAGTTCCCATAGAAAACATAGAAACTTACCCAGCTTAGCTTACAATTATCCGGAATGTATTGCTATGATTTTGGAACAGACTGTATACAGCTCACCATCAAATATTTATAGTTATGCATAAATATTCATTATAAGGACAAAGTCATTTAAGTGCTTAGTATAACGGTTATTACTACTACTAAATGATTTAGAAACAGGCACAGATACTAAGTGAGTTTGTGGAACGATATTTAACAGGCGGTACATGTGAACATAAATGTATGAACAGATACGTATGCATATACACATACATATACAACCACATAAACATAAACACACGCAAACATAAATATGCTGATAAAAAATAAATTCTAAAAATAAAAATGTATTCATTTTAAGCAATAGTTTTTTAAAGAGATCGTGTTAAAATCAAATTAATTTTGCTTCAAATTAAATTAAATTGTTTCTTATTTATTAACGTATTTTTATTTAATATCTTGATATTCTAGAAAATACCGTATTTGAAATGATTAAGTTTTACTTCTGATTATGTTAAGGAATATTGCTACAGATTCCAGTAGGTTTTGCAATGACATAAACCACTTGGAAATTAGAATTTTTATCAGTGTACACACAAACATACATATACATCATACACGATATTAAGTAATAATATACAGTAATTAACAGATTGCTTAATTGTGTTAAGTGTAAAGTAATGAAATTGTATCTAATATCATGTGTATTTCCTGTGTCCCTTCTATGTACCATGGTATGAACATTGTCCACAAACTAAACAAAACAACAATAATTATCACCACCACCACCACCACCACCACCATTACAACAAAACCAATATATTGCCCACCTGCAACCCGTGTTACTGAACTCAACCGATCAACAACAACAACCACACCGAAAACTACAAAAACAACAAAAACCAAAACCAAAACGAAAACAATCAAACCCACGCACCCCCTTGCCTACAACCAACCCACCATCCACTGGTTGACATATATATACATGCATATGCACATGCATACGCATACGCACTCGCTCACATACATACACATATGCTCGTATATAAATATGCCAATATGTATGGTTACCAATCAACGCACACACACACACAGAAGAAACTCCGCCCCGGCGAAGTCATGGATACACGGGTAAGACACAAAATGTACCGTTTCTATTGGTTGCACAGTGGAAATGTTTAAAGCTTTTTTGACGATATTAATTTAGTGTTGACAAATTCATATATTTGAATAACCATAAATATTTCGAACAGGGCAACATAATAATACCGTTTAAGTATTTATTTAATATATTTAATAAATATGTTAAAAAAGTGTAAGAAAATATGAGTTAGTCGCAGATATTACATAGTGCTTAAAATATGGATTGATGAGATTTTAAACATTTGTTCTTTGATTTGGAATACACAATCAAAATTTGTGTGTCAGTGTCACATACTATTTTCAATATGTACCATAGATTTTGTGTACATGGCCTTCTCTATATATAGATCAAATCACTAACTCTTGTAAATTCGAAGTGAATAAAAATAGATACGTATAAAAGCCCCAATGATCTTATGCGATGCCCAGATATATTTGGTACATTAGCCGATTTTCGTATCTTTATCTCTATTTGCCCTTCATGTTTTGGTATTCATATTTTGTTATATTTGTTTTTTTTTAGGCGCATTTTACTATACATTTACAAAGAATAAGAATCAAATTCAGAATCTGAATCTGAATTTAAATCTGAAACGCACCAGATAGCTTTGCTATAGCACATATAGAATATATTCTTATAAGTATACATACATATATAGTATGCACTGTATGTATTTTAGATTAGATCGAAGTGAACGGCTGCAATACAATTTACGAGAATGCATATATTATCATTATAATTATTATGAGAAATCGGTCCCTAGACCAAAAGGCAAACATTCAGTTGTGTGTGCCGCGAGTGAAGAGATAATCGTGTGTATATCGATCCATCCATATCGCATATGCATTTAAAAAACAATTTCCAAAAAGTCTAAATGAAACTATTGGATAAATAATTGTGTAAGTTTCGCTTAAAATGATTGGATTTGGATTTGATTTAACTAAGCATTGTAATGTGATAACAATTATTAAAGCATATTTGGATAGTTCTGCTAGGAAAGGAACATTTTAAGGTCTCAATCTAGTACACGCATGCACATGCACATGCACACACACACACACACACATACACATGCATACACACATGTGTACACATACACACACACAACATCATGATTATATTTTTATTGTATGCAGTCACCTGCCTCAGTTCTCCAATAATCAAAAGATTCAATTAAACGTTGTCTAGCATTTAATTAAATTTAATTTAAAAACAAATATTACAGTTGTTGAGGCCAGGCGAGGTTGGTGAAGGACAGGTGAGAGTTAGCTATGCTTTATCCAATTCGTTTTTTTTTTAAGTAGTACTTTGGTCGCATTTCTCTTTATTTTTATATTTATATTGATCTTGATCTATCTTTTAACAAAACAAACTCCTTGTGAAACAAACCTTGCTCGGCAAAGCTCACGTTCCCGCATATACTATTATACGAACTTGCATTCGATTTGCGAGCCGCCCAATTGAGTTCCGATTTCAAATATACAAATCAACAAATCACTTAGAACCAGGGCTGCAAGGCGATCAAAACCGTTAAGCTCACTTATAAATGTATACTTATAAACATCATATTGAACGACAATTATTTATTTAATAAAAATTGCAAAAGAAAATATTGAAAAATGGAGGGCTTGAGTTGAAAACGGTTTACAGCCCTGGTAAACGCACACCTACTCATACCCAAACATACATAACCTATAACCAAGCAGTATACACAAACAAACAGCATATGTAGATTTAAGTAATTAATATTTGTGTAGTTTATTTAATTTAAATGAAATTAACACACAGTTAGTTAACCTTAATTTACTCTCGCACACATCGTACGTACATCCACTGTTAACTAAATCTAGGACTAAAGAAACACCAACTCTCTGGTCCAATCACCCATACGTATTACAACATATAACGTATACGCACATTATGCACAGGTTTGCTCCATTTGATGGATACAGCAGCTGAGCAACAAATGTATTAATATAATCCCAATTAGATTGGGATATTAATAACAACAAAATTTGGTAATTAATTCAATCATACACAATATCACCAATTTTAGTATAGGATTTATGCACTTAATCTAATAAGTAGATCCGGAATAGTTATCCACTGAACTGAGCTGATCTTAATCTAGGATAAAAAGTGAAATTATTTGTTAAAATTAAAATAATTTATTAAAACCAATTATGTAATTTAACTAATTTATTGTTTCGAATCTTGATAGCAAAAACAACAAAGACCAGGCGAAATGGGGGATGCTAAACAGGTCTTAAATCGTGATGAAATTATCACATTTACATACATTACTTTCAATTGTTTCTCGCTTGAGCTATATATTATTTTATTCTGAAAATCCGAATATAACATTCTCAGGTGCTATATTGTAAATATCGATTGTTTCAAAACTGCAAAGTGTATGTGCATTTAAACTCGTGTATATAAATCAATATGTGATTGACCTAAGCCTTTGAGCCTCGACAATTATGTAAATAATATTAAATATTATACTGCAAATGGGTTTTTTTTTTCAATCATAAATAGTATCGAAAAATATAACCTTTTTAGGAGTCATTTTAGTTGCATATCAAGTTTTTAGCTCCCTGTATTTGTCCCTAACCAAAATTCATTGAAATGTTTAGGATATTGCCAAAAAAAAAAAAAATGCATTCGTTAAGTACTCTGTCAAGGGTAACAATGTGTGACTTTTGGAATAAATCTTCATTAAAATATAACAAATTATATATGCTAATGATACTTTATTCTGGCTCAATTATTAGAGAGCCGGATGCTAACAATAATTGTGAATTTAATTCAAACCTACCCTTATAAAACAACATAAACATATACAAACTACTTAATTAATTAAGTAGACGAATTCGCTAGTTCAGCTTTATACTTATAATAAGAGCGGAACGACGACGAATTTTTATGAAAACTTCAATGTGATCTACACGTTAATCATGTTAATAAATTATACAAAATACAAATTTTAAATCAGCTCTAATCCATTAACTTACTGTCATTTATTAAACAATTATCTAATACCATTATTTGTATAAGTAGAAAGTCGTTTATTATATCGTATTAGTAGTTTGTTGTTCAAGTTCGGTAATTTGGCATTTGAAACCTTTGAATTCCTTTACCCTACTCCGTAGTTTGCAGAATGCAGTTTGCAGTATGAATGTGTTTAATACATTTTTTGTTTGTATGCTACACGTGTTCATGACAAGTATATAAATTTGATTCATTGTTAATAAGATCTTAATGTATTCACCTTTAAATAAAACTCAACCCACAACATATCAACTTACTGACTCCTCCCTATGTTTAATCTTTGTTTTGTCCAACACAATATATGTGTGTGACGTCATCGTGATTGTGATTGGGATTATCCATAAAAGCGGAGACGTCCCTCCATTGATGTTCGTAGACCCAGTGTACAGGACTTGGAGGATCTCATAAACAAGCCCTCTACACCCCTCCGCGATGTCGGTGATGGTGGACCACCATCAATTACCGACGTACAGGAATCGTATTCCGTGGTCGAAGGTATGTATCAACCTATATGTTATGTTCCAGGATCACTAATATAAACACTATATAAAAACGAAAATACTTGACTGTTCGAACTACATTTACCATATATGTATATTCCGTCGAATTTAAATTGATTAATTATTGACAAATTATTGATTAATAATTTGAAGACGAAGACCTGTAAAGCAAATTGACTGATTTCAATCAAACTCACACATAATGTTTATATTATGAAAATAACTATTGTAACCGAATTTGATTCGGGTCGGATAACTGTATTACATAGCTTATATAGGCTAAATCGCTAGAAAATAGCTTATTTGTATTGACTCGACTATTGCAGTTTTTACTGTTTTGTATTTAGTTTATCTGATGTGACATGTAATGTGCACGCTGAAAAATAATAACATTATCTTTTACTGTCGGCCTGCCTGATCCCGACGTGGAAACACTGTCCAACACAGCACTACACTAGTCTACATAGAGTACACTACGCTACACTACAGTAAACTACACTAAAATACACAACAGTATACTACACTACACTACAGTAAACTAGACCACATTACATCGCACTAAACTACATAGTACCAAAACACACTAGACATATCTTTTCTGTATCTGTATGGGTAACTAACAATTAACAACATTATATTTTATATTTAAATACGGGAAACACAGACTCGACCGCTTACCTTACCGTTAGTGTCGAAGGCAATCCAGCGCCCACATTTAAGTTCTACAAGGGAGTCACCGAAATTCTCGAGGGCGGTCGCTATAAATTCCTTACCGATGGCCAAACGAACACAATCACATTGTGTATGCGTAAGTGCAAACCGAATGATGAGAGCAAATATAAAGTTGTTGTCTCAAATATTCACGGCGAGGACTCCGCCGAGATGCAGTTGTATGTCTCGGACTCAAGTGGCATGGACTTCCGTGCCATGCTCAAAAAACGTCGTTATCAAAAATGGGACAAAGAAGAACAGGACCCTAATTGGGGTGACCTGAAAGAAACTGAAAAACCATTGCCGGCTTTAAAGAAAGTCGAAAGGGTAAGAAAACCGAAACTCAAACTCAAGTTCGAATTCAAATCGAAATTAAAATTGAAATTAAAAATAATTCTGCATATTGCTTTAATAATATAATTTAGGCACTTGCCACATTACTGCATAAAACGACACTGTAGTAATTTGGCATTTGGCATGTGAAAAAAAAAAACAACTAATTATTCACGCTTAAAATGATTATTGAACTCTTCAATAATTTGACTTTTCACAATATTCACAGAATTTAAGCAAGATAGCTTTGTGAACTGATTCTGCAACTTCAAATAAATATTATAAGCTTTAGGTTGCAAATTTGTAGCATTGAAGATCTTATAAATACATAGTTCTGAAGCAACTGAAAATTGGTTTAAAAATACCATTATTTTAAATAATTACTTGATAGATTTAACGTGAAATTCCCTTAATAAAATATCTAGTATTATGATGATCTTATCACTATGTCGTATAATGCAAAACAGGCGCCAACATCCCGTAGGCCATCCCTAGCTGAGCTGATCCCCGATTGGCCGACGCTGCATCCGTTTCGACGTGAAGAGGTGCGCTCTTAACTATCTCGGGATTCTTTCTGTCCATACATACAATATGTATTCACATACCATAACATATATATACCAATATATGTTTTATACTTACGTATAACCCAAAAAGCAATTTAAGCAGCCAATAATCGACATTGTGTGTAAACATAAATTTTACATTTTCCAGTATATCTTGATTTTTGGCGACTTTGGATGCTCTACAACTGATTTTCAAACATGTGCGATTTTTTGAATCTTTACTTAGAAAGCATTATCTGAAATGCGTACTCCATATAACTTGATATTTTGCACTGGGTTTATTGTAGCCGAACATACTCGATTGATGTATTTCTCTATACGAGTATTATATATTTTTATTACTGTTGTTAAGCATTTACAATAAATGTGAATTCAAGCTTTGACTTTGATTTCCTTTGGTTAACGTTAAGGAAAATTAATGAATATCTATCTACTACTTTTTTAAGCTATTATGTATATACTATATAGCATTGTGCTAACATATTTGCATTTTGTTATTTCATTTTTACCAACAAATATTTCGATATTCGTTATTTTTGACTAACAGATGTTTGTGTATCTTTAGCTGTGTATGTGTCTACACTGAAAATATCTCTGCTCTGACAAATCTGCGCTTACTTTTTTTTGACTCTTAACTGGTCTTAAATGATCTAGAAAGATGAGAACGCGTAATAGCACCTTTTTTTTTTAGAAATGCTGCTCTTAACTCAAACAACTACAGGCTGTCAATCAAACTGTCAATGGAAATATTGAGTTTGAATTTTGATTTGTATCTGTTTTTTGAATACTATTATTTAAATGCCATACTTATCTACATATATAACATATCGGTAACAATACAATGGTACCGTTATTCATATACTATATCAAAGCAAATAATATTTAGCACACAGGACATATGTGTTCTATATATTATTATTATTTTTCTTAAACGCTTTGTAATAATAGTAGATTATAGAGTTTGCTGTCGTTTAAAATCTTTACCCATTTTTGACAACGCTTAATAAAACAATTTCAAAACAATCCCAAACAACAACGACAACGACAACAACAACAACTATAAATTCTGTAAATGAGTACAGAAGGTGGAGTCGTTCCTAAGTCCACTTATCGATCAATTTGCCAAGGAAGGAAAGGACAAAAAAGTGGTATTTGAAGCGCGATTCAGTAAACCAAATTGCAAGCCAAAATGGTTGTTCCGCAAGGATGTAAGTATCCAACAATCACATGAAATTCAAACGAAATTTTAAAGCCCTGTGGCCTGAAGGAGACTTCTTCTTCGACGCCATTAAATATATTCTTAAATATATATTGTTGTTCAGCATTAACACCGAAGTCGATATATCCGTAAGACCTAGCTTTAACTGGCTGTTTTTTTTTTCGATTGGCTTTTTTCATTTAATATTCAATAAGTTTTTTAAAAAGTTCAACAAATCATTCATTGTTTTGGATTTGTAATTAATGGAAATAATTTCAAAATTGTAAAAAATTTAATGTTACGAATATTGAAATTCGATGAGATGTCTGAAGTGACACAGGGTATACTACGGTCGGGTAAGCTCGACTGTACATTTTTTTCTTGTATTCAATATGCTAATGATGCAAATTTACATAAAAGACACATTTTGTTAATTCTTGACTGGTTTTTAAACGGTTGTTAAATTCGTGATTTAAACGATTTTATCAATATCATTTTATGTGACTTATTTAATTGTAATATTTGTACTATATTTAATGACTGTAATTTATTAATGGGCCCAAACCCAAATATAGGAGGTGTTCACTGGCAGCAAATTTAAGTTCAAGCAGGAGAATGACACATATCAGCTGATTATCACGACGCCCAAGGTCGAGGATACTGGCAAATACACAATTGAAATTGGTGGTGTCTCCAGCACCGCCTTCCTCAATGTGGAGGAAGCAGATCCTACCTACACATTCACTAAGCCTCTGAAGAAGAAGCTCGAGGGCTTCACAAGGCACGAGACGACCTTGGAATGTGCCGTGAGCAGCAGCATGGCAAATGTTCATTGGTTCAAGGACAATACAAAGATCGAATCAGATGATCCACGCTTTTTGATCTCCAAGGACATCAATGGCAATCTTAAACTTATTATCAAGGAATCGATCCTCGAGGACACTGGCAAATATCGATGCCAATTGGATAAGCAACCCGATAAAACCGAATGTGCCTTAACCGTTGTCGAATATCCATACAAATTTGTCAAAGTCCTCAAATCGCAACAGTGCATTGAGAAGGACACTGTGACCCTGGCTTGTGAAATCGATGATGCCCAAGGTGATGTCCAATGGTTCAGAAACAACGAAGAAATCAAGCCCGACAAACGTATGCAAATCATTAAGGATGGACGCAAACGGAAGCTAGTTATCAAGGACTGCAAGGTCACTGATGCTGGCCAATTCAAGTGTACCACAAATGCTGATAAGACTGAGGCCGAAATTATCATTAACTGTAAGTTCAAGCAGCAGTTTACATTTCTTATTCTAATAACTAATATTATCAGTATGATTTTACTTTGAATTACTATAGTTCCCAAATTGTTTAAGATCTTGTTATGACAACTCAAATTCTATAAGAATATTTTATACGTCTATACTTTTAACTCTTGTAAATTATTTGAATAATCGACATTTAACAAACAAATTCGAATTCGAGCAAATCCCTACAGAGTATAGCTCTTACAGGGTATAAAACGGTGGGGAGAACTCGTCTTTACTTATATTGTTTTCTATATGTCATACATATTGTACATATTGAAGTGTATATGTGTGTTGTGACCTCATGCTTAACCTGTACTCTAACAAAATGATCCAAACTTGTTCAAGATCAAAACCGATTCAACAAGAAGCTCAAGGACACCGATGCCGTGGAACGCGAGAAGCTTGTCCTGGACGTAGAGCTGCAGGATCAGACAGCCCCATGTGATTGGAAGTTCAATGGAGAGCCAATAGTGCCAAGTGAACGTGTCGAAATCAAAAACTTGGGCGGCGGCAAACACCAATTGGTTTTCAATAGTCTGGAATTGGAGGATGTGGGTGAAATTACCTGTGAATCGGGTCAACTGAGTTCGGTGTGTAAACTTTCGGTACGAAAGGGCGAAAGTAGACCTAATATTGATTGCCCCGATGAATTTGCTGGTCCAATAAGTGCCCCTGTGATCATTGAAGTACCATTCAAAGGTATGCCACTGAATTATATTTACAACATACTTGAATTTACATTTTCACATTTGTATCTATATAATGTTCATGATTATAGTAAGCGGTACTAAACAAACTCCAGTTGAGGCCAAGTTAATTAAGGATGGAAAACCGTTGCCAGTCAAGGACGTCGAAGTTGCAATTACCGACGACAAGGTTACGTTTAAGATCAAGAAACCCTCCAGAGAGCTGTCCGGACCGTATCAAATAAAACTGTCGAATGGACAGGGTGAAGATACAAAGGATGTGAACATTATTTGCCAAGATGTACCACAGCCGCCACAGGATGTGGATGTGACGGATGTGTACCAGACCTCGTGTGTTGTCAAATTCAAACCACCAACCGATGATGGTGGTAGTCCGATCATGAAGTATGTGATTGAGCGCCAAGATTTGAGCAAAAAACAAGGCTGGGAGCCTGTCGCTGAGGTTCTACCAAGTGAGCCATGTCTGAAGAAAATTGAAGATTTGGTACCAAAGAAGCAGTACAGATTCCGCATGCGTGCTGTCAATAAAATTGGCCCATCCGATCCGGCCACCTTCAAGAACTCCATACTTGCCAAAGATCCATGGGATGAACCCGGTAAACCAAAAGACGTTGATCTTACCGATTGGGATAAGGATCATGCCGATCTTAAATGGGAGGCACCCGATAGCGATGGCGGTGATCCAATAACATCCTACATTGTTGAATACAAAGAGAAGTTCTCCAACGATTGGGTGGCCGGCAAAGAAGTGCCCGGTGATGCCAGAGCGGCGACCGTTGATAACCTCAAAGAGGGCCAGCAGTACGAATTTCGAGTCCGTGCTGTTAATCGTGCGGGACCTGGCGAGCCCAGCGACAAGACTAAAGCCATTATTGCCAAATGCCGTTTCGTCAAGCCATTCCTGGTTGGTGATGGCCTTAAGAATATTACGGTTAAAAAGGGACAGACTGTACGATATGATATTAAATACGATGGTGAACCGGAGCCTACGGCTTCCTGGGTCAAGGACACTCAACCGATTAAGTTCGACAATCAACGCATTTGTCTTGAACAGCTCGAGCGCAATTCATCAATTACGATCAAAAAGTCCGTGCGCAAGGATACCGGAAAATATAAATTGGTATTGACCAATAGTTCGGGTGCAATTGAGAGCGAAGCCCAGGTGATAGTCCTAGATCGTCCTCTGGCCCCAGGTGGACCCTTCGAACCCGAAGAGGTGCGTGCCAATCACATTAAAATGAAGTGGAAGCGTCCCCAGGATGACGGTGGTTGTGAAATCACCGGTTATGCCCTTGAGCGAATGGACGAGGAGACTGGTCGTTGGATACCGGCAGGAGAAGTTGGTCCCGACGAGACCTCATTCGATTTTAAGGGTCTTACACCAAACAAAAAATACAAATTCCGTGTTAAGGCCATTAATAAGGAAGGCGAATCGGAGCCACTTGAGACAACCGATGCTATAGAGGCCAAGAACCCGTATGATCCTCCATCTGCTCCAAGTCAGCCTGTGATCGATGATTATGATAATAAAAGTGTACTGCTCAAGTGGAAGAGGCCACCATCGGACGGTGGACGACCCATTACCCATTATGTTGTTGAAATCAAGGATAAATTCTCACCCACCTGGACGGAGGTGGCCAAAACAGAAGATCCCACTCCTGAGTGTAAGGTTGAGGGTCTCAAGGAAAAAATGGTCTATCAGTTCCGAGTGCGTGCAGTCAACAAGGCTGGAGCCTCAGAGCCATCACAGCCAACAGATAATCATCTCTGCAAGCACAAGAACCGTGAGTAACTCCATTCATGCACATTTTATTTAATCTACTTGGCTTTGGCTTAACACATTCCGCTGAAAATTTCAAAATTTTTAGAGCTTATAGCTTAGGCTTAATTAATTCATTTCACAGAACATCACATCAGCTTTAATACTGCCAGTATGCTTTTAAAAAGAACGTAAGAAAATGCATTTTTTCCAATTATTTATTTTGATACTATGATATTTAAATGATATAGAACTAATAAGATTTTTGGGCATTGTTGTCATCTTAACCAATAGTCAAACCACAAATTGATAGAACGACATTCAAGCGAATTGTTCTTAAGAGTGGACGTACCCATAAGTGGTCGGTGGATGTGAGCGGAGAACCAGTTCCAGAGCTATCTTGGAGTTGGCGAGACGATGTTCCACTAACGACGGGAGATCGTATTAATATTGAAAAGGTTGATTATCACACCGATTTCGTGATAACAAACGTTAAACGCCAAGACAGTGGATTCTATACATTGAAGGCAGAGAATCGCAACGGGGTTGATCGCGAGACAGTAGAATTGGTGGTCCTGGGTAAGCCCAGCTCGCCGAAAGGACCTCTGGCAGTTAGTGATGTCACCTCTACAGGCTGCAAGCTTCAGTGGAAGAAGCCCGAAGATGATGGCGGAGTACCCATTAAGGAGTACGTGGTTGAGAAAATGGATACAGCTACCGGCAAATGGGTAAGAGTTGGCCGATCTCCGGGAGAGAAAGAGCCGCCCAGCTTTGATGTAACCGGCCTGAATCCTGGCTCGGAGTATATGTTCCGCGTATCCGCTGTAAATGAGGAGGGTGAATCTGAGCCATTGACCACACTTGTTGGCGTTGTCGCCAAGGATCCCTTCGACGAGCCAAACAAACCGGGTACGCCCGAAGTCGTTGACTTTGACAACCAGAGTGTTAAACTCAAATGGACTCCACCTAATAATGATGGCGGAGCTCCAATTCAGAAATACATCATAGAAAAGAAGGACAAAAATAAGCCCGAATGGGAAAAGGCAATCGAAGTTCCAGGAGATCAACTGGAAGGTACGGTTGCTGGTCTCCAGGAATACGGGGAATACGAGTTCCGTGTGATTGCCGTTAACAAAGCGGGTCCATCGCCACCATCCGATGCAAGTGTTCCACAGATTGTCAAGTACAAAAAATGTAAGTACTTCAAGCTGAACATTTTCATTAATAAATTTCTGTTATTATTTAAAACGATAACAATCCGTCCAGGTGCGACAGTCGAATTGCGACTTATGAACATTTTTTTTTTGGCACCCTTTCTGAGGGTATATTGATTTTGTCACGAAGGTTGTAACGCATTGAAGAAGGCGTGTCCGGCTCCATAAAGTATATATATTCTTGATCAGCGTCAACAGGCGAGTCGATATAGCCATGTCCGTCTGTCCGTCTGTTTCTATACGAACTAGTCTCTCTGTTGTAAAGCTCTTTATAGCTCCCATAGGAACAATCGGTTGAAAAAAAATTTTTTTTGAAGCTATCTCAACCAAATCAAGCCAACAGTAGAATATCCCATGTGCAAACCAAATTTCATGAAGATCGGACCACTATATCATATAGCTGCCATACGAACTATCGGTTAAAAATGCTGAAGACGCTTAGTATGAAAATTTTCAGTATCGATTGAGCCATTTAAACCAAGTGCACACAGTATGCATTTGATATTATTCCCTATATGTTGTTTAAAATTCATTCGGATCGGATCACTATTTCATATAGCTGCCATAGGAACAATCGGTTCATAGACTTAGTATGGAAATTTTAAGTGTCTAGCCATTTTCATTTTCACGCAATACACATTGGCCATCATTCCCTCATCCAAATTGAACTACTATATCATGTAGCTTCCATAGGAACAATCGGTTGAAAATGCTGAAAACGCTTAGTATGAATATTTTCAGTATCGATTCAGCGATTTCAACCAAATTCACACAATATGCATTTGGTATTATTCCCTATATGTTGTTTAAAATTCATTCGGGTCTGATCCCTATATCATATAGCGGCCATAGGAACAATCGGTTCAAATGCTTAGTATGAACATTTTAAGTGTCTATTGACTGGTTTCAGCCATATTCACGCAATACACATTGGCTAAAATTCCCTATATGCTGACCATTTCATTCAAATCGAATAACTATATAGCTTCCATATGAACAATTGATAATTAAAACTAAATTAACGCAATATGCATGACTGCAAGGGTATTTTATCTTCGGCGATCCGAAGATTACCTTTCCTTATTGTTGAAGACTGTTTTACTAGCATTCTTATCCTGAAACCTTTCAGTAAAGCCCCGCATTGACAGAACCAACCTGAAACCACTTTTAATTCGCGCCGGAAAGCCAATCAAATACGACGTAAACGTTAGGGGAGAACCGGTACCAACAATTACATGGTACCAGGATGATAAGGAGCTCAAGCCAGAGGATCTGCCAAGCAACACAGAAATTAAAAATATTCCGCACAACACGAAAATTTCAATCATAGATGCTGTGAGAAAGCACACTGGAATATATAAGATTCGGGCCGAGAATGAACATGGCTTCGATGAGGCCACCGTTGAAGTGAACGTTTTGGGACCACCTGGAAAGCCAAGAGGTCCCTTAGCGGTCAAAGATATTACCAAAGACAGCTGTAAGCTTAAATGGAAAAAGCCCGAAGATGACGGTGGTAAACCCATTACGGCTTATCAGGTCGAGAAATTTGATAAGAAACAAGGTCGATGGGTACCAGTCGGTCGAACCTCAGGCAATGATACCGAACTTGATGTCAAGGGTCTTCAGGAAGGTCATGAGTATCAGTTTCGGGTCAAGGCCATTAATGAGGAGGGTGAATCTGAGCCCCTCGAGACCGATGGCAGCATAATAGCCAAGAATCCATACGACGCTGCCACCAAGCCGGGTACTCCCAAGATCGATGATTACAACGAGCATATGGTTAAGTTAAAATGGGAGCCACCAAAGGACGATGGCGGTGCACCAATCACGGGCTATATTATTGAGAAGAAGGATAAATTCTCGCCGATCTGGGATGAAGTTCTCACCACGAACGTAAGTATTTTTAAGTAGTGTTAAATTTACATTTTATTACACATTACTTGTGTATGGTACCATTATAACTATCCATATAAAGTTTGGTACGGATCATACTATTATATAGCTCCCATACTACAAATCGGTCGAAAATAGGATATTTGTATGATGACATGTAGTGTTAGTCACGAAGTTTGTAATGTATATGTCCGTCTGTTTCTATGCGAACTAGTCTCTCAGTTTTAAGCTATCTTAATGAAACTTGGTAAAGATGTGTATTCTCTCTGCACTTAGTTCATATTTTAAAATCGGCCAGATCGGATAACTATATCATATAGCTCCCATAGGAAAAATCGCTTTAAAAACAATTTTTTGTTTAGCATTTAGTACCAAATCTCATGTGCATATCAAAATTTTTCGGTTGGGATCACTAAACTAAACAGCTGCCATGGGAACAATCGGTTCATATACTTAGCATGAAAATTTTCAATGTCTATTGGGCGATTTCACGCAGTACACATTTGGTATCATTCCTTATACGCTGACCAAGTTTCATCCAAATCGGACTACTATATCCATAGGAATAATTGGTAATTGAAACCATTTTTTTAATCTTCAGCGAGCGGAAGATAACATTTTACTTATTTTCTTATTGTGTTTAAAATTGATTAGTTTTATATAATTTGTTTTTAATGTTTTGTCAATTGGTACTGTTATAACACCGAACTGATTTTAGTTTATATATATTTTCTTAAGCTGTTGAGGATTTTTTTTTTCGAAAATGTTCTGGTTTTGTTAACCAAAAAGTGAAATTGAATTTCGTTTATTACTATCTGAGAGTAGTACAAGAAGCATACGATAATATATTTTTTTTAAATTTAATCAGACACCGACTCCAGAGGCAACGGTTGATGGCCTTACCGAAGGAAATGAGTATCAATTCCGTGTCCGTGCCGTCAATAAGGCCGGTTCCAGTGATCCAAGCGATGCTACAGAGCCTCATTTGGCCAAGCCAAGAAATCGTAAGAGTTCCCATTTCAAAATGCAAAAAAAATGTTTTTTTTTTTTATCTACATTATGCAAATTAATAATATTTTATCTTTTCTTAGAAACGCTTATTTATGTTTTGTGTTAAGCCAAGCCATTTTATTTTATGTGCTTTTATTGCTCTATTATTTTAATTTCAAATGTGTTTACAAATTTCTTACTAACTTTCCTTTTTCATTTTTACTATTTTTTTTTTTATATATTTTTAATTAATTATGAAATTAATTTAGTCAAACCAACGATAAATCGTGAGAAAATGAAACCGATTAAGCTGCGAGCAGGTCAAACGGTTAAGTTCGATGTCGATGTCAAGGGTGAACCAGCACCTACCCTAACCTGGTTCTTTAAGGAGAAGGAAATTACACCCAGTGGACAGGCTCGATTGGATAATGAAGACTATAATACAAAGCTGACGTTATTGGACCCATCCCGTAAGGAGAGCGGAGTCTACAAATTGCGTGCGGAGAATATTAATGGCGTCGACGAAGCCGAAGTGGAAGTCACTATATTGGATAAACCATCGAAGCCAGAAGGACCTCTGGAGGTATCAGAGGTCCACAAGGAAGGCTGTAAGCTGAATTGGAAAAAACCAAAGGACAATGGAGGCATTCCCATCACCGGATATGTTGTCGAAAAAATGGATACAGCAACTGGCAAATGGGTACCAGCTGGCTCCGTTGATCCAGAAAAAACCGAGATCGAAGTGAAGGGACTGGAGCCTAATCATCGCTATCAGTTCAGGGTCAAGGCTGTTAATGAGGAAGGTGAATCGGAGCCTCTTGAGACCGAATCCGCGATTACAGCCAAGAATCCATTCGATATATCTGCACCACCTGGTCTGCCAGAGCTCGAGGATTGGGACGAACATCATGTCAAATTGAAGTGGGAGCCACCCATTCGAGATGGAGGCTCGCCAATCACAAACTACATTATTGAGGTCATGGACAAAGATTCAGGCGAATTTGTTAAAGCCGCCGAAACCGATGGACCCATTTGCAAAGGTGTCGTCAAAAAACTGGAAGAAGGTCAACAATATAAATTTAGAGTTCGTGCTGTTAATAAAGCTGGTCCATCGGAACCATCCGAGCAAACCAACTGGCATACAGCGAAGCCCAGATTCCGTGAGTGTTTTTTTTTTATATTGATTTGCTTATTATGAAAATGAAAAAGAATCCGTTTTTGGTTTAGTAATTTAATTTAAAATTTCTTTATTCTAATTTTTGTCAACAGTTAAGCCACATATTGACCGAACCAATTTGAAGCCTGTGGTTGTGAAAGCAGGTTTATCGATTAGCTTGGATATTAACATCAAGGGTGAACCAGCTCCAAAGGTGGAGTGGCTATTTGATGGATTACCCGTGGTCAGCGACGAGGAGGGCATTAAAATTGATAATGTTGATTACAATACAAAGTTCTTTGTGATGCGAGCCAAACGTCCACAGAGTGGCAAGTATACGATCAAAGCTACCAACGAGGTGGGCGAAGATATTGCCGAATTGGACGTAACCGTCCTAGGTAAACCGGGTAGACCCAAGGGACCCCTGGAGGTTAATGACATAACGAAGCACAGCTGTAAATTGAAATGGAAGAAGCCAGACGATGACGGTGGTGCTCCAATTGATTATTATGAAATTGAAAAGCTTGATCCACACACCGGACAATGGCTTCCATGTGGCAAAAGTGCCGAGCCTGAAGCAAAAGTAATCGGCTTACATGAGGGTAAACCCTATAAGTTCCGAGTACGTGCTGTTAACAAGGAGGGCGAATCGGAGGACTTGGAAACCGATAAACCAATTATTGCCAAAAATCCATTTGATGAACCCGACAAGCCCGGCCGCCCCGAACCTACCAACTGGGATAAGGATTTCGTTGATCTTGCTTGGGATCCGCCCAAAAACGATGGCGGTGCTCCGATCCAGAAATACATTATTCAAATGCGTGACAAGTCCGGCAGAGCTTGGGTTGATGCGGGCACCGTACCCGGGGACAAGACCAAGGGTACTGTTACAGGAGTGGAAGAAGGACACGAATACGAGTTTCGCATCGTTGCTGTTAACAAAGCTGGACCCAGTGATCCAAGTGATGTATCTAAATCGGTTGTGGCTAAGCCTCGCTTCCTAAAGCCTCACATTGATCGCAAGAATTTGCAAAAGAAAATCATGCGAAGTGGTCAAATGTTGCACATGGATGCAGCCGTGAAAGCAGAGCCTCCCGCAAAAATCACATGGACCTATAATGGTGCCGAGATCAAGACAAGTGACAAGATCAAAATCGAAAATGAGGAATACAAAACGACATTCATAATGCCCAAAGTTAAACGCGCTGATCGTGGCATTTACACAGTGACAGCCAAAAATGATTCCGGTGTCGATACTGTGGAAATTGAACTTGATGTCTTGTGTAAGCCCAGTAAACCTAAAGGCCCACTGGCCGTTTCCGATGTTACCGCTGAGGGTGTGCACTTGAAATGGGAAAAACCAGAGGATGATGGCGGTGAACCCATTGAGCATTATGTTGTCGAACGTATGGATACTGAAACTGGCCGATGGGTTCCAGTTTTGACCACTAAGACACCTGAGGCTGATGTTACCGGTTTAACTGAGGGCAAGGAATATTTGTTCCGCGTTAAGGCTGTCAACAGTGAAGGCGAGTCTGAACCTTTGACCACAGACACGCCCACAACTGCTAAAAATCCGTACGATGCCGCCGATACCCCCGGTAAACCACAAATTACCGATTGGTCTGCTAATCATGCTGACCTTAAATGGCGTGGTCCAGAGGACGACGGTGGTGCTCCTATTACAGGTTACGTAATTGAAAAGAAGGACAATAACGGCAAATGGCAAAAGGTGATGGAAACAAACACACCCGATTGCAAGGCTCGTGTTAACGATCTGATCGAAGGAACCAAATATCAGTTCCGGGTTAAGGCCGTTAATAAGGCAGGCCAGAGCAAACCGTCTGAGCCATCGGACCAAATGATAGCCAAGGATCGTTTCGCACCACCGAAAATTGATAGAACCAACATTAAGGATATTTCCATCAAGGCTGGTCAAAACATACGCTATGATATTAAGGTTTCTGGCGAACCGACTCCAACAAAGACCTGGTTCCACAACAAAGCTCGTATCGAAGACGATGATTATAATATTGATATGGAAGCGCATCGCACAAAACTGGCAATTCCCTTTGCCAAGCGAAAGCATTCTGGCAAATACACGATCAAGGCCGAAAACGACTCGGGCCATGATGAAGCCTCGTTTGAAGTTACTGTACTGGACAAACCGGCACCGCCGGAAGGACCCCTTCGTGTCACCGATGTTCATAAGGAGGGCTGCAAATTAAAGTGGAATCCACCCCTGGATGATGGCGGTCTTCCCATTGAACACTATGTGGTTGAGAAAATGGATACGGAGACGGGCCGTTGGCTTCCATCCGGTCGCTTTAAGGAGCCCTTCGCCGAGCTAAATAACCTGGAGCCCGGTCATGAGTATAAGTTCAGGGTGCTGGCCGTAAACACGGAAGGCGAATCGGAGCCCCTTACCGGTGAGCAATCGATTGTCGCTAAGAATCCGTTCGATGAACCCGGTAAACCAGGCACTCCTGAGCCCATCGATTGGGACAAGGATCGTGTTGATTTGGTTTGGAGACCACCGCATAATGACGGCGGTTCTCCCATAACCGGATATGTAGTTGAGAAGCGTGAAAAGGGCACTGACAAATGGATCAAAGGCGCTGAAATTCCGTCACCCGCACTCGGGGATGAGTGTAAGGCCACAGTACCCAACTTGGACGAGAACTGCGAATACGAGTTCCGTGTTAAGGCAGTTAACGCTGCTGGCCCTGGCGAACCATCCGATGCAAGCAGATCAGTCATTACGAAGCCCAGAAAGCGTAAGTTAACTACCCATTATGATATATTGTATACTATATGTACTTTTTGGCATCTGTTCCATTTCCTTAATGAATTATTTGTTAACTATTCAAATAGTTGCACCCAAAATCGATAGACGCAATGTGCGGACATATAATGTCAAAGCTGGTGAGCCGATTTTCTTGGATATCAACGTAAGCGGTGAACCAGCTCCCGAAATTATTTGGACTCAAAACGGCAAATCGGTTTATCCTTCATCGGCAAGCCGGATTGAGAATGTACCCTACAACACCAAATATATCAATAATAATCCAGAACGCAAGGACACTGGATTATATAAAATTGTTGCTCACAATCTTTACGGCCAAGATCAAGTTGAATTCCAAATTAATATAATAAGTAAGTGTGGCAAGAATATTATAAATAATACTTAAGTAAATGTATTGCCATGGTCTCCTTAAAATAAATTAGCCAAGCCTAGCAAGCCTGAAGGACCTCTGGAAGTGTCTGACATACACAAGGACGGCTGCAAATTGAAGTGGAAAAAGCCAAAGGACGATGGCGGTGAACCAATTGATTGTTATCTGGTTGAGAAATTCGATCCGGATACCGGCACTTGGATACCGGTTGGTAAGAGTGATGTACCCGAAATGACTGTGGATGGCTTGATTCCCGGTCATGAGTACAAGTTCCGGGTGAAGGCTGTAAACAAAGAGGGTGAATCTGAACCATTAGAAACTTTGGGATCAATCATTGCTAAGGATCCATTCAGTAAGTATATCCAGAATATATATTATAATAATAATATAGGAATTTATATACTAAAAATCTCTTCTTATTCGTTTTATTTAGCTGCTCCCTCGAAGCCTGGAGTACCAGAGCCTACAGACTGGACTGCGAATAAGGTGGAACTGGCATGGCCGGAGCCAGCGAGCGACGGAGGCTCTCCAATAACTGGATACATTATTGAAGTGAAGGACAAATACAGTCCCCTTTGGGAGAAAGCACTGGAGACGGACTCTCCGACACCGGTGGCCACAGTTAATGGACTCATCGAAGGAAATGAATATCAGTTCCGTGTAATTGCCCTGAACAAGGGTGGCCAATCGGAGCCATCGGATGCAAGCAAGACCTTTATAGCTAAACCACGTTATCTGGCTCCGAAAATAGACCGAAGAAACCTAAGAGATGTTACCATATCCGCTGGGACAGCCCTTAAACTGGACGCTAATATCACTGGAGAGCCAGCACCTAAAGTTGAATGGAAATTCTCTAACTATCCATTACAATCGGGAAAGAATACTACTATTGAAACACCAGACTACTATACAAAATTGGTTATTCGTCCAACGCAGCGTGCGGACTCTGGAGAATATTTGGTGACAGCCACGAACAGCTCTGGCAAGGACAGTGTCCTAATTAATGTTAATATTACGGATAAGCCCACAGCACCTAACGGACCACTGCAGATATCGGATGTGCATAAGGAAGGATGCCATCTGAAATGGAAGCGTCCCAGCGATGATGGCGGTATTCCAATAGAATACTTCCAAATTGATAAATTAGACCCCGAAACCGGTAACTGGATGCCCTGTGCTCGTTCTACAGAGCCTCAAGCCGATGTTACCGGCCTCACACCTGGCAATGAATATAAGTTCCGTGTATCAGCTGTAAATGCTGAGGGTGAATCTGCTCCATTAGTTGGCGATGAATCAATTATTGCCAAAAATCCATTTGATGAACCAGGTAAACCAGAAAATCTTCGGGCCACTGATTGGGATAAGGATCATATTGATTTGGCTTGGACGCCGCCCCTTAATGATGGTGGATCTCCGATCGTTGGTTATTTGGTGGAAAAGAAGGATAAGTACGGGCAATGGGAAAAAGCCTTGGAAGTTCCCGCGGATCAATGCAAAGCTACTGTTCCCGATTTAACAGAGGGTCAAGCCTACGAGTTCCGAGTTAGCGCTATTAACGCTGCCGGTCCAGGCGAACCATCCGATGCAACACCGCCAATTGTGGCCAAGTCACGCAATAAGCCGCCAGTGATTGACCGCTCGAATTTAATTGAAATTCGCATCAAGGCCGGACAGGCCTTTGTATTTGATTGCAAGGTATCCGGTGAGCCAGCACCTAAAACAAAATGGCTGCTTAGAAACAAAGAGGTGTATACGAAAGATAATGCCAAGGTTACACACGTCGATTACAATACTAAATTGAAGGTGACTAATTCAACGCGTGCCGATTCTGGCCTTTACACGGTACATGCTGAAAATATCAATGGCGAGGATAGCGCCACAGTTAAGGTAACTGTCATTGATAGGCCATCGCCGCCAAATGGACCGCTCAAGGTTGAGGACGTTCATGCTAACGGCTGTACACTCAAGTGGAGTCCACCTGATGATGACGGTGGTCAGCCCATTGATAGCTATATGGTTGAGAAATTGGATGAGGCAACAGGACGCTGGGTTCCGGCGGGTGAGACAGACGGACCAACCACGAGTCTCCAGGTCAAGGGTCTGACGCCGGGACACAAATATAAGTTCAGAGTACGGGCCAAGAACCGTCAAGGTACATCAGATCCACTGACTACCCCTCATGCAACTGAGGCCAAGAATCCCTATGATGAACCTACTAAGCCGGGAACTCCAACAATCAAGGACTTTGACAAAGATTTCGTTGACCTGGAATGGACTAGGCCAGAAAGTGATGGTGGCTCACCTATTAGCGGATATGTTATTGAGAAGCGTGATAAATACTCACCCGATTGGGAGAAGTGTGCCGACATCGATGGTGACGTAACCAGCGGTCATGTGCCCGGCCTTATCGAAGGCGTCAAATATGAGTTCCGTGTTAGGGCTGTTAATAAAGCTGGGCCTGGTATTCCCAGTGATCCAACGGAGCCTCATGTTGCACGACCTAAGAATTTGGCACCCAGAATTGATAGAAATTTCATGTCCGACATTAAGGTGCGGGCCGGAAATGTGGTTGAATTTGATGTACCCGTTATTGGTGAGCCAATTCCTAGCAAGGATTGGACACATGACGAAAACATGGTCATTAATACTGATCGCATTAAGATCTCTAACTTTGATGATCGCACCAAGCTGCGTATACTTGATGCCAAGCGAGCTGATACAGGATCCTACACGCTGGTTGCTCGTAATCCTAATGGCTTTGATAAACATACGGTGAAGGTGACGGTCTTGGATGTGCCTACCGCACCCGAAGGACCACTTCGTGGCGATGAAGTTACCAAGAACTCGGCAACACTTCGCTGGCGCCCCCCCAAGGACGATGGTGGCTCTGAAATAACCCATTACATCGTCGAGAAAATGGACAATGAAGCCATGCGTTGGGTGCCAGTCGGAGAATGTGCCGGCACAGAGATTCGTGCGGATAATCTGATTGAGAACCATGATTATAACTTTAGGGTTAGGGCCGTCAACAAGCTGGGTCAATCGCAGCCGTTGGCAACCACACAGGCCATTACCGCCAAAGATCCGTTCTCACATCCGGAAAAGCCGGGTCAACCCAAAGCCGTTGATTGGGGTAAAAACTTTGTCGATCTGGAATGGGCGGCACCAAAGCGCGATGGAGGAGCACCAATTACGTCGTACATTATTGAGAAGCGCCCAAAGTTCGGGCAATGGGAGAACGCAGCTATTGTACCTGGTGACGAGACAAAAGCCCATATTCCTGATCTAACCGAAGGAGGAGAATATGAATTCCGTGTAGTTGCAGTGAATCGTGGTGGTCAAAGCGATCCATCTGATCCGTCAGCTACCATAATATGCAAGCCCCGTTTCTTGGCCCCATATTTCGATAAGTCCCTGCTGAACGATATAACAGTACACGCTGGTAAGCGATTGGGATGGACACTTCCCATTGAGGCGTCACCGAAGCCCAGCATCAAATGGCTTTATAATGGCAAGGAGATTCAACCAAATCCGCGCATCGAATCAAATCTTTTCCAGAATGAGCTTACTTTCGAAATTCCTTCGGCTCTGAGAAGTGATGAAGGTCGTTATACGTTAATATTAAAGAACGAGCACGGTTCATTTGATGCATCAGCTCATGCAACTGTTTTGGATCGACCATCGGCTCCAAAGGGACCACTGGATATTACAAAGATAACCAGGGATGGCTGCCACCTCGCATGGCAGGTACCAGACGATGATGGTGGTTCACCCATTTTGCATTACATTATAGAAAAGATGGACTTATCTCGCGGCACCTGGTCAGACGCTGGCATGAGCACACATCCAGTCCACGATGTTATCCGGCTTGTTCACAATAAAGAGTACTTGTTCCGAGTTAAAGCTGTAAATGCAATCGGCGAGTCGGAACCTTTGGAGGCCTCCAAGAGTATAATAGCCAAGAATGAGTTCGACGAGCCAGATGCTCCAGGTAAACCGATAGTTACCGACTGGGATCGCGATCATGTTGATTTACAATGGGCAGCACCCAAGTCTGATGGTGGAGCACCTATTACCGAATACATCATTCAAAAGAAACAAAAGGGTAGTCCCTACTGGATTAATGTGGTCCATGTACCACCAAACAAAACAACGGCCCTTGTTCCCGAACTGGTTGAGGGACAAGAGTATGAGTTCCGAGTTATTGCAGTTAATCAAGCGGGACAATCGGAGCCATCGGAACCTTCTGATATGATAATGGCCAAGCCACGCTATTTGGCACCAAAGATTATAACACCGTTGCAGGAGGTTCGCATCAAGGCTGGACTCATCTTCCATGTCGATATTGATTTCATTGGCGAACCAGCGCCCGAGGCAATTTGGACACACAAGACTAATCCATTGAAATCCAACGAGCGATCTACCATAACCTCAATTGGTCATCACACTGTCGTCCATACCGTTAATTGTCAACGTTCTGATTCGGGAATTTATCATTTGTTATTACGTAATGACAGTGGCATCGATGAAGGCAGCTTTGAGTTGATTGTCCTTGACCGTCCGGGCCCACCAGACGGCCCACTGGAGTATGAAGAGATCACCGCCAACTCCGTAACGATTTCCTGGAAGCCGCCCAAAGACAACGGTGGCTCCGAAATATCAGCCTATGTCATAGAAAAGCGAGATCTGACCCATGGCGGTGGCTGGGTTCCGGCTGTCAGCTACGTCAACGCCAAATATAACCATGCTGTTGTTCCGAGACTTCTCGAGGGCACCAAATACGAGTTTAGAGTGATGGCGGAAAATCTTCAAGGTCGTTCCGATCCATTGACATCAGAACAGCCGGTGGTTGCCAAAAATCAGTATACTGTACCCGGTATACCTGGAAAACCGGAATTATCCGACAGCGACAAGGATCACATAACAATTAAATGGAAGCAGCCCATAAGCAATGGCGGATCTCCAATTCTTGGCTATGATATCGAGCGACGAGATGTCAATACTGGTCGCTGGATCAAGATCAATGGCGAACCGGTACCGACCACAGAATTCAATGACGATAGGGTCTCACCCAATCATCAGTATCAGTACAGAATCTCTGCAGTCAATGCTGCTGGAAATGGTAAACCCTCGGAACCGTCATCGACATTCGCTGCGCGACCAATGCGTGAGAAGCCACGACTTTATCTGGACGGATTGGTGGGCAGGCGAATTAAGGTCCGAGCCGGAGAACCAGTTAATGTTAATATACCAATATCGGGTGCACCCACGCCAACAATTGAATGGAAGCGCGGTGATACCAAGTTGCCCGAAACTAAGAAAATCTCATACGATACAAATTCGGAGCGGACCATTTTCCGCATTGATGACTCGACCAGAGATGACTCTGGGCTTTATACTGTTAGTGCCAAAAATGAATTTGGCAAGGATTCAGCTGACATTGAGATAATTGTGGTGGATAAACCATCACCGCCCGAAGGACCATTAACCTACACAGAAACTGCTCCCGATCACATTTCCCTGCAATGGCATCCACCGAAAGACGATGGTGGCAGTGATATATCCGGTTACATTATTGAATTCAGTGAATTTGGTGTGGACGATTGGAAGCCCGTGCCCGGTTACTGTCCCAAAACAAATTATACGGTTAAGGGTCTGACCGAGGGCAAGAAGTATGTATTCCGTGTCAGGGCTGAAAATATTCATGGTGTTTCGGATGCCCTGGAAGGTAAACCTGTTGTGGCTAAATCACCATTTGATGTCCCAGGCGCACCCACTCAACCCCAAGTTGTGGCCTATACACCAAATTCAGCATCTCTGGAATGGCATCCGCCAGATTATTGTGGTGGCAAACCCATTTCCGGTTACATTGTGGAACGCCGGGAACGCGGTGGTGAATGGATCAAGTGCAATAATTATCCTACACCCAATACTAGTTACACCGTGCCTGATCTTCGCGATGGTGCTCGCTATGAGTTTAGGGTAACAGCGGTTAATGAGGCTGGACCTGGTAAACCATCGAAACCATCAGATCCAATGACAGCCGAGCTTCAACGCAATCGTCCCGATCCGCCGGAGCCACCCAAGCCCGATCGCATAGCAAAGGATAGTGTAACGCTTTCCTGGCGTCCACCACGTCACGATGGTAAATCCAAGATCAAGGGCTACTATGTTGAAGTTCGTCCAAAGAACTCCAAGGATTGGCGTCCAGTAAATGACATACCCATCAGTGGCACAGTCTTCACAGTACCGAGTCTCAAGGAAAGCGAGGAATATTCCTTCCGTATCATTGCGGAGAACGATGTTGGACGTTCCGATCCATCGAAGCCATCACAGCCGATAACTATTGAGGAGCAGCCAAACAAACCCTGTATGGATTTGGGAGGAGTCCGAGATATCATTTGTCGTGCCGGTGATGATTTCAGCATTCATGTACCGTACGTGGCTTTCCCCAAACCTACTGCCTTCTGGTACTCCAATGATACGGTTCTCGATGATGACAATCAACGTGTGCACCAGCGTTTAACCGATGAGGCAGCCTCATTTGTGGTGAAAAACTCAAAGCGGTCAGACTCGGGTCAATATCGCTTGCAACTTAAGAATCCATCTGGTTTTGATACCGCTACCATAAACGTTAAAGTATTGGATAAACCCGGTCCACCGACAAATCTGCGAGCTGATGAATTCGCTGGGGATTCGTTGACATTGTACTGGAATCCGCCTCGCGATGATGGTGGCTCGCCAGTTCAGAACTATATTATTGAGAAGAAGGATGCACGATCCTCCACGTGGACCAAGGTCAGCAGTTATTGCACCGTACCATTTGTGCGTGTTCGAAATTTGACTATTAACAAGGAGTATGAATTCCGTGTATTTGCCGAAAACAAATATGGGCAATCAGAGCCAGTCTATACCTCGGAACCCATACGTGCCCGACATCCATTTGATGTACCCAATGCACCGGGAATTCCACGGGGCATCGACTCAACCGAAGATAGCATATCAATTGCCTGGACTAAGCCCAAGCATGATGGTGGATCACCCATCACCGGTTATGTAATCGAGAAACGTCTTTTGAGCGAAGAGAAATGGACCAAGGCCATACACACACTCTGCCCAGATCTCAACTGCAAGATACCCAATTTAATTGAGAATGCTGAATATGAGTTCCGAGTGGCTGCCGTTAATGCAGCGGGTCAATCGCCTTATAGTGCCTCTAGTGATCTTATTTATTGTCGCCGACCTCCGCATGTACCAAAGATAACTTCTGATTTATCTATACGCGACATGACTGTGATTGCTGGTGAAGAATTTCATATCACGGTGCCTTATCATGCCAATCCAAGACCCACACCTACGTGGAGCATAAACGGTCTGGAAGTGGCACCCGATGAACGTATCCGATTCGAAACTGATGATTATAGTTCGGTGTACACAAATAAGTGTGCCAAACGATCCGAAACCGGATCGTATTCGATCACCTTGACGAACGTCAAGGGCTCCGATACAGCATCGTGCCATGTGACAGTGGTTGATAGGCCTGGCCCACCACAAGGACCACTAAATGCCTATGACATTACGCCTGACACTTGCACGCTGGCCTGGAAAACGCCCCTTGATGATGGTGGGTCACCGATTACAAACTATGTCGTGGAGAAATTGGACAACAGCGGTACATGGGTGAAGGTTAGCAGTTTTGTGCGTAACACCCATTACGATGTAATGGGTTTGGAACCAAATCATAAATATCATTTCCGTGTACGGGCGGAGAATCAATACGGTTTGTCTGATCCACTGGATTTGGGTGAACCAATAACGGCCAAACACCAGTTCACCGTACCCGATGAGCCCGGACAGCCAAAGGTGATTGATTGGGACTCGGGAAATGTAACCTTGACATGGTCACGACCAGCCAGCGATGGTGGTTCTCGCATTCAAGGCTATCAAATCGAGTACAGGGACATTGTCAACGATTCATCATGGAATACATATGAGTATCTCATCAAGGACACGAAATATCAATTATACAACCTAACAAATGGCAGTGAATATGAATTCCGTATCAAGGCAAAGAATGCAGCCGGATTTAGCAAACCGTCGGCACCGTCGTTAAGATTTAAACTGAAGGGTAAATTCAATGTACCATCGCCGCCAGGTACACCCCAAGTGACAAAGGTAGGCAAAAACTATGTTGATCTGAAATGGGAGAAACCGGTCAGTGATGGTGGATCTCGTATCACGGGTTATATTATTGAGAGACGCGATATTGGCGGTGCCGTTTGGGTCAAATGCAATGACTACAATGTCCTTGATACCGACTTTACTGTTATCAATCTAATTGAAATGGGTGACTATGAATTCCGCATATTTGCCATGAATGCTGCCGGTCGCTCCGAGCCTAGTCTATGCACCATGCCTATTAAGGTCTGTGAGGTTTTGGGTGGCGAGAAGCCCGATTGGATAAGTCGACTTCAGGATAGGGTTGCCCCATGCGGTAAGGATTTCACCTTACAATGCGCTGCATCCGGTAAGCCTAGTCCGACAGCCAGATGGCTACGTAACGGCAAGGAAATCCAAATGGGTGGAGGACGTTATACCTGCGATAGCAAGGACGGTGTCTTCCGACTTCACATATCGAATGTGCAGTCCGGTGATGATGGCGATTACACCTGCGAGGCCATCAATTCATTGGGCTTTGTACACACATCGGGATATCTTAAGGTCGGCTCACCGCCAATAATCAACCGCTGCCCCACCGAGCTCTATCTGCCCGAGGGTGATAATACAAAGATCAAAGTTTATTATTCGGGCGATCAGCCCTTGAATGTTCGCATAACACGAAACAATGAAAATATTGCCGACAGTTTGGACGATTCACACTTCCGATATAATGTCTTTGATGATTATATTGCAATATTCATTCGGGATATCGTCAAGAATGACGCCGGACACTATCAAATAGAGCTGAGCAATGATTCGGGTACCGCTACCGGACAGTTTGATGTTCATATCACTGGACTCCCCTCGATGCCGACGGGACCAATGGGAATTTCGCATATCAACAAGCATTCATGCACCTTAACTTGGCGTCCACCGTCATACGATGGTGGATTGAAGATAACACACTATGTGGTTGAACGAAAGGATATCTCGTCGCCGCATTGGATAACAGTGTCTAGCACCTGCAAGGATACATCATTCAATGTACAGGGACTGATTGAGAACCAAGAGTACATATTCCGTGTCATGGCTGTCAATGAGAATGGAATGGGTCCGCCCTTGGAGGGCTTGAATCCCATTCGTGCCAAGGCACCAATTGATCCACCTTCGCCGCCAGGCATTCCACAGATCACTGAAATCGGAGGTGACTTTGTCCACTTGGAATGGGCAAAGCCCGAATCCGATGGTGGTGCTCATATCCAAGGTTATTGGATTGATAAGCGGGAGATTGGCAGTGAAACCTGGCAACGGGTTAATCCCATTATTTGCCTACCAAATCAAGCTAATTGTCATAATCTTATCGAAAGCCGTCAGTATGAGTTCCGTATTTTTGCCCAAAATATTGCTGGTCTATCAAAGGAATCAACTGCATCACAGCCAGTTAAAATTATCGATCCAAAGGCAGCAACCGCGCCCATAATTGTGAAACCCGTTCGCGATGCCAACTGCATTCAGAACCACAATGCCCAATTCACCTGCACAATCATCGGAGTACCTCGACCGGTTATTACCTGGTATAAGGGAGCTCGTGAAATCACTAACGGAGCTCGCTATCACATCTATTCCGAGGGCGATAATCACTTCCTCAATATCAACGATGTATTTGGCGAGGACGCAGACGAATATGTCTGTCGTGCTGTCAATAAGGCCGGAGCTAAATCCACTCGTGCTGCTCTTGCCATTATGAGTAAGTATTGGTCCATCCCACATTCCTCCTATCTAATTGTTGGTGCTAATAGTCATTTGAAAACTTTCAGCTGCACCAAAACTGAATGTACCACCAAGATTTAGAGATACCGCCTACTTTGACAAGGGTGAAAATGTTGTAATTAAAATACCTTTCACTGGATTCCCTAAGCCACGTATTCACTGGGTTCGCGAGGGCGAAAACATTGAATCCGGTGGACACTATAATGTTGAAGTGAAGGAACGTCACGCAGTTTTGACCATACGCGACGGTTCCCGCTTGGATTCGGGACCGTACAGAATTACGGCGGAGAACGAACTTGGCTCCGATACTGCAATAGTTCAAGTTCAAATCAGTGACCGACCAGATCCACCCCGATTCCCATTGGTTGAAAGCATCGGTACAGATTCACTGTCTCTCAGCTGGAAAGCTCCGGTCTGGGATGGCGGTAGCGATATTACAAATTACCTAGTCGAGCGACGTGAGCATCCTTTATCATCGTGGATACGTGTGGGTAACACACGATTTACCTCAATGGCTGTTAGTGGTTTAACGCCTGGCAAGGAATATGATTTCCGTATCTTTGCTGACAATGTTTATGGTCGTTCAGATTCATCCGAAATCAGCACATTAATAAAGACCAAAGAGTCCATGAAAAAGAAACCAACCGAACGTAAATGGGAACTGGATGAGCATGGCAAGAGAATACGAGGCAAAGCCGATGGACCAATTAAGGATTACGATTCTTATGTATTCGATATCTACTCGAAGTTTGTACCCCAGCCCGTTGAAATCTCGCAGCAAAGTGTCTACGATAGATACGATATACTCGAAGAAATTGGAACTGGCGCCTTTGGAGTCGTTCATCGTTGTCGTGAACGCAGCACTGGTAACATTTTCGCAGCTAAATTTATTCCTGTATCCCATACGGTCGAAAAGGATCTGATTCGCAGAGAAATTGATATTATGAATCAACTGCATCATCAAAAACTAATCAACTTGCACGATGCCTTTGAAGACGATGATGAAATGGTCCTTATACTCGAATTGTAAGTACAAGAATTAAAAAATAGTCCTACCTGCCTTACCGTTCTACTTATGTCTACAAAATGTGGACTCCAATCGTAACTTTCATGATTCCTATATCATGAATCATTTTTTCTCTTTTATATTTATTGCTATTATCTTATTATTATCAGCTTATCTGGTGGAGAACTATTTGAGCGTATTACGGCGGAAGGTTACATAATGACCGAAGCGGAAGTGATAAACTACATGAGACAAATCTGTGAGGGCATTAGACATATGCATGAGAAAAATATCATTCATCTGGATATTAAACCAGAGAATATTATGTGCCAGACTCGAAGCAGTACAAGCGTCAAGCTAATTGACTTCGGCCTGGCCACTCGACTAGATCCAAACGAGATGGTCAAGATCACAACAGGAACAGCCGAATTTGCCGCTCCGGAGATTGTGAACCGCGAACCGGTTGGATTCTACACCGATATGTGGGCAACGGGAGTACTCGCCTATGTACTGTAAGTACTTTTCCGTTTCAAAAAGCTTAAATTAAATTGTTTATTTAGAAAAGAAATTGTTTTCAAATGTTGACCTAACCTTGGATTTTAAGTGCGCACTATAAGTTAAACAAGAAACAAATTTACAGACAAGCACGCCCGACCCTATAATACTCTCTGCATTTTATTCCCGATAGTTTTAATAAAATCAATATCAATTGATAGTAGTTGCAGTAAAACACGTTGAAACAAAAACATCTATTTGTATTTATGCACATATGTATACATTTAACATTATATGTATGCACATACATACGTATGTATGTACTTACAACGCTGTCGATCCACAAGCAGCGTAAACGTTCGTTCATTTCTTTGTATTTTTCTGTCTCGCTTGCACACATGCAGTGACATAGCGTTTACTTATAAACTTTGTTACGTGTCTAGCTCTTTTGTTTATTGTCCGATTTATATGCAACTTTCAGGATAGTTTGATATAATTTGTCTTCTTACGAATTTTAAATTACAATTCGGTACGATAAGAACATATGCCTTAAAAATGACATGCAAATTTGAAAATTTTTCTATTTCTTTAGGGAAAGAGAGCGTGGCATCCAAAAAATGTTAGTGACATTGCATTTGTGCTACCCATAGGAACGAGCCTACCAAAATTGGTGTTCCTAAATGTCATAGTTACTGAGCTGTTCGCTAAAACATCGATTTTTTTTTTCGAGGTGTGCCTAGTTTTTTGCTCATTGTTGGCGAATGGTGTGTGACGTCGAAAAAATAAAAGATTATTGTATTGACTGACTTAATATCGAGTCGATGCTGACTAAATTCGAGATTGTAGCTTTTACCATCGCTGAGATTTGGTTGTTCATACGGACAGACGGACTCGGATTGTGATGCTGATCAAGGTTATATACACTTTATGGCCACGCCTCCTTCTGGACATAGTTTTCACAAACAAATATACTCTTGAAGAATATTAAAATATTAAATCAATTAACCCTAGTTCTTACTCCGACCATTTAACATAATTTTAATATATTTTTTGTTTTTCTGTGTAGACTAAGCGGACTTTCTCCGTTTGCTGGTGACAATGATGTGCAAACACTGAAAAATGTTAAGGCATGTGATTGGGACTTCGATGTGGAGGCCTTTAAGCATATTTCCGAGGAGGGTAAAGACTTTATAAGAAAACTGCTGTTGGCCAACAAGGAGAAACGAATGACGGCTCACGAATGCCTACTGCATCCCTGGCTGACAGGTGATCACAGTGAGCTAACGCAAAAGATCGCACGCGATCGTTATTTGGCGTACCGAGAAAAGCTGCGCAAAAAGTATGAAGACTTTGAGAAATATCTACTGCCGATTGGTCGATTATCCGAATATTCATCGCTGCGTAAATTTCTCATGGAAAAATATAAAATGCACGATGCGGTCTTCGATCGCCGTCAAGCCGCTCCACGATTTGTCATTCGGCCGTCATCGCAATTCTGCTATGAGGGACAGAGCGTGAAATTCTATTGCCGTTGCATTGCGATTGCGACACCAACGCTCACCTGGTCACACAATAATATTGAGTTGAGACAGAGTGTTAAGTTTATGAAGCGATATGCTGGCGATGATTATTACTTTATTATCAATCGTGTGAAACTTGATGATCGTGGCGAGTACATTATTCGTGCGGAGAACCATTATGGGTCCAGGGAGGAGGTCGTTTTCCTTAATGTCCATCCACTGCCAAAGGAACAGCCAAGATATCGTACCGAATCGACGCCTGTTCGCCGCCGTGAGCCCCTGCCCTACACATTCTGGCAGGAGGAATCAGAGTCGGCTCCCAGTTTTACATTCCTCTTACGTCCCCGCGTCATGCAAGCTCGTGACACCTGCAAGCTCCTCTGCTGTCTAAGTGGCAAGCCGGTGCCCACTGTCAAGTGGTATAAGGACGGTCGTGAGCTTAGCAAATACGAGTATGCCATGACTCATTCTGACGGTGTTGTCACAATGGAGATCATTGACTGCAAACCATCCGACTCTGGGAAATATACTTGCAAGGCATCAAATTGCCATGGAACCGATGAAACTGAGTGTGTCGTTATTGTGGAAGGTAAGTCTTCTTGGTTTTCATGATATATCTTTTATAGAACAAACCATCACCGGAACAGAATTTTCCAAAAATTATCAAATGCCATAAAATGGCTTGGCACTGATCAAAATTAAGAAACTATTTCAATTCGTAAACCATCTGACTTTTAAGCTGCTATAATTTATAAGTTATTCTTAAAAATATTGCTAGAAACATTTTTTTATTTCTTAATTTTTTGAAATAATTTATTTTCGAAATATCTTATTTGCTTCTTATTATGAAATTGATGTTAAATTAAGATATATGTGATCTTAGCAAAACAACTTTTCTTATTTAAAGAGGTAACTTTAAAACTTTAAAACTCTCCAAAAATCCAACTTATTTTTATTGCATATTAAGTGAACAATTAGGAACTTTCCATTCAAAACTTGTATAATTTATATTTTTACTTATACATATATATAAATATATATTTTTTTTATTAATTCAACAATAATAATTCCTAGGAGAATGGGTTACGCCTGAGCAGGCTGAACTTGCCCACAATTTCCTTTACTCAGGAGGTAATTTTTTGTAATACTAGTAACACTAGTCTAATTATTATTTAAAAAAAAGTTTTAAATTTACCATATTTGAACGTTAACTATTACGCATGCCCCTTACACCCTTCACATACGTTGAGTTTTAACAACTTGAGTTGATTCCCGACTACTGAATAAACATTATTCGAAACGTAAACTATGAAGAACAAAGAATGTTATATAGCTAATGTTTAAAAATATTAAAACACCGATTTTAATAGCGAATAATAAATCGAAAATTGTTGAATTATTATGTCGTGACAAAAGAAAATATAAAACCACTGAATATTAACACAGTATTGCTTGAAAGTCCTTATCCATCCCCATTCCCATTCCCAATTCCATCCGAACCCAATACCCAATCCCAATTCGTTTTACTAAAAATGCATTGGTATTGAACATGAATAGATTTTATTTTACTTACCTACATCACCAGTCCTACCTTCCAACCAATCAGAACATGTTATAATTTCGTTGCATTCGTCCTGAATCCTGTTTGAAGGACTATTTATTATTAACATTCGTTACACACATTCTATATATCACATTTACACCACATCTTCCTACACGCAAACAAATATCTTATTGTCGTTGTGATAACTTCCACAGATCGCAAGTACATTGAGCAACACATGAAGCCGGCTCCTCCACCAATTATCACAGCCCGCCACTTCACCTCGTCGTCGTCTTCATCGACGAGCAATACGCAAAATTCGTCTAGTACCAGAACAACGTCTGATGGCAGGGTGAGTATTCCCATATTAGTCAGGCTCCAATGCACTTCAACAAGAAATATTTTCTAAAAATAAGACAATTAGCACATATTTATTTCTCCGCCTAATACAAAAACATTTACCATAAAAATAGTAATCCGAGTAAAAAATATCTCCGAGTAATATAAAGATATTTGCCTTAAAAAAAAATTAATTTCTGATTTCTAAATTTGATAAAACCAAAAACATATGTAAATGATTGGCAGATATAAAATTAACATTTACTTTGATTTCACAGACGACAATCACCAGCAGCACAAACAGTAGTTCCTCAACCACTCAGAACAGCATTTCGGGGAAGAAAAAATACGCGGCCAATTCTCTACAGGCCCCAGGCAGTCCATCCAGATCTCGTAGTGCCACAAAAGAGTTAATTCGTGCGTATACACACCTACATACTCCCTAAATAAATTTAAAAAATTAAAATTACCACAACTATTATACGTAGTTCCTCCCGATGATTCCCTAATGTGCAAGCCGGAATTCACAAAACCACTTCATGATCTGACCATTCGAGATGGCGAACAATTGGTTCTGAGTTGTCAGGTTAAAGGTGACCCAGAGCCTCAGATCACGTGGTCCAAGAACGGAAAGTCGATTTCCTCATCGGAAATAATGGATTTAAAGTATAAGAACGGTATCGCCACACTCACAATCCACGAAGTCTTCCCCGAAGATGAAGGTGTTTTCTCTTGCACAGCCACCAATTCAATCAGTGCTGTGGAAACCAAGTGCAAGCTAACGGTTAAGCGTAAGTATACCGAAAATTCATCCAAAGAATCGTTTTAAGCATTCCATTTATTCCATTTAGTTCTGGATAAACAGTCGAGCAAGCGTGTGGCTACCGGAACTGATAAGCCACCCAAGATAGTCAGCCATTTGGAATCACGTTTCGTGAAGGATGGAGATGCAGTAACCTTGGCCTGCAGGATTATTGGAGCCGAGCACTTCGATGTGGTTTGGCTGCACAACAACAAAGAGATCAAACCTAGCAAGGATTTCCAGTACACAAATGAGGCAAACATCTATCGCCTTCAGATCGCCGAGATATTCCCGGAGGACGGTGGTACCTACACTTGCGAGGCCTTCAACGATGCTGGTGAATCGTTCAGTACGTGCACCATTAATGTTGCTGTACCCGGAGATGAAGCCAAGCAGCCAACCTTTCTTAAATTCCCAATATCCGTTTCTGTGACGGAGGGAGAGAATGCCAAATTCGAGTGCGATTTCGATAGCGAGCTGCTTAACCTGGCCTGGCTGAAGGATGGCAAACCCATCGATGAGTCAAGGACTAGATACTCATTTACCAAGGATGATAACCATTATGCGTTCGCTATTACCAAGTGCACACTGGACGATGTTGGCCAATACCAGGCGAAGGCGGTGGCCAATAAGGGTGAAAGCTTGTGTGCATTTTCGGTGAATGTTCAAAGTGCTGATGCCTAAATACGGAAATCACTCGAATTTAATTAGACTGTTCATCAATTAGATATCATTTATTAAGTATACATTTCATTTGACACTAAGTCGTGATCTTGAATTCAGAAAAACAGAAAATCAGAAAATCTAAAACACAATTTAAAAACGAACGGATTGGGAATCAGAAATAGATACAGAAACGAAAATAGAAACTAAAACGGAAATATAAACAGTCAAGCTCAATTATGGGAACCCTCCTTAGGGTACCTATGAAACCCAATCATGGCCCAACTGTTATACTATTTTTAGAAGTAAATCAAAACAACAAACTTACGTTTAAGCGAATTGTACAATGTAATTTCAACATTTGTTTTCTTAACGTTTACACAACTTGTATGTATGTACATTTATTGACAATACGATCGATTAATCCAATCCAATCCAATTCATTCAAAAATCTATACGGAGGCAGACAAAAATAATCGTGCCATCTGAATGACCTTGCCAGCATCCTCAATTAACATCGTCTATATTAAGCAAAGGTCATTCTTCTGGTTAGAAATTTAAGTCTGCCCTTATCTGCATAAGTTGTAACACAAGCTGCGGTTATTGACCCAAAAACACACAATAATAAATCCAGCAAAGAAAATAAAATCGAAATCAAATAAACGAAATGCAATAATTAATTAAAATATATTTAATGTTTTGTTGGCTTAACTTTCTATCATTCATCTGGGTTTTCCAGAAACGATATAGCTTTTCCACCCACATAAGCATAGCCGGACATTGCCAAATAAACTCGACTGTTGATCTAGATCAAGAATATGTACAGACAGGGGACAATAAGGTTTGCCAAAAAAAAAAAACAAGTAAGAAAGGTTACAGTTGAGCGAGTCGATTCGTAAAGACCTCGTTCTCATTATAGCGTGCATTTTACAATACAAATAAGCAATTTTTGACCGATTTTTACTTTCTACAGAACATAGAAGTTCGAACTAGAAGTGCAATTGCTTAACTAATAAATTATATTTTCAACCGATTTTACCTAAAATTTAAAAAATTTGGTAGCTCTTGTCTCTGAGATCCAGATATGGGGTCGAAACTCTTTTTTAGAGAACGGTGTCTAAATATATGTGCATGAGTTCCGACTCCAAAAAGTATATATATTTTTGATCAGCATCAACAGCCGAGTCGATATAGCGATGTCCGTCTGTCTATCTGTATGTTCGTCCGTCCGTATGAACACCTGGATCTTCTAAACTACAATAGCTAGAGCCACCAAATTTGGAAGAAAGTCCGTCTATAGTGTACGCAGTGCAAGTTTATTTCAAATGTTTACCACGCCCCCACCGCCCCCGCAAATTGTAAAAAACTATTTTCACATCATCATAAACGACTAGAGCTAGAGAGACCAAATTCATACATTATGTGTATGTCACCATTACAACTAACCTCACCAAGTTTGGTTCTGATCGGACAACTATAGCCTATACCTCCCATAGGACAAGTCGCTCGAAGATTGGTGATTTGTATGGAAATGGGCGAACTAGAAGGAGTACGGGGTCTTTTACAGTCGGCCCGCTCGACTGTAGCCTTTCTTACTTCTTTTGATTTGGTTCGGATCACAAACAACTACAACATATAGCTTCCATTGGCCAATATACATATTCCACAGTCGGACCTTCAAGCCAAGTTGAGTAGACTGACTACAGTCTGTAAGGTCCAATTTTTGTATGGTCGGATATCGCTATACTTATTGCATTGACTGGTGACGTTGATTAGGAAAATGTATTTGTCGAGTCTAAATTTTTGGAGTACACTGTAGTAAAACATTTTCGGGACTATTGGCGACTGCTCTTTGGTTATTTGCGTTATTCGCCAGATGGTCAGCTTAGTTCGATGCATATGTGCAGAGATGTTGCATAAGGTTCTGAGTGGTGAATGTTTGACAAATGTTTAAAGGAAGAGTTACGCATGAGATAATTGTTGTGCGTGTAATCTTGAGTCACTGAGAGAGGAAGAGATGTCAGTATATATTATTGCAACTTATGTTAGAAAGAATGCGTGTAAGCAAGGTTGGATGGAAGTTGCGAACATTCACGTTTTAACAAACGAAAAGAACAGTGCACTCAAGATTATTCGCCATAGGCAATTAAGAAAATAAAGTAATGTCTGACAACCAAGAGTCGAATACCAACGTTAACCCGACATATTAAAATCTGTATGGGTAGGATATGTCATCCCATCCGCAAACTTCTTCATCTTTAATTTAAAAGGGAAATGTTTCAGAGGAAATTAAAAAAACCTTACAAGAATAAAAAAACTCATTCGGCATATAATATAACTTATTTATTTACATTTCATGTACATTTCATTTGAATCATATGTATATATATATATATATATATATATATATATATATACTATACTATAAAGATAAACAATAAAAACTATAAAGATGCGAAAAAATGATTAACGATAGAATTTAACAAAGGAAATAAATTTCGTGTACACAATTATAAGTGATGACAAATCGTCTTTAAATATATAACGTATTGTGGCATCTTGTATACTGTTATCGAAACGAATTGATTTGTCAGGGAAATTATATACATACATATATGTATATATTTAGACAGTTGTTATCGTAGAATATCTTTCACTTAGGCGTTGATTAACATGATTTAGTATTTTGTATGCTAATAGTATTTAATAACATCCTATCATACACATATTACTTAACCTTGGATGAGATGATATATACGACGATATTTCAAATAATAATAAAACATTTTCAATTTTAGTTTTCCAACAAGTTAGAAAATGTAATTTGTTTATCCAGTTTGTATTCTCGTTTAAATAAAAAAAATTTAAATTGTTCATTCAAGCACAACGTATGGCAAAACTATCAGTGGTTCGTTATTATATGATTGCAGCTGGAGAACTTGGTGCCATTCCTTGAACTCCTCGATGCGGGAGGTGCTCGAATCCGTGTCAACAACAGTCCGAATTCCAGTTCTGTATTCAATGCGTGGATTGCACTTTTTCAACTCTTCAGTGTCATTGTTATTATAATTGTTATGGTTAGAAGCTAAATTATGTGGTTCGCTTAAACTTAAGTTATTGTTATTATAGCATAAACTACTACTATTAACATCATCACAATTCTCAATTTGTAGTGCTTCCGGCGTTGTGATAACTCTAACATCACTTGCCAGGATTGGTTTTGAATTTGGGTCAACATTTTGGTCTACCAGATGCTCATCGTAAATTGAATTGAATGACGGCAGCATGCCATTGTTGTTGTTGTTTAAGGGTAACTCATTTTGAGTTGTATCGCACTTTGTACCATAATCATCCTCGTCTCCATCATCATTATCATTATCATCATCATCATAATCATCGAGTTCTTGGTCATCAACGGTTTTATCATTAGAAGTCAACTGTGAATCTTGTTGCTGGTCCCGATCCTGTTTAGCTGCGCTTGCTTCAGTCTCAATCTTTAATTTATAATAGTTTGCAATATCGTGTTTGTTAAAAGTTTTCTCCGACGACGACGAAGAGAGATTTTCCTGATCGCTTTCATAGTCGTCCTCATAATTTGAACTGCTGCTGCTACTACTGCTGTAATTAATAATTCGCTGCCTTCGTCCAATACAATCCTCTCGGTTCAACTCATTGGAGAAAAACAATTTTCGATGAGCTTTTGCCGCTGGTTGTTTGCTTCGAGCAGTTGTATTATTTTTATTGATATTATTGAATAAATGTTTCAGTTCAATATCTATGGATTCATTTTGGCAATTTTGGTGTTTTTGAGAGCGCAAGTAACGATGACGGTAACGACGACGATGACGACGACAGCGATAACGATAACATTTATGATACCTATTTAGGCAGGTATTGGACATTGTTGGGTCCTCAGTTGCTTTAGCGCCAGACGATGAAATCGCCTCCAACGAAAGCTTAAAAAACTGATGTTGATTCTGATATGCCGTGATCATTTCTGATACAGTATTACTATTATTATCATTATTGCTATTGTTATTACTGTTGCTGTTGTTAGCATTATTAAAATTAATATATTTAGCAGTCTCGGCTTCAACACTCAAATGGGAAACAATCGGGGATGTGGCTGGCATAGAGTTAACAGGTGAGTTTATTTTGCTGGGCGTTTTCTTAATTGTCAGCACAATGTGATTGTTACTGCCACCCATTAAAGGTCTTTGCACGATTGCATACTCCTCCTCTTCCGCATTACTGTTGCTGTTATCATATTCGTTTTCATTATCATGTTCAATATCATTTTCAATTTCCAAATGCTTGTCCTCATCCCCATCAATTGTCGTTGATTGGCTTCCACTTTCGAGTGATTCCTGCGCATAATCTTCAATAGCAGCAGCAGCACTAGCAGCTGTAGCAACATTATTAGCAGATGGATTTTCTAGATGAGCAGTGCTTTCTATATCGCTCAATTCGCTGTCCTCCACTTGCTTTGCGTCGTCGTCGTCGTCGTCGTAGTCGCCGTCGTCGCCGTCGTAATCGCTGCTGCCGAGCGATATTTGCCTTTGCGTTGCAACATTTCCATTGATTGCAATTTTGATTCGTTTTATACGTGGCTTTGCGGCAGTGCCATCAACGTTTTCTGTTACTTTTTTTGATTTTCTACGCTTCTTTCGATTGCGCTCGACAACATTTCGTTCAATATGAGCTCGTTGATATCTTAGTTTCTCGTTTATTGAATTCTGAGTGGTTTTTAAACTGGAATTACTGCAAACGCTGCTACTGCGACTACTACGATGGTCATTCTCAACTGGCCAATTGAGTGTAGCTCCACCATTATTGACCAATTGGAGCAAGTTGCAACTAAGATTGACATTATCTGGCTTTTGATTTTCATTGTCGCTGCCCTCGTTATCGTGTCCATAAACCTCAACTCTCAGGGGACTCGAAACTTCTGTAATCGCTCCAATATTTGCTTCCAGCTCCGACTTGATCATTTCTTCTGACAACGCTTTGGCCTTCTTCTTGCCCAGTCGACACGACGGCAGACACTTTGCAACACCCAAAAAAGGGGGTATACAAGATTTTTTAAATTTCCTTTCGTAGTGCTTGGCAAACTTGAGAAAACTCAGATCCTTTGGTATACGGTCGTACGTCAAAGATCCGTATGTGGGCACTACATCGCCGCCGTCACTGACCTTATAGCAATCGAGTTCTTTACAAAATTCTGATATAGTGGATTCCATGATCAGTGGAGTCTCAACGCTATTCCAATTACCATTAATATTTGGGATATAGTAGTTGTGTAAGGCATTTATATGATAGTTGGTAACGTTGTTTGTCTGTACTGTGAACCTCTGTTTTGCCACACAGTTTGGATCCTCGTTCACTGTGTATATGGACAGCGTCACTGGCACTTTATCAGCATTATCTTCATCATTCTTATCCTCTGGATTATCGCCGACAACTGCCTGAGGGTCCAGGTTATTGGCATCAGTCGAAGAATTAACAGCTCCATGCGATTTTGAATCATTGTCGTTATCATTGATAATAGTCCGTAGTGGATTTGAGCTTGATTCCGACGGCGATATACTCTTAATTATCGCATGCAAAGGATCGTCATCCTCATCAAAATCCAAATCAAATATTGACTTTTTAGGTTTTGGCGGCAATGAAATTGTAGTTTCTTCCGCTGTAGACTTTTCAGTTTTCAGGGACTTTTTATGCTCTCTCATCTGTGAATTTCGCAGACTTGGGTCACATTCGTCATTGGATTTAACCTTGCTAAGATCACCGCCAGTATCATTGTCTAACTGATCACCCGATTCACTGTGACCACCTGTACCAATTTGGGCCTCTTCCAAAACCACACAGGTACATGGCACTATTTGTGACCGATACAGTTGCTCCGTTTCGGTGGCACTCAGGGGACTGCTCAAGCTATTTACCAGATGCATTAATTGGGTGGTCACGTCGGTGCAGTTCATGGCAGTGGACATCGAGATCGCGTTCTTAACCGAACAAGTCTGCAACGAATTACTGATGCTGTCCAGAGACGGAGTCCTCTTCCTTTCGCCAGACTTTATGCTATCACGTGATGGTTCCGACGTTATCGTATCGCTGTCAGTATTCCCAGTATCTACAAAAGTGAAAAAATAAAACCATTTTTAACAAGTACAACGACTACAGGCAAGGCGACTCGCGACTTTAGGATGCGTGTTACTCAGTTTTAAAACATGATTAAAAATTGGGTGTGATAATAACATTAGTGCTATCATTCAGATAATGGACTCTAGATCCACTGTTGTTTCATACTAATGTGGAGCATATTTTCGACTGATTTGGATGAAACTTGGTCATTATTGGCAAAGAATTAGTTTGTGAGCTTCATAAAGATGGTAAAAACAGAAACTTTTTATACTAATTCATATTATTTTTTGACCGATTTGGCTAAAATAAATTTATAGATATAGTTATCAAATTTGGATCAAACATGATTAGCATATGAAGTCCTTTAATATGTAATCCATGTGTAAGTTTGGTCCACATAGCTTTGCTTACAAAAAAATGTTCTATGTGAAAACATGCTATTTAGACCCCGTTCTTAAAAAGGCGTGGCTAACCCCATAAAGTATATAACTACATTCTTGATCAGCATCAACAGTCGAGTCAATATTGCGATGTCTGTCTGTATGAACACCTAGATCTCAGAGACTATAAAAGCTAGAGCCACCAAATTTATATTGAAATTCGGCCTATAGTGTACGCAGATTATTTTTATTTCAAATTGTTGCCACGCTCCCTACCGCCCCGAAAAATTATGAAAAACTATTTTCACCGTAATTACTTAAGCTATCGCGAAAAAATTCACACATGTTACAATACACAATATACAGATCCTGGACAGTAAAATAGGTGTAAGAAAAAATATTTTCTTAGATGCCGAATATTATTTTATACAAAGGGCTTGGTTGAATTGGGAATGTCTATGTATTTTCCCATTCTCACGAAGCCGTCGAAAAATTCTCCTTGATTCCAAAGTTCAGTGAACAGCCAGAACCATCTTATAATTTACAATTTAAGAAATACTCATTAATTTACTTTTACTAAACTGTTATCTTTGTAAATATTACCTTTAGAAGCAAAATAATCATTCTATTTTCTTATAACTTAAAGTTTATGAAATGCATCTATTTTTGTGTCCAGCTAAAATTGTTAGTTGTTCAAGACTTGAAGCTTTAATTTTCACTACATACATACACTACATTGATACCTCGGGGAATCGCTATATTAACTTGAAAACAGTCGGACTATGCCAAAAAAAAATATTTTTGGGTTTGTAATCATTCCCATGAATTAATATTCAGCATTAAAGAAAAAACAAATTTGTACACCTATTTTACTGTCTAGGAGTGTAACTATCCTTACCAATTTACTGGAAAACTATATAACTATAGCCTATAGCTCCCATAGAAAAAATGAAAAAACGCGCACTAGAATGAGTACGGGGTGTTTTACAGTCGTCTTTTATGTATTTTTTTAATATAGTTGTTTTCATATTGTTTCAATGTAATTTTCAATTTGGTTGGGATAGCTCAATAAACAAAAAAAAATGTATACTAATGACAGCTATTTGTTAAATAAATTCGATTTGGTCGAAATTATGTCAATATGTGCTCAATGGCAACTTGAGTTTGCTCAGTGAATTTAGTCAAAATTCCTCATTTATTTACGCTCCATAGTTCCTATGGTAGTCCATAGGATATGTCTGATATGTCCATTAATATATATAAAGAGTATTTTACAAGACTATAAAAAGGCTAGACGGGCCACAAACAACGATAGAAAATTACCAAATATGTAGCAAGAAACATATATTAAAATTACTTTCATATTGGTCAAATTATATATATTCGTCACCGTACTCGTGGAGTCCACCATTTGGTTTGGCAACTACATAGATCAAAAAGGCCAAATCAATCAAAATTTGCTAATTTATACAGTACTACTTATTTAATTTAAAGTATTGATGAATTAAATTGTATCGTCCACTAATGCTTTTTTTTGTACTCTCTGTTTAAAGATATATTTGGTTTAAAAAACAAAAAGGTTTTCTATACTTAAACATGAGTTTTCCTCTATTTTACCTTTGAAGCAATTTAGAACCCCTTAATCAATTATAGTACACTCTTTTACTCTACGAGTCTCGAGTGCATATGTGTACTTGTCGTTTTGGAACGACATATCTCCGATCGAAGTTCTGTCGTTTTATAACGTCATATCCCCTCCGACCTTTCGGCGGAGTTATGTCGCCTTGAAACAACATAATTTTGCGTGAAGATATGTTGTTGAAAAATCGCGGAGATATGACGGCGAAGCTATGTCGTTACCACGTTTCGAGTGTACAAATTTCGGCAAAAGCTGAAAAAGACCGAGCTCACCTTCGAGAATGTTAGAAAATTTTGATTCAATTCCACTTAAAGCCATATTGGATGAGTAAGCTTCCGAGATTTGAGGAGAGTGGATAGATGTTTCTGAAGTTGACAATAATAATAATTAAGCATAAGTGACATATATACAAATACACATAAATTAAAAACCTATAGAACTTACCTGAGCACGAGGATGTTGGTCTTGGTATAGAAGAACGCGATTCGCGACTTCGAGTAATGGAAGAATTTGAAAGATTATTTGATGTTGAAAATGCTTCGGATCGATTAAAAGAAATACTAAGTTTACGACCTTGTATTTCATTGAAGAGCTCCTTTGTGGTCTTTACTTTCTTCACGCCCGAACCAAACTGAATTTGTTGGGACAGTCTAGACTCCTTAGCAATTACCGAATCCACGCCCTTCGAACCCTTTTTTCGCCCACGCTTTTTTGGGACCTGAGACACAAGGCTTTCGTGGTACTCCGACGATTGACTATCGTGTGACTTTAAATGTCTTGGTACTTGTTGCTTATTTGGTTCGACAAATGACTTTGAATGGTGGCTCTGATTCTGACTCTGGTTTTGTTTTGCTTCCAGTTCCTCGAATGGTGATAATCGACTACACGAAGTGCTCGAGTCATTATTTATGTAGTCTTCGTAAATTTGTCTTATCGGCAGCGGTTGGTCCACATTTGAGTTATCATTAATGCGGCTTACAGTCTTTGCACCATTTAGTAATACCGCAGAAATGTCTAAATTTGATGTATCCACTTGGTTAACTGACTTAAATCTGCCTGCGAATGACAAATCCGATGTTGTGCGCTGTTTATTTTGTGAATTTACCGACAGAGGATCTCCAGAAAGAATTGAGCTCATAGAGCTATTCGACAGTGACAGAATTTCTACAAATAAAAATATATTAATTACATGACTAACAATTAATCAATCAATGTGCAAAACTATATATACCAGAGTCGGTTGGATAAGCACTTGGAGTTTTTCCGTCTTTAACGGGAAAGCAATTTGTATCCGTAAAAGACTTGTAGACACTTTTCGATTGTTGTTGCGAACTTCCCTCTTTTAAACTGAATAATGAATTCTGGGTCTTTTCCTTGCGTCTTTTGTCCTTTTTGACCTTTTTAGGCCTTGGATACTGCATGGCAGGAAGTGCTTGAGACGATGATGAGGTTGAAAACTTCTGAACTGGTTGAGTTTCTGCATTGTCGTTATCATCGGAATCGGAGACAATATCAATGACAATAGATGCCTGGTTACATTGATCATTAGCTGCAGTAGCTAAATTTGATACAGAACTAGACGAAAGCTCATTAATAAAGGTGCTTGATTTTTGGGGCTTGGGTTTGATGGCCGTCTTGCCAAAGTGATTAACCATTGTATCATCATTATTCTCAATATGCGATAACAAGCTTGGAAATGTTGTTGATGTTGTTAGATTTTTAGATGATTCGATGTTTGAGTGCGAATCCGATATATCATATTGTGTTGGTGTGGAAGAAGGCAGCGAAGAGTATTGATGTATTGATGATGTGTCTACATCATTATCAGATTTCGATCTTTGTTGTGATGAATGGGGCTGCGAATGTAACTGTAACTGCTGCTGTTGAGGTTGAGAGTCGTTTGTCTGCTGAATTCCCACCATTTCCCGCCATTTCTTAAGAAGTGATTTAGCTCGACGGGCCAACTGTTCGTTTTTCGTCCTGCGCCGCAGCTGATTTATATATTTGGCCAATCTGGTGGCCTCCAGTTGATCTTTAGTGATTGTTGTCCCTTCCAGTGCACAGATAACTGAGAGAACAGCTTCCATATTAACGACCTTTAATATCCAAAATTATTGATTTGATTATGACACACAAATTGATTAATTTCATTTCTTATTACACTTACATCATAGTTTTGATCAAGTGCCTGAGATAGGTGTAAGGTCAACTGCTGGATTTGGTTTTGGTTCATTTATATATATCCCAAAAAAAAACCAAGCCGAACTGATCCAAATAACGGAACGGAACGGCAGATTCGACTTACGATGTTACTCGCTCAATTAAGCTAACAGATTTAGTTCGGAGCATGAGCTGCGAATAATAATTCAAATGAACAATATTTAAACACACAAGCATATACAGTATTAACATAGCATTAGCATATTTTTATTTGTTCAAAGATACACAAACAAATATATATAATATATTATATATATATATTTATGTATATAATGCATGTAAAAATAACATTTCAACATGCTGTATGCTACACATGCTGGCATCTTTATGCATACATATGTATGAACATACATACATCTATGTTTGCTTAGTGCTTATGAACAGTCTTACACACATGCACATTTTTACATATGCCTGTAATACGCTAAAATATTACAAATTTTATTTTACCCTACACATCAATTAGTTATTTTTTATTCTTTTTGTTAATGCGCTCATCGTACACATGATTTGTATGTCTGCATATTTTTTTTTTAAATGAATAAAAAAAAAATCTACTGGCCACGGATCACAACTCACACTCAGACCAACACTCACACATGCACACACTTTTAGATGAATGATTTTATTCAACCAATATTTGTAGTCCTTACTTTTTCACGTTATCTTTATGCACTTTAGCAACTCCAGTTTTATTGCAAATAAACTGTTTTATTATCGTGTCGAATTAATTATTTTCTTAATAAAGGAATTCAACACAATTCGCCATTTTCTAATACGGGGATGTGCGATTCATAGCTGCAAATATATCGCTATTTAATCGGAATCTAAGAGTTGCTGTTAATATTATCGATTTATTTCGAAGCCACCCTGTAGACTATAATAATGGTATTCTTAAAAAGGAATCAAGTAATGGAAGATTTTCTTACCTGCTTTATAAAATCTACGCACTGTAACACCATACATATATAAGTAAAATCACAATAAACAAATTCGAAATTATATGGGGTAAAGATTTTTTCATATATAATTTAGAGTTGTTTGCTAAGTTGTTATTTTTTTTTTGCAAAAATATTTTATTGTTATGCGTGGAGGTAGACTGTTTTTTTTAGAAAATATTAATTACTATGACTACATTGTAATTAATGAATTAAGCAGACGATGGAAGTTAATATTGAATTACTAAGTTCAGCAACCGAAGAGAAATATATACTTTATATTTCACGACTTCTTAACTCTGCCAATTTCAGTCAGTCCTCGACTTGAATCAAATCCCACTATTCAAAGCTAAAGCTTACCCGGCTACGGAGTCTCCTTAACATTTTGTGACAAGAAGGTATGCAACATTCTACGTAAATCATATCTATGAACAGCTGATTGAAATTTATAGATATCTTGGACTAATAATGTTATTATTTAAGTGTGAATTTGGTAATAGAACTTAATATACATCAGTTTATCCACTCTATAGTTTTGATTCCAAAGACGCTTCATCGATGTTTTATCATATTCACAAAACATCGAAATGAATTTGAACAATCGATTTATATCGAAGAAATGGTTGTGGCTACGGTTTGCACAAAAACTTATGTTTATTTTTTCCTCTGCATAATAAGCATTGAGAAAAATATGGGGAACCGTGCTATTACTGGGAAAAATAAGTTCCACCATCATAATAGTGGGTTTTTAATCAGAGTTGATTTGATTTGGCTTTAGTTCATTGGAACTATTCTAAAAAACCTTAATGTTCTATTTAAATTTATTCAATTTTTGTTTCTCTTGTGCGCTCAATGCATTTAAATAGTTTTTGAATTTTATTTTTTGCATGCTGTCCGTGTTATAATGTACTGGTCGCTAACATTGTGGAATCGTACTAGTTGTGGGCTTTTATATGAATATTGACTCGGCGGCGTACAGCCTCTAGAGGGCGCAACAGACGTACCGAACTGTTTTTAGAAAGCGACATCTGACAGACAATAGCAGCAACTCGAATTAACCATTCAAGAATTGTTGTATACTTTTCAGAGCTTGTAAAATAGTCTAAGGTTTTTATGGTGGATATAAGCTAATTCGTAAATATATATTGAATTTACATTAGGTGCATTTTAAAGAATTTGATTTATAAGTTGTAAAGATTAAAGAAAAATTTAAGTTTTGCTATAATATTTGACTATATTTGCGACTAACTGTGATAAGTGTTAAAACTGCCAAAGCAATTTAATGTCTCTCCAGAGGCAGCCAAAAGATTCAAAATGGTTTACAACCGTTATTAAATGTTGAATTATACCATAAATGTTTTTAGTTATATAATGAAAGCCGTGAATAATAAGATGTGTCCATATAAGTGAGTGGATAATAAGTACTTTCAAAGTACATACACATTCGTATTTATTTAAGTATTTACATACGCAATAGAATAAATTGAATGCAATAATTGATACAGGATGTGTGGCTGTGTGTGTATGTGTGTGTGTTACGTTTCGCTGAATGTATGTGTGTGTTGTAAATTATACAGTACACTGCAGCACCTAAGCACATATGTATATGTTTGTGTGTGTGTGTGTGTGTGTGTGTGTGTGTGTGTGTGTGTGTGTGTGTGTGTTTGTGTGTTTTCTATAATTCGTTAATTTTGATATTTAGCCTAAGCAAATCTATGTATTACAGATCGAAGATACAGATTAACACTGCATAGTATAGCTATGCACATATGTAAGTGTGTAAGTACATAGAAGCATAATGTATTACTCTATGTACACATACTTTCGTCACTAGCGTGATTGTGCGTACGTCTTTCGTTTTAATTCAATAGCGTGTTAATTGGGTTATCGGAGTTAGGCATATTATTCTATTACTAAATCTATATTAGAATCTGCAAAGATACGTGTACGTGTATGCATGTGTGTTTGTGTGTGTGTTTGTGTGTGTGTATGTGTGAGGAAAGTACTGCTCGCACGATGGTCAGTCAAACCGATGCCGATAACAACACTGATATCGATGTTGAAAAGCGATGCCATGTGTGAACAACCCAAGGGTTTGTGTGTGTGTGTGTGTGTGTGTGTGTGTGTGTGGGTGTGTGTGTGTGCGTGAGGAAAGTACTGCTCGCACGATGGTCAGTCAAACCGATGCCGATAACAACACTGATATCGATGTTGAAAAGCGATGTCATGTGTGAACAACCCAAGGGTTTGTGTGTGTGTGTGTGTGGGTGTGTGCGTGAGGAGTGGTTGTATATGTGTGTTTACTTTAATATCTAATTTATTTACTTGTATTGTTTCTATTTAGCTTTGTTTTTTATTTTTTCATTCCTTTTTTTTTTGTTTTTTGTTTTTTGTTTATGTATTTTTTTGATGTATATAATCGATATTCAGTCGATAGTTGAAATGAATTAAAATGCGTACGAAAAGAGTTAGAGACACTGTTACAAAAATTCGGACATGGATGCGAAAATACACACATAGATATACATATGTATATATGTATGTACTTCCGGATTGATCCAAAATTACTAACTATCCTACTAGTCAATTGCGTATATATGTATGTATGTATGTATATATATGTATATGTATGTATCTTGCTATGGCATTGGTGCATGAATGGCACAAAAATTGGGATCGTTCGTTGGAACAATGCTTATCGACTACGAAACACTCTTTCCAAAAATTAAACGTACATACAAGTGTGTGTGTGTGTGTGTGTGTGTTTGTGTGTGTATGATTGTATGTAATGGCACTTGAACTGAAACTTAAGTAACTATACACAGATTTTAGTCTAAATTATGGTAGTTTTTGTTTGTTTTTTGTTTTTTGTTTTGAATTCTATATACAAAGTAAAGCCAGAAAGGGTACAACAAGTTCGAGTCTATCCAGTCCTGTATCCAGTATACCCTGTGGAAGATGATGTAATGGAAGTGCTTCATTTTGATTATTCCTTTTTTTGCATTCTACGCATTTTCTGCTTATTCATCCATGTCGCGCAGCGAGGACATTTCCATGTCCTCAGACGAGAAGCCCGAAGGCGAAAGACTCTCAGTCGGATAATAATAACTTGCTCCGGGGTCATTGATTTTAAGTTTCCCAGCTGGTGGCGTTCCACAGTCCTCGGCTCGCGCCGCTGCCGCCGCCACCACGTGACTCATCTCCTGCAAATGGTAAGCTGCGGCAGCGGCTGCGGTAAGAGCTGCCTGCACTGACGCTCCCTCCGGGGATGAGGTGCTGGGGGCACCAGTCGCACCAGCCCCACCGCCACCTCCAGGACCATTGCCACCTCCACCACCGCCGCGGCACCACAGCTGACGCATCTCGGCGCGCCGGTTGCGCATGAGAACTTTGTACTCGGAAATGCGCATCTTTTTGCCATCGACAATGCAGGTGCGCTTAGGGCGGGGGCGATAACGGTAATCTGGATGCTGTTCCATGTGAAGCTTGGAGAGACGCGACTGTTCCTCGTAGTAGGGCTGCTTGTCGGCGTTGGACATGGCCTTCCAGCGGGCACCCAGTATCTTGGATATATTCGAGTTGTGCATGTCCGGACATGCCTTCAGGATCTTACGTCGCTCGTCCTTGGCCCAAACCATGAAGGCGTTCATTGGCCTCTTAATATGCGGCTTGCTGTGCACGTGTCCCTGCCTTGGATGCGTCTGAGATTGGGACTGGGACTGGGACTGGGACTGGGAATGGGAATGGGACTGAGAGACAGACGGACCATGCCCATGACAGTCTGCTTCTAGGACAGCTGATCTCTCCGAGCTGGTTCCGCAGCTGTTGATCGAATCGCGGCTCGATCTTCCTGCTCGAGTGATTCCCAGCCTGGTGCTACCACTCGTCAAATTCGGATTACAGGGTTCACTGGCGCCGCCACAACTGGCATTCCACAAACGACCCTGTAAAAAGTTAAAAAATTCTATAATATTACTACACTCAAAAAAAAATCTAGTAAGAATGGTTACACTAGAGCAAGACGACTGTAAAAGACCCCGTACTCGTTGTCGTATAGGATATAGTTGTTCGATCCGGACATAATGTGTGAGTTTGGTTAAGATACAATTTTCTGATCTGTTTTCTGTTCTATGGTAGCTATAGGATATAGCATAGACGGACATCGGTATATAAGCTAAGATTTGGATGCTGATCAATAATACCTATGTATATATATATATTTTAAGGGGTCTGCAACGCCTTTTACTTACTAAAAACTAATCAAATTAGGCGATATAGGACGCGAATGAACAAGTTCATTTATTTGAACTTGTTCTTAACCAAATGATCAGATCAGTTAATGATTTAAGAAAGCTAAATTGAACAATAAAGTTCACGAAGAATAAGTTCATTTGTTGTTCAACTGACCCAATCATTTGAGCTTGTTCCGAACAATATGAGACAACTGTAATTTCTATTTTTGTTTAAACTTACGCGATTTTGCAAAAAGCTCGTCTCGACATCAGAGAACAATGGCGACGACTGATGCTGTAGTGTTGTTGGGGCTGGAACTGGTACTGGACCGGGAATGGGAACTGGAACTGATGTGGTTTGAGTGAGTTGTTGCCAGTTTAAGGGGGGACTGGGAACTATAGGGGTCAAGCGATCCCGTTGATCTCGCTGACATGAAGCGATTGGAGAAGAGCCCCGGGAACCCTTTGGCTTCGATAGATTCAATGGGGCATCCATTTCGGAGCCCTGAACCTCCGACTTGCTCTGCTGTTCCGCTGGCGATAACGGAAAGTTCACTGAGATGCAGCTCTCCTCTGTGCTATGACTTTCCCGCTCTCGGTCACGCTCTCTGTCCCTGTCCCTGTCCCTCTCCCTCTCCCTCTCGCTCTCTCGTTGGGTCATGCGAGAAGGAGGCGAGTCGGGGGGCGTGTTGTGGTAGGTTAGTATCGTTGGCGAGTCCGGTCTTAATGAACTATTTTCTGGTTCATTTGCGGCTCTTATCGCTAGTGACTCAAGTGAACCCTCTGTGATTTCCAAAGCGTGATTCGGAGATTTATTGTTGTTGATGTTGTTATTATTATTATTGTTGCTACTGTTGTTTTTACTGGAGGCAGTGGGCGTGGGAGTGGGCGTAGCGCTGTTTGCCGCCACGGCCGCTGCAGCCAGAGCCGCTTGTATGTGCGCCGCAGCAACCGCCGCTGTGGGCCACATGGGCTGCATTGCCATTTTGTGGGTATGCGCGTGGCCATGGCCATGACCATGACCATGACCGTGACCGTGACCGTGAACATGGGCATGTGCGTGTGCGTGGGCATGGGCGTGGCTGGAACTGTGATTCTGACCATAGAGAGACCCATGAGCCGGAACCATTTGTGCCAACTGTTGGGCAGCATTGGGTACTGACTGCACTGGCGGTACAGGGCGCAGGAATGGCAAGAACGGCATCAAATTACTGGGCATCCCAGCGGAAATGTCCTGAAAATTCTGCTGCTGTTGTTGTTGCTGCTGCTGACGAAACGTCGTTCCAAATCGTCCAGTTCCAAACTGAACACTCAACTGCTGGTGCAGTTCCTGTAAACAGTTCTCCTGGTGCATTCGCTGCACGTTTTGCAGCTGCAGCTGCTGCTGCTGTTGCTGTTGTTGCTGAATACTTGCATCAATGTCCGTCATGCTCTCAAACTGGGCCTGCAACAAAGCAGTGAAACATATTATTAATAATAGATTAATAACAGAATATTCGAGTACAGACTTAAATGCTCAAAGAAGTCCATGGAGAACGGGATGGGGAAGGGGAATGGGATGAGGAACGGGAAAGGGGAACGGGAAAGGGGAATGGGATGGGGAAGGGGAATGGGATGGGGAAGGGGAAGGGGATGGGGAAGGACAAGACAAAAGAACTGCAAACTTTTCCGACTTAAGTTTTTTCGATCAAATATTACTCGAACTATAACAAATTTAGCCAGATCTTAAATTTATGTCGATAAAAACTTTTGACGACGATTCATTCAATTGAACTCGAATATTGAAAATAAATCTTATTGTACAAGTGATCAGAATGAAATATAAGAATCACATTCGTATGTACTTGATTGTAATGACAATAAAGAATACACATCATATATTTAATTTGTATAAAATATAAACTTTTAGCAATTTTAATATCATTTCAAACCAACCAAACTTAAACCTGTGAAATGTACTACTCGATGTTGTCCCATGGTCGTACTTAGTGGGTTTTTGATGAGCTTCATTTTTGAATCAAGCGGAAATTATATGAATCTAAAACCTTTCGAATAAATACATAGATACATACATATTGGAATGTATAACATCAAATAGTTTCACTTAAAGTATATAAAATTAATTGGTTCAGTATTATATTATGTTAAACTAGTAGTAGTAACGTGATCTTAGTTTTATCCTTTCGAAACATCGTGGTTGAGACCCTGACCCCACTGGCCCCTATAATAATTCGGCACTGTTGAAAATGGAATAAAGCCGACCATTACACCTATTGTAGCTCATTTTAAAGGGTTCAATCTTTTCCATTGGTATATTTTGTATTTTTCAAATACATTCCTAGTATAAGTATTTTGTTTTTAATGTGAGCATACGAGTTCCTAATTTAAGTACAGTTCAACTAAATATACAAAAGAATGAACAAAGTAACACTCTATTAATATTTGTTTTGGGTACAAATATTATATCTTTAATAATTATCTAATGTAGTATTTTCTTCTAACATTAAATAAAGGAATGAAATAATTCACTTCTTAAATACGAGTTTTACAAGATTACTTCAATCAAGAAAGATTTCAAGAAATCAAACTAAAATAAAGAACGTATTCTTAGTTAAAAATCAAATGTTAAAACTGATAAATTTGGACCCAGTGTCAGCTATAAGACATACATTATCCGATTCGTACCCAACTTTTGGCTCTTGACAGGTTACACCTAATCTTATAGTCAGTGAGTTAAAATTAATGATTAGATTCAATAGAGTTTTTTTTGGGTATGGTCTAAAGTTGGTCAGCATTGTCAGTATATATCAGTCATAAATTGGTTAAGATACTTTAATAGTTTTCAATTATTGGTATTTTGACAATAAATATTGAATCTTATTCTTAATCTCGGTTGTTAATTCTGATCAGAAATATATACTCTGTGGGTTCGGTAACTTTTACTTCTGTCTTTTATCCTGTAATTGTTCTCACAAACTCTTTAGATCTCTGCTCTCTTTTGGAGTAAGAGATCTAAAATAAATCTTTGAGTCACACATAAAAAAATATTTACGATTCCGTATTAGTATCGATAAATTACGATGTCAGAATAAGTATAATATCGGATACTTTTAGATCAAGTATTGAAAAAAATTCTGATTTATATTATAAATTTAGGGTGTTAGTGTAAATTGACTTTTAGGCGGGGGCACACAGCTTATTTCGTAGTTGTTTTGTTCTCTGCCGTACAAACTTCTTGAAAAACTTTTTAATTAGTAAGTCCTTTGCTGGTTTAATTCAATTTTTAAAGAATTTTCGAAACTGGCACTGTTTTTGTTTTAATTTAAGTAGTAGTATTGAATTAAGCTGAGAATTGAATGATTATTGACTATTATTAGATTTGTCAGCATTTTTCACCATTGATTTTTCAAAAGCAACACTGTTCAAATGTATGTGCTTAATCAGATGTTCATTTATTTGACTGAGTATAAATTTGTTGAAAATTCCGGCGGTTTATATGGATAGGACCCGGCAGCATCCATACAGTCAGAGTGCGTGAAACGACAAAATGATTCCCGCACGAAAATATATAAGTATGTATATTCGGAGAGCAAAAGTCCAAAGTCCAGAAGAAGGATGTTATTCCAAACCTCCAATCGAAACCGTCAATTGTGTTCGCTTTTGTCGACAACGACGACTTGGACTTCGCGACTCAGTGAACAGAATACAGTGAACAGTGAACAGTGAAGAGCTCTTCGCGTGATTGGCTGAAACGGTATGCTATCATTTTGTTTCGTTTTCGTTTCACTCGCTTTTGTCTTTTCTAACACAATGGCACAAATGGCAGAGGTAGCGTAAGTGGTGAGCACTCTCGACCTACCGATCTCTCGACCTCCCAAAACCGAACCGGTACCGTAAACCTAGCCGTTGCCGCTACCGTTACCGTTACCGACAGACGAAATACGGTCTTTTATAGTCAAAGCTTAAGAGACAGCAAAAACGTTTACGTTATACGTTATACATTATACATCTTCTTCTCCTTACTTTTCGCTACTTTCACGTTTTCACAGAGCTCTAGTTCCTATTGACGTAGCAGCAACTCGTGCTACTCGAATCGTTTTTCTTATTCGTATTCGGTTTTACTGTTAGCATCAACGCATCGCAGAGAACTGATGGCTAAACGGGATGAACACATTTAGCTTGCTCCGTGCAAGCACACAAGCATTACGTGTAACAAACGTCTTGCGCAGTGCGCAGGGTTCCAAAAAGAGTGTAAACAATTGGAAGCGAAGAAAAATTGTGACGTCAGAACCATTCTGTGTGCGATTGCTTGCGCACGATATCTGTGCGCGTGTATGTGTGTGTGTGGGCTACGACAATGTCGTACCTATGCGCAGAGAGAGGAAGAGAGCACAATATTGCGACCCAGAAGTTTGCAATTTGCACACTTCTTCGAAACCTGAGGGGCGTGAATTCATTGCTTCGTTGCTCATACACATACATACCCACATATGTACATGTATTGTTACGAGCATTCTCTCTTTCTTACATTATTGCTCGTCTATATGTGAATGAATATGGGTGTGTGGTAGTGGTTGTTAGATTGTCTTGTTGTCTTCCTGTTTCAATATACGATTGTGCATTGGCATATGCATAGGTATATATATATCTATGTAAGCATATCATTATATACGCATCCATACATACAGACTGGTATACGTACATATGTATGTACGTATAATGTTTGTATTAATGTTAAATCCAAAAAGAAAAACAAAAATATGACTGCTGCTGTTGCCGCTGCTGGCGTTTCGCTTCCATCCAGTTCAAAAATCAATAGAATGTAAAGGCGACGCCAACGCAGACGCCGACGTTAACGACAGCGACGACTACAACGACAACGATAACGACAACACAACGTAACGGAACTGTACGAACAAAGGGCATTGTGTAATAGAAAGCCGAGCAATACGAAGTTTGAACTGAATGTGAAGCTCCTCCCTTTATCGTGCATCGACGCTATGCGACGCGTCGTGACGGAGGCAACCCTCACACACACATACACACATAGTAGCTGTAGAAGCAGCGGTGGTTAATGCCTCGTTTGCTTCAGCCAATTGTCTCTCCAGTAATTTGCCATTGTAACTGCACATTTAGTTTCGGTTGGCCAGTGGGAATAACAGGCATACATATATAAGTGCATACATTCATATGTACTTTTATGTAACACAATAAACACAAACTTAGGTACATAAATGTGTATGTGAATATGTATGAGAAGGAACACACACAGACACACATACATACAAATATATGCATGAAGATATCACATGCAAGTACATGTACGTGTTTGTGTATGTGTGTGCCTTTGGATGCAAACACCCACTCCGCGAAAATTGTGTACGTGAAGTTAAGAAACAACTATTGTGAAGAGATTATCTGACTTGGTATGAGAGGAGTCTGACGATGCTCCCTCCTATTACCAAATGTGTCAAACATGCAAGTATGTGTAGTATTTGTAGTAGACTTGATTATTCTAGTTTCATATTTTTTCCCAACCCACTGAACTCTGTTGTATGTATACATACATACAGCGATGTTCACGCAAATAGAGCCCAAGTATCAAGTTAATAATATAAAATCATTTTAAAAGTTTATATTGTAAAAATCAATACTGAATCAATTGTCCCTAAAATATAATTTATTACCTTCTTAAGATCTAGAGATTTCAATGTTTGAAATATAAACTTTTCTTGCGACTAAGGTGTTACATTACCAAATCCTTCTTACAATAATTATATAAGCAGACCATACGGTAAATTCGACTGAATCGGATATAATACAGCTACCTTAGGCACAATAGGATGAAAATAAAGCTTTTTACATAGATGTAAATTAACATTTAAATGATTATAGTTTACCCTTATACTCTACGAGTATCAGGTATGAAAAAATAGATGCATAGATGAAATGCCCAAGCAGTACAAGTTGAATTTTCTTTTGGGACTCACCCTAAGGGTTTTTATGTTCAAGCAAACGTATAGCAGTAAAAAACTTTTTTTAAGCTTTACTATCTGAATCAAATATACACAGGGTCTGTATGTCTAGGGAGTTCCTGTACTGACCAAGTTCCATCTAAATCGGAGAACCGTATACTATACCTGTCATAGGAGCAATCGGTCAAAAATTCGCTAGAAAAGTAGTACGGAAAACATATTCGTTTGCCTGACTTTCATAAATAAATTCGTTATAGTCCATCACCTGATCGATTGCACTAATATTACTACTATATGCATGTACATACGTACCTTAATATGAATGACACATAAAAACTGAGTAAAGGGTAAAGTCACGAGGCGACTATAGCATTCTTTCTTGTTTAGTTTGTTAAACTTTATTTTAAAACATTGTTTTTTATACCCCGTTCTCAAAAAGATTACAGGTGTCTAAAGGGCTTGCCGATCCCGTAAATTGTACACAAATTTTTATGCTTTATTACCATTAACAGCATCGATCGTCTATACCCTTGCAGACTTGCGGACCGCATTGTCCGACCCCATAAAGTATATATGTTCTTGATCAGCATTAACAGCCGAGTCGGTATAGCCATATCCGTCTATCTGTCCGTCTGATTCTATACGAAGTAGTCTCTCAGTTTTAAAGCTATCTTAAAAAAAAAACTTTGTCCAGATGTGTTTTCTCTCTGCATGCAGCTCATATGTTAATATCGGTTAAATCGGATAACTATTTCATATAGCTCCCATAGGAACAATCGATTGAAAATAAATTGTTTTTTGAGCTATCTCAACCAAATTGAGCCTTTATGCATTTAGTACCAAATCCCATGTGCGAACCAATTTTCATCCAGACCGGACCATATAGCTGCCATAGGAACAATCGGTTGAAAATGCTGAAATGCTTATTATGAAACCTTTCACTGTCGTTTGAGCGATTTCAACCAAATTCACTCAACTTGCACACATTTGCTATTCCCCATCTGATGACTAATAAAGATTCGGATCAGATCACTATACATACACTTACATACAGCTGTTATAGGAACAATTGGTTCAAATGCTTGGTATGAAATTTTTCAGTGTCTATTAAGCGATTTCAGCAAATTCACGCAATACACATTTGGTATCATTCCCTATATGCTGACCAAATTTCATCCAAATCGGACTACTATATCATATAGACTTATAAGAAAATTTGGTTATTGAAAAAAAATTAACGCAATATACATGACTGCCAGGGCCGGATTTACAAAGGTGCCAGTGGGGCCAGGGCCCCAGGGCCTCCACCACGAGAGGGCCTCCACCACACGCAATGAAAAATGTTGTAAATCGCTTTTTTATACCAAACTATTTTCTGTACCAATCTAATTTTCAAAGAAGTTCGTAAAGAATGTAACAGTTCAAACAAAGATCAAATGAATTAGAATTATTTCGATGGAACCACTGAAACAAACTAGTAAAAATATCGTCCACGAACTACTAAATAATATGCCGAGGAAAGTAATTTATCGACAATTTAGCTTTAGCTTTATCTCATTATAAGTTAATCGATAAAAATCGCTCAATTGAACTGGAAAGAACTTGTAACCGTTAAAAAAAACCCCTTTTAGGCTTTTGCTCGTTTCGACAAAGTGCGGTTTAAGGTGACATGGGTGACCGAAAAGTGATCGACACAAAACTCCAAGGGCTTAAAAATGCGGCACGGAAAAATGAAAAATGGCTGCAGAAAAGAAAGAGGGTCTTGATTCACTGTTATCAAAGATATGAAAATTTGACACTTTTAATTGGTACATTTGACACGTCTCAGTTCGAGCTCTATTTTAGAGGCCCCCACCACACCTGGCCCCACGACATTAATGTGGTAAATCCGGCCCTGATGACTGCTAAGGGTATTTAATTTTCGGCGAGCCGAATATCACCGTTTTTATTGTTTTATTATCAGTTTAACTTTTGAAATATTTAATTGTGCATTATTCTAAATTCTCCAAAATAAAAAGACCCAATTTGACTTGAAGTCAAGGATTCGTATAAATCAGTCATTATTATTATTAAAAACTTCCCCACCCTTATATCACAGCCCTTAAAAGAAATAATTCTATAAAGAATCGAAAAACATGTTTTTTTTTAGAGATATATCTTATGTTTAGTTGAACTAAACTAGTATTAATAGTTTTAGTACATGCCGTCAGACTTACCTTGTACTAAATGTGGTCTACAGGGTCTAAATGTCTAAATGTGTGATGAAGATCTTCGAAACAGGTGAGCACTGTGGAGGATGTTTTATTGGGGTGAGCAGGGATTGGAAGGTGGGGCAAGGGAAAGGTGAGGGGGAAGGGGAAGTTTAAGGGTAAGGGGAAGGGGGAGTGATGCAATATGTTTACTGTGCAAATCTCAATCAAAAATTACTTTGATGAGTTTGATGTGATTTTGTTACGTTTTAATTTTATTTCATTTGTTTTATTTATTTAACTTGTTAATTTCGGTTATGCCATCAAAAGCAGCAACAACAACACCAACAACAACAAAAACGTCGGAAATTACGCTAACATCGTTGATTTTGGGTTGCAGCTGTTGTTGTTGTTGTTGTTGTCGTTGTTGGTATCGGTGGTTGTGTTTGGGTGTGTAATATGGGTATATGGAATGAGTATTACGACCAAAAAGATCAAAGGACAATTTCCTGATTGTTTTATTTTGTTATTTTATTTTGTTTGCTTTTTGTCCTGTCTTTGTTTTTGTTGCGTTCGTTTCGTTCGTTTCGTTTCGTTTCGTTTCGTTTGGCGTGTGTTTTCTTTGCTTATTTATTCCTCTTCGTTTACTTTTGTCAGCCACTGTTTGGCACCCACCTCACTCTTTTCAACCCATACTCGCGTTGTATTGGTCAGAGCTTTGTGTGTTTTGATTATTAAGTCTTTCTTCATTTGAATATTCCGTTTCATTTCACTTTTCGTTCAGTTTATTTATTTAAACTTACTGCGTGTATACTGAGAAAAATAATGATGATGATTTCAAAATTATTTCAAATGAAATTTTTCGAACTATGTGTAATATATCTAAACATATGATCAACTAAAACTCTACATCGGGGTCTACTTTTTATCTCCTTTTCTTCTAATTTTATTTTAATATAACATTATTTATTAACAAAATTAAATCTCTTCACTAACATTTTTATCAAAATCTGAACTACGTTCAAATGAACTAACGTTGGTAATTGCTCACATTTTAAGACACAAAATCTAAAATCAAATTTCCCAATATGATACTTGCCCGATTAAGTTGCTGTTTTTGAGACTTAACCTATGTGAGACATATGTTTTCCGATCAGGATTAATTAGGTCAGAATATCTCAAATTTTTTGAATTAATCACGGGTTTTCAATCGGTTAACTCTAAGAACTATTAAACATAGTTAGAAAATTAAAAAAAAATATCTCTAACCTTTTTTACAGTGTTGAAAAAAGAAAAATGTCAGCGATCCAAATGAAATATATAATTATGCGTGTATATACATATATGTATGTGTATGTATGTCCTTACAAGGATAACTTCAAAGAACGGTTCTTAATTGATTAAGTGTCCTTTCTCGCGACAAAAACGATCCATGTGCCTGTAAGTCTGTGTGTGTGTGTGTGTGTGTGTGTGTGCGTGTGTGTGTGTGTGCGTGTAGAGTCGGTGATTGTAGATAAAGAAAAATAAACATATGCACACATTTATACAAATTTGTAAGTGACGGTTTCTTCGACTTGTTGAACTTGGTGGTGGTTGGAAAGGAAGGGTGGGATAGGGGTGGTAAGTGGGGTTAATGGTAATTATGTGCATTTCCTTCGAGAACTCGAATCTCATTAGCGCAGAGCTTTTAGTTGTGCTCTCTTTCAGTGCCCCCGCTTCACTAAAAAGTTACACAGCAATAACCAAACAGGTGCAAGAGAGCCAGAACAAGGATGAGAAGAGGAGGCAAACAGCGACAACAAAAAGAGAAGAGGCACATCATTAACGCCGCGAAATGCAACACAATAATAAGGTTTCAAGTGGACATTCAACAGTGACATAGAGAGAGAAAAAAAGAAAGAGAGGGGAGTGGGTATGGGAATGAGGGAGGTAGAAATAATCTTCTATCGACTTTGTTGGGGATCGGCTGTAATAAAGCAGCGCAGACGAGCGAACGACAACACTCATCTTATATTCATTGACGAATGCCAACAACAGAAGCAGTTGAGCAGTGAAAGGCGCAGTAGCGGGGAGAAGAAACGGTAACAGTAACGGTAACAAGAAGGCAGACCGGAGGACTATGCCGCAAATTGCTCCCAAATGTTTCCTATGCACTCGCACAATGCCACCATGAATGAAGATAAACCTCGCATATTTATGAATGTTTGTGTGTGTGTGTGTTTATATTGTGCAAGTGATTTTAATGTTATGCAAACACATACTTGTACATAAGTAGATGCACACAAACATACATAGACACGCAATATACATGTTTTATACATGAACAGACGAACATAAACACTTGGCACGTTAACGTACAGTACAGTATGCACCAAATATAGCGGATAATAACAAATGAATCCAAGTAAGAAAGGCTTTAGTCGAGCGAGCCGACTTTTTTGTAGGACTCTGTATTCATTCTAGAAAATTTTGACCAATCTGTCCTATTGGAGCTATTCTACGATACGGAGTCTAAAAATTTTCGGATTGAAGGAAAAATTACCGCTTACACTGAAAGATAATGTAGTTATTATACCTAATCTTCAAAACTCTTCATTTTATTATGTTTGAAATTCAAAATCATGCATCTTAAAAACACTGGACCAAAAAAGGAGTAGTTCCAAGGACAAAACGCTGATGTAAAAACATTTTTATGTTTTATGTATTTTATGCAAACTTAACTACTACTAAAAACGACACTGGATTAGGAGAAGGACACACTTTAGAGTCATCACTGTATCCAGGTTGTGTGAAGAGAATATAAATTTACAATATACTTATTATACCTTTTATTCGTTGAGTAAAACTGTATACTATAATCGTAGAATTGTATGTACTAGGGAAAAGGATTCGTAGCAAACCCCATCAAGTCGATTCGATATAGCATTATCTGTCCGTCCCACTGTGGACAAACGGATCTTAGAGACTTAACGAGCTAGAAAAGTCCGAGAGGACTACGCTTTTGGATTATATGTCCAAGGAGTAGAAATTTGATCCAAATTGGGTGACTGTATCTATAGCTTTTTAGACCCCGTACTCTTAAAAAGAGTAGAGGGGTCTAATAGGTTTGTCTGAGGCGAAATGCGCGTAACAGGTGGTCAGTATCAACAGCCGAGTAGATATAGCGATGTCCGTTTGTCTGTCTGTCCGAATACCTGTATCTTTTAAACTACATGAGCTAGAGCCATCAAATTTGAAATGAAAGTCCCTCTATATATCAGGCAGATCAAGTTTATTTAAATTTTTTGTCACGCCACTTACCGCCTCCGAAAATTGTAAAAACTAAGGTCACCCCACAAAAACTATGTTTACATCACCATAACTTGAAAACGACTGTAGCTATCGGGACTAAATTCACACATTAAGTGTAAGGTGCCATTTTACATATTCTCACCAAGATTGATTCGGATCCGACAACTATAGCCTATATCTTACATAGAATGTGTACGGGGTCTTTTACAGTCCGCTCGCTCGACTGTAGTCTTTCTTACTTGTTTTGGCTAAAATCGGTAAAAAATTCACTCTTAAATTGATTTTGTATAAAAAATGTATGTGTTTACCAAGCTATCTTGATAAAACTTACTCAGGAAACATTTACCATCAATAGCAACATACTGGCCCAGTTTCATCCAAATCGGGCTACCATATCGTATTGCTACGCTCTAAACAGTTTCTAAAAAGTTTCCGTGTTTACCTAGCAACCTCACTAGTGTCCATTACCTGAACGATTGCACTAAAATTCTTTTTATATCAGATTGTTAATAACATAAGTATTTAAACTGAGTAACGGGTATGCTAATGTCGCGACTAGAACATTTTATTGTATACACCATATGCATACCGCATCCACACCCTTTCCCTTCCATCACCCCACCCCAGATCCGAGAACATTTGACCTTTTGACGCTCCTAGGTCATGAAAAACCTGAGTGCCAGGTGACACTAAGAAAAGCTATCGTACATTCGCTTTTTTAAGACCCAAGCGACCCGTCACTTAACTGACATTTCTTTTTATACAGTGCGTATTAAAAATTTACGGACAGATATGGCTAGAGACTTAAATATTAAGAATACTCGTGAGCAGGAGTGCCTTTAAGATTATCTAGACTTACATTCACAGATATATTTACTGATAATCGCTCAGGCGAAGTCATAATTAATCAAAATCTGGATAAGTGCACAATTTTGAGGGGAATGAATTGAGTTTAAATGTGAACGGGTTTTTATTTTTATATATCAAAGTAAACGCCACAGATTATATGTTTGGCCTAAGTATTATAATATTTGTACATAAATATGCATATATAACCTTCCGGGAAATCAATTTTCAATCAACTTAATATGAGTGATGCAATTACCGACTTTTATCAAAAACTTATTGTCTTTTGCTCTTACTTGGATTGTGGTCAAGAATATATAAACTTTACGGGATCAACAACCACCACAAAACTGAAGAAATTAAACTGTAGGAGGAGTGCGAAGATATATATATATATATATATACATATATCAATATACGATGATAATTTGAAGTTTTCGCACTCCTATATACATATATAGATATAAATTTATATAACTAGAATATGATAAGGGTGGAATCAAAGTTGTCAGCAAAAACCGCCAAAATTTGGCTATGAATGCTATTAAAATTCATTGGCACACCCCGACAGAATCTGATAAGGATTTCGATGAGAATAAAGCGCTTATGCTTCGGTGACGTCACGATGTTTTTATCATCAACGTCCCCTTGTTTCATGGCTCAAACTGGGGCAATACACAAGAATGGTTTAAGCACCAGCGACTTTAGTTGTTATACAACGATTCCCAATTGGCCGCTTCTAATGCCAACGTCAGCAGCGACAGACATTGTCACTGTCACTGTCACTCTCCCCATTCCTCACCCCGCCTTACTGCCCAAAGCGGTAAAAGAAACCGTCAATAAATACACCAATCCCCGAGGAACTACAAATCCGCCGAAAGGTATCCGCGCCTTCGGCCTGTGGCTTTCCTCGTGCCTCAAAATTACACCGATGACACGCTGTGTCATCGCTCCATTGACATACTCGAGTGGGTTCGACGGTTCGCCGGGGAGTGCGGTGAAGGTGAACGTGAAGGTGAAGATGAAGGTGAAGGGGTGAGAAGTGCGGTTCTGTTGAGCTGATGTGCTGTGATGTGTTGTGGCTATGGTGTGACTGCTCCCTATGTCTACACCGATAAAAAAAACAGTAAGAAAGGTTTTCTTTGGTACGACGAGGACTTGATGCCCTCTAAATGAAGTTTCTTTGATATCTATATAAACTTAATTTTCGACCGAAATTAATCCGGCAAATAATTTATTCAAAACTTTATTTTTATCCTAGACAACTTATGATATAGTGTTCCTATCTGGCCGATTTTAATACACGAGATGTTTGCTTAAAATTGATGGACCTCATGAAGACAGTTTAAAGACAGACGTATAATATATGCATGTGTAAGACAATACTTGCTCTTTTTTTTCAGTGTACTCTGTTTTCACAGCTGGTGGTGAAGGTCGGCGGGTGGCGGGAGGCGGGGGCGGTCTCTAATACTGTCAATGAATTCGTTTTTTTTTTACTCAGACTTTCAGCAAGATATTTATCAATTTTCTTAAATAATACGTCATTGTTGCGTATGCTGACTGCACCCCGTGGAGTTTTACCGCATTTTTCTGTGTTTTTTTATGTTTTTTTTTGTTTGTGGCCCCGTAATGCTTTTTTTTTTTTGTACGTTTTATTAAAAAATCAATTACAAGAGCTTTTTTCAGTACACTATTCCAGCAGCTGAGCACTTTCAAAGGGATTTAACTTGCTTCATTTCAAGACGAAGTTGTTTTGAATTTGTCTTAAGATATCACAAAGAAAAACAATTATATGAGTATACAAAAAAAAGAAAAAAAAAATTGGAATTTTGAGATTTTAAAATTTGTACATACAATTTTATAATTTCAGACTTAATATTTCAATTAAATTCTTCAAAGTATTCCGAATTAGCACTGTTGTCGTTTGTTTAATTAACGAAATTAAAGTTATGCTTAAATTAAATTATAATCAATCCCAAAATATTTCCGATGTAAGGTAAGTTTGCGTATTCTAAAACTGACTAACGAATACTTGATTTGAGTAAAATCAGGAACAAATTCCTGATTATACAAATAATACAAATAATAATGATTAGAATAATATTAATAATAATAATAGTAATAATAACAATAATAATATAAATAATAACAGGAAAGGAAGGTTATCTTCGGCTCGCCGAAGATTAAATACCCTTGCAGTCATGCATATTGCGTTCATTGGATGCCAGTTCCTATGGATGCTGTATGATATAGTAGTCCGATTTAGATGAAATTTGGTTTGCACATGGGATTTGGTACTAAATGCATGTAGGCTTTATTTGATTGAAATTGCTCAAAAAAAAACTGCAGAGAGAATACACATCTGTAACAAGTTTCATCAAGATAGCTTTAAAACTGAGAGACTAGTTCGCATAGAAACAGACGGACAGACGGACATGGCTATATCGACTCGCCTGTTCACGCTGATCAAGAATATATATACTTTATGAGGTCGGACACGCCTCCTTCAATGCGTTACAAACTTGGTGACAAAATTAATATACCCTCTGCTAGGGTACAAAAAGAAAATTACTCCTGGTTATGTTTTTCTCATTTGAATATTTACAGATACCAGTGTTGCTAGTTTAAAATATTTAGTTTAATATTTTTTAAAGTTCCTTGGGTTTTGGCTTCGAAGTTGTGGGATTTACAAATTGTCTGCATCTTTTTTCTTCGATTTTGTCGCCACGACCCTTCGCCCCTTTTTTGGTTTGACATCAAATAGGACTCGGAACAAAACAACACACAACATAAAAATTAAAAAAAAAATATGTAATTCATCAAATGAAATAATAAAACATAATGCAAAACTGATTATTCAGATTTTCATTTCAATTGAGATGCAAAGTGGCGTGAAATTCAAATGAGTTCAACTCAATTATTATAATAAACTGCTCGTTTTTGCTGCCGATGTCGAATTTTATTCTTTTTAGCTTTTTTCAGTTCCATACTTGTTTTTATTTGTTGAGAAGGTCCCTTTGATTTCAATACAATCCCTTTGTTTGTGTGTGTGTGTGTGTGTGTGTGTGTGTGTGTGAGAGAGAGAGAGAGTGTGAGAGAGAGTGTGGGCTTGTGCCAATTTCAGCCATTCTCATTGGGTGTATAAATTTGCTTTGTAAGATTTTCCGACTTTCGTCACGATTCTTTTGTGCTTTAAACCCGTATAAAATAGCAAATACAAGTAAGAAATGTTACAGTCGAGGCGAGACGACTGTAAAAGACCCCGTAATCATTCTAGGGCGTAATCATTCGTGCAATTCACTAATTTTCGACCGATTGGTCCTGTTTGAGCTAAAGGCTATAGTTGTCCTATCCGGGTCTAATTTCGTAAGGATAAATAGAATCATGGTGTACATATAATATGTAAGTTTGCCTGAGATCAGTTCATAAAAGTAAAGTTTTGCCGTACAAATCACCAATTTTCGATCGATTTGTTCAATGGGAGCTATAGGCTATAGTTGTCCGATCCGAACCAAAGTTGATGAGGATAGTTAGGATGGTACCATACACATAATGTGTGAATTTGGTTTCATAGCTCTAGTCGTTTCCAAGATATGGTGATGTGAAAATTGTTTTTTCACAATATACGGAGGGCGGTAACAATTTAAAATAAACTTCACTTGACGGACTTTCATTCAAAGTTTGGTGCCTTAAGCTCTTGTAGTTTAAAAGATCCAGGTTTTTGAGTACAGGGTGTAAAAAGGGTAAAATGTACACTGTAAAATATAATGTGTTCTCAAAATTCTGAACATCAATTTATTTAATGGAGTCTTAAGTCTAGACCAAAGTATTAAACTTCAGTTTAAAACATCTAAATCTATTAACAAAACAAGTTCTCAAAAGGATTAAGTTACTTAGATTAAAGTATCATAAAATTACTTATCAATATAAGACATTAATTGTATGAACTCCTTAAATAAAGATGTATTTTTGGTTGGAAATTTTGTTCTATTGAATGAAGAACCTAATAAATTAGACTGTGTCTGAAAAATAAAAATAGTTTTTTTCCTGTTTAAGAATCTGGTATTTTTTTTCTTGATCGTAAAGTGTAGAAGGGTAGAGCGTAAGTGAGGGAGATAGACCTATGCCGATGCTGATAGCAAAAGATTCAAGTACAATTGAGTTTTTAAAATACTCGTCTTTTGAGATCGTCGGTGCACGTGACGTCATTGAATCACGCGAAACACGAATAATAATAATATCAGGGATGGACCACAACGAAAGCGCATGCAGGCCGTCAATGCAAGGGATGGAGCGGCAGGACCACACGGCGTTGTTCCACTTGACTTTGGCTTTATTCTAATTATAATGCTCACTCCGAGAGCAAAAAAAAACCATTAAGTGGGAGTATCCCACTCCAACCAGCCCACCTATTGCGTGGCCAATGTCAAGTGCAAAGGTTTCCAAAGCAAAAGTCGTTTACTAGAGGAGAAAGTGGTAAGGGAGGAAGGGAAAGGGAAAGAAATACAGTAAGAGGGGGGAAACAATAACAGCGAAAAGAAGTGTTTTACTGAATAGAACTCTGTTTCAATCTTCTCCTCTTTCTGCGTCTCCTTCTCGGACCGCCTAGTGCGTTAAAGGTAATTGTTTTTCTTTATTTGCTTGACTCTTTCTTCCCTCACTTCGACCCATTCCACCACACTGTTGCATTCTGCATCCTGCGTTCTGCGTCCGCGTCAATTCAATTACAAGTTATTTCACGTTCGCACTGACGTTGACGTTGACGTTGACGACGCTTCCACATGTCGTCAGACGACGGAGGGAATTGTCATTTCCACATCGGAGGAATGGAAAAGCCAAGGCAAGTACAGAGGACTTAGGTCAAAGGACAGACTACGAACTACGAACGACGTAGTACAGTCCTACAGTCCTTTTTCCGGCCCAGGAAATTCGGGCACAAATTGGGGAAATTGAAATTTGAATTGAAAACACGGCTCGTACAAATTATGATGTTGCCCGTGTGCTGCTATAAGTTCCTGTTTCTCAAACTCTAATAACCTGATAATCCCTTGTTCCCTGTACCCTGTTCCATGTGCCCTGTCCCCATGACCCTTCCTTTCTCCCCTTCGTAACATCCCCCGATGTCCTGTACATGTCCGAGCCTGTCCTATAACTTGCATTCGATCACATATTAGTCTGAGCAATACACTCTTCAAAAAAGAATAATTGAAATCAACTTTATTTCTGAAATTTAGACCTTCTGGTCTTTAAAAATAATGAACAAATCGAAATTTCAGTTGAGCAAAGCTCAATTTAAAAATCTTTTTTTAAGACCATTAATCTTTAAATTAGCTCAAATCTATAATAATAAATAAGATCAAACTATTTCTATATAAGATCAGCTTAAAATTAAATTAAATAAAAACAAAAAATTCAAAATCTGACTATTATTAAATTTATGTTATTCGGATATACAAAAATTCTAAATTTATAAATGTGTTTTGTTAATTCAAATTCAATTTTGGTCAGTGTACAGAACAAAATTAGTCCACCCTCTGGAGCAAGCACTCCAGCCATTTCCAACACACGCAGTGTACACTGAATTTATACATATTTATTTGATGTCAAAGAATAGGACAGGAACTTGAGCTTCTATTCATAATATTTGAAAACAATGGCAACTCTAATGATGGGAAAAGCAGCCAGCCCCATGCTCATGCCAAACCTGATGACATGATTAAATCTAGGACAACAAAGGACAATATAGCATTCAAATTAGAAGCTCATTGTCGTACTTTGTTGCCAAAGTAGCGGCAACAGAGTGCTGCGAGCAAGCAGCTTTGTTCCATCACACAATGGGAGCACAAATGATGCCTAAACAGTCAGTGTACGGCCACTGTACGGCCACCACTGCCTATTTTGTACACGTACTATAATCACTTGGATCACAAAAGTTTGTAGAATTCACCGCAAATACACACACTCGCACACATACTATATACGTACGATGTACGTGTTCACTGTACATTGAGCTCTGCTCTGGTTTGTCAATGATACGGACAACAACGATCATCAATCGGGCTCATCAATCTTCATCCATTACCTCACGCTTTACAATAACGTCCAATAATTTTCACACTGTGGCACTATGGAATTGTGAAATTGTGGGGGCGGGTTCGACGAGTAGGCAAGGCAAGAGCAACCCTCGAGAAAAATTTGAAACTTTTTTTCTTGAGGACAAATACAGGTGCTTTTTACTTCACAGAGCCGCACACAGAGAAAAATTTCATTTAAAAACAAGAAAGAATGCTATAGTCGCCTCGCGACTTTAGGATACCCGTTACTCAGTTTAATTATATTATTAACAATGGGATACGATAATAATAATAGTACAATCGTTTAGGCAATCGACCGTAGTGAGTTTAATTTAGATGGCTTGGGAAACACAGAAAATTTTCATACAAATTCATATTTACAGCGTATTTTTGACCGATTGTCCTTATGGGAGCTATACGATATAGTTGTCTGATTTGGATCAAACTTGGTCAGTATATGTAATCCCTAGACGTGTACTTTCTGTGTCAATTTGGTTTAAATAGCATTGCTAACAAAAAAGTTTTCTATACTAAAACATGGTATTTTTACCTGTTTTTACCTTTGTATGCACATAGAACGCCCTAAAGTGGGCGTGTCAAAGACAAAAACAAACTTGTACTGCTTGGGCATTTTATCTCTCGTTTGCGACCACTCGGGCCTTTCTAGCTCTTATAGTCTCAGAGATCCTTTTGTTCACACAGACAGACAGACGGACGGACGGTCAGACGGACGTGGCTATATCGACTCGGCTAGTCATGCTGATCAAGAATATATATACTTTATGGGGTCTGCCATGCCTCCTTTTCCCTGATACATACATTCCAACAAATACAATATACCCTTTTACTCTACGAGTAACGGGTATAATTAAGGTCTTGAATTAAGTAAAACTTTAGACCAAATAAAATTTTATTTAAACAGGTTAGAAAGGCTACAGTCGAGGGAGCCGTAAACACTCTCTGTACAAGACTCTGTACCCATTCTAGATCGATGTCTCCTGTCAGACAAATCTGACATGACTCAAATTGATAATATAATCAGAAATTATGAAATCTAAAAATCAATCATTAACTTATTGTTGTTTTTCTTATTTTTCCTTATTTTCTTTGTATTTGCAGGTGAAATAAGGAGTCAAAACAAGATCTGGAACGGAAGGAGCTATCCATGCTAAATGCCTGGGAATTATTTGTCTTGCTATAAATCTATTGGGTTCGGGCTCATTCCCCATTATAGCACTAAGCGTATCTAAATTATAAACTGTCAGATAGGCACACGCCAAGAGTTAGGAGTTCTTGTGGGGTTCATGTTTGTGTGTGTGTGTGTGAGTGTGGGTGTGTTTAGAAAGCGGAAAGCATTGGCAACAGCTTCCTTTGCAGTATTCCATAATTCATTTCGTTTCCCATCCCCATCCCCATCCCTTTCACTTTCCAATTCCCATTTTCATTCTCTTGCCTTTCCCTACTCTTCTTTCCTTACCTATTCTAACTTAAAATCCAAAAATTCAAAAACGATGACGATGTCGACTTCGCATTTAATTTCCATGCGCGTGAGTCTGTCAGAATTATATCACTATAAATATTCTTCATGTCTAAATATAGCATTTATGATTTCCCTGAGAAATAATTTATAAAAACTCTGAAAAGTTTTGACAAAATATCCAAATTTTCTAGAACAAAGGCAAAACGAAAATAAACCATCTGCACCCACACCTCTCCCCCCATCGCTTGCATAATCACCATCATCATAATCGTACAGTAAAACACCACGACCAACAAAACAACAACAAACTACAGAGGGGCCACATTCGTCAACAATAAAAGCATCTCTTTAAGATTTTTCCCCCATGTGCAATCCACCCGGCACACGCCACCCGACTTCCTCCCCTTGGTTGCCTCATACCCTGTACCATAGAGCACCAATTACAGTGTACACTAATTTCAGTCCCAAGCTTGAACTATACTAGGCAACAATATCAGTTGCCCCTTGATATCCCCAAAACTCGCCAAGGTTACATTCGAGCGAGCCGACCGTAAAAGACGTCGTACTCATTGTAGTGCGCGATTTTTCATACAAATCACCAATCAAATCACCAGGTAGAGGCTATTGTTCTCCGATTCGAGCCAAACTTGGTGAGGATAGTTATAATCATAATATACCCATAATGTGTGAGTTTGGTTGCGATCGCACAACTAACAATATATGTATTCATATAAATCACCAATTTTCGAACCATTTGGCCTATGGGAGCTATAGGCTATAGTTCTTTGATCCGGATCAAACTTGGTGAGGACAGTTATAATGGTACCATAAATTTAATGAGTGAACTTATTCATAAAGACTGACGGAGAGACCGATTGATGTACTTAGATTATATATCGACTCTGTCTGTTAATGCTCATATATGTATATATATATGTATGTATGTAAAGGGTGTTTTTGTTAGAGGTATAGAACTTTAAGTTGGCATCACTGTTCAAGATGGTTCAACGCTTGCAAATTGTGAAAAATTACTTTGAAAATGGTGCTTCTGTGAAGAACACGTTTTGCGCACTACCTCCCGTTTTTCAGTTGTTCAACGATGAGGCTCACTTCTGGCTGAATAAAGATAATCCTCATGCCTATATCGAAACACCATTGCATCCGGAAAAACTAACTGTTTGGTGCGCTTTATGGGCCAAAGTGGTCGAAAATTGGGCCTCTAGGTTAGACTATGTCCGGGCCAGCCGTGGCGGCCATATGTATGCCTGAAATTATATTTGAGATGTAATGCCATGAATTGATCTATCAAATTAAAAAGTCATTCCAATATCTTTGCCATCGTTATGTTATTCCAATTTAAAGTTCTATACCCCTTAAAAAACACCCTATATATACTTATTGAGGTTGGCCAGAAAATTGATTTAATTTAATTAATTTAATTATGGAAATCAATTTAAATAACTAACTGAACAAGCTTAGGTGATTGTTTTAGTATAAGTAAAAGGGTCTTCAGCTCACTTGATTTTAGATTTATATACAAGTTCATGTATATTATGCTATACTTATTCATTCCGTAGAGAATCCGTCCCACCGCCAGTTAGCCTGTCCGGCTGTCTATTGCCGCAACGGTGAAATTTGTGGTCGAGAAGTTAAATTTATTTACGATTTTAGGAGGACATTAGCAGAGGCCGCCGACTCAAACTCCGAGTTTAGGTTCAGGTTCGAGTACAGTTCCAATTGCTAGTTCATCTGCATCACCTTTTAGAATTGATTGCAATTAAGGCTATGCTTGGATCGGTTTTGGTTTAGATCCAGGGTCGGTTCGATTTTGGCCCCGGAAATGGCTTTGCATGAGCTATGAGACTGGAATGGGTCATGACGTTGATGGCTAATTAACCAGCTTTTGCCTCAATCCAAAAGTTTCTTACTTATGGGTACAAGTCGTTACCGTATACGGAGTCGGAGCAAACGGCTATCAAAACTTTGCTGACTTTGCCACCCTCAGCCTCCGCCTCCGCCTCCGCATTCGCCCCTCTTCCACTATTAACCCAACTATTACCCTGCCCAACTCTATATTTGTAGCATTAAATATCCAAATGTTACAACTTTTCGCAAATCGAGTGATTATTCAGAGGCTTTAAAAACCATTCGCTCATAATTGCAATTATGTAGGTCGTACCGTACGGCGTACGCAGGGAACGTGTGGCCACTTTATCGGTTCATCCCTTAGCATCCCTTAAGGACATCAGTACTCTACTTTGTACAGAGCAGAGTACTCACAATTACAGTTACACTTCATTTGGTTTCAGTGTGCTTTCAGTGTGTACTCTCAAGTCAATCCAAAAACCTACAAACTTCAAGTGGTTCACGCGATACGTCGGATTTTTGCAAAAAACAATAACATTTGGCAAAAAAATACAAGTAAGAAATACTACAGTCAAGCGAGCCGACTGTAAAAGACTCTGTACTCAATCCAAATTTGTGTGGCTCTAGCTCTTATAGTCTCTGAAATCTAGGTGTTCATACGGACATACGGGCATTGCTATATCGTGTCGGCTTTTGATGGTGATCAAGAATCAATATAGTTTATAAGGTCGGTATGCTTCGTTCTACCTCTCTTTTAGTATTGGGTCTAAAAATCTTTTTCGAGATTCATTGTTTTTATACTCTCTCCGTTCTCCCACAATGAGCAAAAAACTAGACGTCTCGAAAAAATTGATGTTTTAGGCGAATATCTCAGTAACTATGGCACTTAGGAACACCAATTTTGATATGCAGGTTTCTAGAAACAGCGCGAATGCAATGTCAATTAAATTTTTGGGCTGCCACGCCCTCTTTTCCCACAAGAAACAAAATAATTTTTAAACTTCAATGCCGATTTTAAGGCATATGTTGTAATTTCAAATTCGTTTGGAGACAAAATATATCAAACTATCCTGAAAGTTTGAAATAAATCGGACAATAAACAAAAGAGCTAGACACAAAACAAAGTTTATAATTGAACGCAAAGCCAATGCATGTGTGCAAGCGAGACAGAAACATACAAACATGTGAGCGAACGTTTTCGCTGCTTGTGTAGCGGCAGCGCTGCCTGCGAATGCTGGCCGTGTCGACCAATTGTATATGTGTTACATGTACACATATACATATGTATGTATGTGCATACATATATTGTCAAATGTATATATGTGTGTATACATACAATTAGATGTTTTTGTTTCAACGTCTTTTACTGCAAGTACTATCAGTTGATATTTTAGGATACCGATTTTATTAAAATGATCGGGAATAAAATGCAGAGAGTATTCTTCGGTCGGGCGTGCTCGACTGTACTCTTCTTTCTTGTTTTTTCGTAAACTGTTATAACCCAAACCATCATCGGTTCGAAAACATAACAATTAAACTCATAATTAATTATTTTATTAAACATAATGTATGTTTCTTTACTGCTTTTTGTGAGAGCTATACGATAGCACATTCATATTTATACCAACATTTTTTAGGATGTGTAAACATACTTGAGATATATAAGATATTTTAGAATCTAAAGACTTATTCATGGTAAATATAAATAATGCGTTTGGTTTTCCAAATTTAATTGGAAGGAACAGAAGCAAACGTTTTGTATCTTTAAAGATAAAATAGTTTTACTTACTGAATGTAAATATTGCACTTTGTTTCTTCAATGGGAGCTTCATGATATAGTAGTCCGATCTAAACAATATTGGTTTGTACGATATATGACAAACCCTCTAAGTTTAATTGACGTAAAGTTGTTCTAATCGTTTCTCTAAGTTATAGGGTATCGAACCGTCGGCGCACTCTACTAATCATAGATACACTTCTATATAATGTCTCGCTAGGGGCATATTTATCGAACTCTTCACTTAGGCCTCTAGATCTTTTGGTTTTATATGCGGTATATTTTGTAATGTCATTGTTTCTAATAATAGATATTGGATAGACTTTTTATTCTGATCTCATCCATTCAAATCTAAAAGCCTTAGGCCATCACCGTCGTCACCCTTGCAATATGAAAACATTTCTTACCTCATTCGCACCTAGTATTTATAAAGTTACTGAGACAGCCACGCCTTTCCTCTCTCCCTAAAGGGGTTTCAGATAGTTTGTTTATTGTTTTCAAATATTCTGTTATTTTCCCCAACATTTTCTAAAACTGAATCCGTTTTATTTCGGGTTGCGTCCGATTATTCTTGTGTTCCGTCTTTATCTACACAGAAAACGAGTAACAGTCGAACGAGGCGACTGTAAAAGACCCCGAACTCATTATAGTTCGCGTTTTTCCACATAAATCAACCTTCGTCGACCGATATGTGCTATGGGAGCTATAGACTATAGTTGTTCGATCCTAACCAAACTTGGTGAGGATAGTTATAATAAAAACAAGTAAGAAAGACTACAGTTGAGCGAGCCGACTGTAAAAGACCCCGTACTCATTCTAGTGCGCGTTTTACCATACAAATAAGTAGTTTTCGAACGATTTGTCCTATGGGAGCTATAGGCTATAGTTGTCCGATCCGGACCAAAGTTGGTGAGGATAGTTATAATGGTACCATACGCATAATGTGTTAGTTTGGTTGCAATCGCTCAACTAAAACTTCATGCCATGAGGATAGTTAGATAGGTACCATACACACAATGTGTGAATTTGGTCTCCCTAGCTCTAGTCGATTTCAAGTTATGGTGATGTGAAAATAGTTTTTTACAATTTGCGGGGGCGGTAAGGGGCGTGGCAAAGATTTGAAATAAACTTGATCTGCTCGCGAAGCAGACGGACTTTCATTCCAAATTTGGGGGCTCTAGCTCTTGTAGTTTAAAAGATCTAGGTGATCATACAGACGGACGGACAGACGGACAGACAGACAGACGGACAGACGGACATCGCTATATCGTCTCGGCTGTTGCTGCTGATCAAGAATATATATACTTTATGGGGTCGGAAAAGCCTCCTTCTGCCTGTTACGCACATTTCGCTTCAGACAAACTTAATAGACCCCTATACTCTTTTTTAGAGTACGGGGTCTAAAAAGTGTTACCCAGCCTAAAATTCTATGTTATAGCTGTGCTTTTTATACTCGTTATTCGTAGAGTATTACTAGTACTATATACTAGGAGTGCTAGTAACAATCTGAACGAACAACAGGGTCTCAGAGACTATAAAATCTAAAAAAGTTGTCGACTAGGTTTGTCAGAAGCGGAATGAGCGTAACACGCAGAAGGAGGCGTGGCCGACCCCATAAAGTATATTAATTGTTGATCAGCACCAACACCCGGTACGATATAGCAACACCCTTCTGTCCGTATGAACACCTGGATATCAAAAACTGGAATGAGAGCTCGTCTATAATGTACGGAGATCAAGTTTATTTCAAATATTTGTCACTACCCCTATGACATCATAACTTGGAAACTACTAGAGCTATCCTGACTAAATTCACACATTATGGTATGGTACCATTGTCACCATTGTAGCATGTCCAATATGTTGAATACACACTGTAACCTCTAGTTACATAACCTAAGCGTTAAATATCAAGAGTGTTACAATTAATTTGCAACGCAATCACTCGGGTAAGCTGAGCGTCACCATTGACCAACAATGGGTCAATGCTGATTCCGAGAGAGTTCGACACATTGACCAACATATGTCATGCGACCCATTATTATATACTTATATATATAAGAATCCGACATAAGAAGAATTATGTTTAAATACCAGAAGAAAGAGCGTAATAAATTATTCATGCTATAACGTGGATAAATATATCCTATAGCTCCCATTAGTTAAGATTATTCTCGTGCGAGTGCCAAAAGTTAACATAAACTGATTACAGTGAAACTTCTTTTACGAGGACAATATATTACTGAATTTGATCATGCGTTAAAGCCATATGTCTCCCTCATAGGCGGACACTCCTTCGACCAGACAAATTTGCTCGACGGTAGGTGTCTGCTTATGAGAGTTTTCACTGTATCTAAAAAAATAAAAAAGGTCATGGGTGTTACTTAAGATCCGACTTGTAGACAAATTTTTCTATGGTTACGGGTAATCTCGACTGTGAAAGCCCCATTGCTGCTGCAATCATACCTACATATATGTATGTATAGTCCCAGTCCCAATAATACAATAGTCGTGTCGTATAGTGGACGAACGCTTATAGGCTGTCCCCTAATTCATTTTGTAGAAAAAAGCATTTACATTTCCGCGAGAAATTTATGAATTTTATGACATTTATGGATGTGTTGAGCATTTCCCTGCGTTCGAGCGTATAAAATATAGACGAGTCGATCAATGGGAAACGCCTACATCCAAAACCTGGACGGTTCATAAATTGTATTTTCTTTATATGAACATACATACGTATATATGTATCTGTATCTACGTATGTGTTATTATGTGTATAAGCAAAAGCGTGTACATGTTCATCTATATTTATGAGGTTTTTGGATTTCAATAAGTAGCGTATATACATGCTCGTACTCATCGTGTGGGATGAGAAATATTCAACTATTCGTATGTTCATTGTATTAATATTCGGCAATATAGTATATATGTAAGTTGGTTATATCGAATTAAGTATTATTTTAAAACGCTTCTATTCAAAAACGTATAAAATCTATATTTTTGTAGAAGCTAACAATAAAACCCTTGAAAAATACTTCTTGGATCATAGAATCGTCAAAAGTTTTGAGAGTTTCAACTAAGCTTTCGTCACTAGTTAAGATATTTTCATGTGCAACTTTCTTGAGATCTGTAAGATATTACTATTTTCATCCCTAGTTTAAGGATCTTCTCGTTATTGAGTTCTATACTTCCGTTTTAGGTATACGAAAAGAAAAAGAAAACTGTTCAGGAATAGAGTAGGAGTGTTTCTTTTAGATAATCTGATCTAAATAAACATCAGTACAGATTTTCCGAACTCTTCTTGGCCACAATCCACAGTGTGACTTCACATTTTCTTTTTACATTTGCAATTTGCATTTGCGTTAGACTTTTCATTCATAAATTTCGCATTTAAAAATAAAACTGTTGAATATGAAGAGCACTGCGATTGAAAAAACCGTTCCCGTTGCCGTTGCCGTTCCCGTTCCCGCTCCTATTCCCGCTCCCATTCCCGATACCATTCACGTTCTAAATCCAATTCCCGATGTGAGGCCAACGTTGTCTGCGTTGGCATCGCAAGGTTAACGCATTTTGATTAATATTAGAATATTTTCAGTATGCATTTTTTTTATGCATTTCCGGTGTGTTTTGCTGCTGCTTTTTTACGTTGACCCTCTATATAAATACAAGTAAATACTTATATATATATAAAAATAAATTTACATACATATAATTGTACATTTGAATGAAACCAAGTTCTTAAGCGAATTACTACTTAAATTAGGATTACAAAGGTCGACAATCTTTAGTGAACTTATGATCTGTTGAGTAAATTTACTCAATAAAAATTACTTAAAGCATGGGTACTTAGTACATCCATAAGATTTCAGTTCTTAATATTACTGTAGATTCCGATTTATCAGTATTGTAAGATATCTTTACACTCTCGCATTTTAAACTGGATAATTTTTAGATACGATCTAAAATACTATATAAAAGCTATATGGTAAAGTAGTTCAATTTGGTCAAATTTGAGCCGATGTCTGTAGTATTAACATGTATTGTTATTTACCTTCATAAATTTATAAACTATCTAATATAGTGATCTAATCCAGCCATAGATATATGCAAGAACGGATTGTTCCAAGCTACATCAAAGTAGTTTTAAAACTGAGAGATTAGTTTGCTAGTTTTATTTACCTTTTGCACAGTTACCGATTTATTTGAAAAGAAATTTTTATGTTTAAGTTAAAACTTTAAAAGTTGTAAAAATGTAATCAATATCTAGTCATAAACTGTATTTATTTCTTAATAATTTGCAAAATTTTTATTGGAAGGGGGTTAAATTTGATTTCAAAGGTAAAATTTTAAATAGTATGAAAAAGTTAGTTATTTTTAAAGCTATCCTAACCATATTTACAGGGAACATGTGGCTAATTTCTCATACACCTGTCATAGGAATTACAGGTGAATAATGTGAGCTTAGTGTGAAAATGGTTTCAATTCTTAAGATATTTTTATCAAACTCACAGAGTACATGCATGGTATCAACTTACACAGTTTAAAAAAATTTGGTTACGATGTGAACACTTTTTATTACACCTGAATTAGAAACAGGTGAACAATCAAAGTGCAAACTTTAATTAGTAAGAGAATAAGTAAGAAAGGCTACAGTGGAGCGAGCCGACTGCAAAGACCCCGTACTCATTCTAATGCGCATTTTACCATACAAAATAGTAATTATTGACCAATTTGTCCTATGGGAGCCATAGGCTGGTTATAATGGTACAATACACATAATGTGTTAGTTTGGTTGCAATCGCTCAACTAAAACTTCATGTCTCCATACAAATCACCAATTTTCGGCCGATTTGTCCTATGGAAGCTATTGGCTATAGTTGTCCGATCCAGACCAAACTTGGTAAGGATAGTTATGATGGTACCATACACATAATGTGTGAATTTGGTCCCGATAGCTTAAGTCGTTTTCAAGTTATGATAATGTGATAATAGTTTTGCAAAATTTGCTTGACATATGGACGGATTTTCATTCCAAATTTGGCGGCTCTAGCTCTTGTAGAAGTTCCAGGTTTTCATACAGACGGACAGACGGACAGACGGACTTCGCTATATCGACTCGTCTGTTGATGCTGATCAAGAATATATTTATGGTCGGCAACACCTCCTTCTGCCTGTTACGCACATTTCGCTTTAGACAAACTTAATAGGCCCCTCTATTCTTTTTAAAGTACGGTGTCTAAAAATTGTTGTTTTTAAAGCTTTCTTACCCAAATATGCAGTGAACATGTAAAATTTAATTTCTCACCAACTGATCAACTTTCGTTAGGATCAGACTATTTTATCATATAAAAAAAATCGGTCGAAGATTGGTATTTGTATGGGAAAATGCGCACGAGCACGGGGTCTTTTACAGTCGGCTCGCTTGTAGTTTTTATACCCGTTACTCGTACAGTAAAGGGGTATATTGAAATCGTTGGAATTTATGTAACAGGGAGAAGGAGGCATGGCAGACCCAATAAAGTATATATGTATATTCTTGATGAGATCACAAGCTGAGTCTATAAGCCATGGAAGTCTTGTCTGTCCGTATGAACAAGCAGATTTAAGAGGTGGTAAGAGCTACAAGTTTGAATTTAGTCAGTATCGACTCGACAGCTAGTCAGTCAATTCAAGAATCTCTTTTGCCACGCCCCATTCGCCCACAATGAGCAAAAAACTAGACACACCTCGGAAAAAATCGATGTTTTTGACGAATATGGCACTTAGGAATACCAACCATTAAAATTTTTGGGCAGTCACGGCTCCTTTTCCCTAAAGAAAATATACAACTTTCAAATTTGCAGGCCGTTTTTAGGGCATTTCTTCTTTTCTCAAAGTATTGTAATTTGAAATTCGTTTCGAGACAAAATATTTCAAACTATCCTGAAAGTTGCATATAAATTGCGTTTATAATTGAACGCAATGTCAATGCACATACATATATATGTATGCGCATACATAGAATGTCAAACGAATATGTATGTGCATACATACAATCAGATGTATTTGTTTCAACGTGTTTTACTGCAAGTACTCCCAATTGATATACTCGGATACCGATTTTATTAAAATAATCGGGAATATGATGCAGAGAGTATTCTACGATCCGGCGGGCTCGAGTGAACTTTACTTTCTTGCTTTCTTTAGAAAGGTCATAAACATGCCCTAAATATGAATTACTATGAAAAACTTTTGCGTTGACCAAGCAATCTTAGTGAAACTCACACAGAATATATTTGTCAATAATGTCGTATAGCTCCCATAGAAACGATCGGTCAAAAATACACTCCAAATATGAATGAATTTAAAAAAGTTATGCGTTGACGAAGCTGTATTAATCAAACTCAACCAAAATTCATTATTTAATAATATAAACATACTGACAAAGTTTCGTCCAAATCGGCCGATTATATCGTATAGCTCCCATAGGGACGATCGGTCGAAATAATGATCTAAATATGAATTTGTATGGAAATTTTCTGTGTTTACCAAACCGTCTTAGTTAAACTCACTAAGGTCCATTGTCTAAACGATTGTTCGATTATTATTATCATACCCCATTGTTAATAATAAAAAAATAAAACTGAGTAACGGGTATCCTAAAGTCGCGAGGCGACTATAGCATTCTATCTTGTTTTTGACTAATTCCGGCTACAGATTTAGTTATCCGATTTGAATCAAAATTTGGTAAGTCTATATATTCCATTGATTTGTACTCCCTGTGAAAAGTGGGTGAGTCAAAGAAATGAAACAGACATATGGAAAGGCGGACTTGGGTTTAGCGACTCGGTTATTGATGGTGATTATGAATGCATATTCTTCCTGGGATATGCCACTCCACCTTCTCCCTATTACATTCTAACGATAACAGTATACACATTTACTCTTTTCGAGTAACGGGTATAAAAAGTACGACAGTGCACGTGTACAATACCGTTATGAGCTCAGTTCGCTGGTATAAAATTTGTTTGATACCGACATATACACATACATATGTACATATGAATGTATGTACGTATGTGTATACTTATTTATATATGCATATATTTATATATACACGAGCTTTTGTTATTTAGTATTCGTGTATGTGTTCCCGCTTGTGTTAGTGCAAGCCAGCACAATACACGTTCTCACATATACAGTTAGGTGAGACGGCAAAATGTATTTGTTTTCTATTGGCAGAACGATGGGACTCTCACACAAACACACACATACTCCTACATATATGTATGTCTTGTTTACTTGTATTCTGGGAACATGGCTGCTGCTTTGTGGGTTAGAACCACACAAATACTTGTGAATCTGTAGGTATTGAGGTGTGCCCTAAAAGTGAACGTGAATGTGTATGTGCACCTGTATAACTGTATTCCTGAATACAAGGCTTAAACCCACATTTCAATGTCTGTGAGTGTGGGTAAGTCAATGTACAGCAACGAATATTGAAATTTGTGTGTTTGCGTGTTGAAATTTAATAAATGATGCTAATACTTGAAAAGATTTACCTTAACAGAAAGCATAACAATGTAATTGCACAAATATTTAATCTGTATACTCAGTATTTTTATGTATGGTATTTAAATACAGATTGGTTTCATCTGGCGTGTTCACAGCTCACATGTCATCGAATTTAAGTTTTGGCAATAAAACCAATGTTTTAGGTTAGGTAAACTTAGTTTTCTTTTCTAGGGTTTTTTCCAAAACAAGCTCTAAACTAAATAGGCCAAACAGTGTAACCAATCTGTTACCCCGTTGTAAACACCCTTCGGCTTATTTAAATTCTGAAATGCAGGGTTGAAGTTTTCTATTTAGCTTCAAATGTTAATACAGTATGTTAATGTTTTTGTAATGATAACCTGGCAGTTACCACTTATGTAGCATTAAATATCAGATGCGCCCAAAATTCGTGGCCGGGGTGTAACGTTGGTAGGGGTAAATAGGAAAAACATAACGGGTAGAAAAAGCCTAGTCAAGCCAGAGTATATGCAGATTGTGTCAGAGTTTTCATTAGGCAATCTTCAGCAACGTCATTCATCAGCGCCGAACTCGGTATCGGTATCGGTATCGGTCCCAGTCTCGGTCTCGGTCTCGAACTTGGGTTGAGATTTGGACTCATAGTCGACCATTCCGCTCCGTTCAGTAAATCTGGTAGATAAGCATCACATTAGCGTGATTTCAAGCCGATTAGCTTAGGGAAAGTGCACACTCATCATTCCCGAAACCGCTTCTCACTCATACTTATTGTCATTGCCGCTATAAGCGGGTTGAGCTTTGCTTTGACGACATTACATTGATAATGAACGAGTTCCATATTCAACAATGACTGAATGACAAAAAAAGTATGTATATATTTCGACCCTCTTAGATGCATCGTCATCAAAACTTACAAGAATCGCAGTCCAAAAACAGCCATTTTACAAGCGATCTTAACGTACCCAAAAATATATAGAGAATACCACATCCAAGACCAGCTTGAAATAGTTTTAAAACAGCAGCATTAGAATTTTCAATATATAAAGCAAATGAACTCACATCAACTGAGATAACTTAATGTCTAAGAAATACATTGAGAACATAAATTATTTAAAAACGTAAAAATATCAATGTATAAGAGTGACTTAACATAATTCTAATTGAAATACTCCTGAATTTTTAAAGTACGTAATAAAGTTTTCTTCAAATAACATAAAATGTGAAATAATCCCATAGAATCCCCCCACAATCCCACATCTACATATTCCTTTAATTTATACTAATATTATGAAGAAATATAAGGTAACTTTTTTTTTCTAAATGATATTCTTACCTAGTAATACAATTTTAAATCGAATTATAAAAGTAGTCTAGGACATGATATTTGCTTATGATTTGGTTGCTGAAATAAGACATCTTTATTAATAAAGCCGTTAAAAGGAGAACTAGATTTCATAGATACAGAAAGCAAACGGAAGGGTAATAATGGAATTGAAAATCATATTTATATAGATCAAAATGATCGGATCTGCCACGATCGTAAATCAAAATATAATATAAAAATCTATTATCAATTCGATTTTACATTTCTTACATAAAGACAAATTTACCCCAAAACCAGGCAAAATGCAACGTTTAGATACTTTCTATCGATTGTAATTTATGCTGACTCATTTAGTAATCAAAAATTCATATAATTTTCAAACCGATTAAACCACTTGGGAACTACAACTGTGCTAATGTTAGCATAACATCAGAGGTGAGATACAAGTTTCGGCAGATGCTAAGATACAGGTACAGAGTTAGACATGATGCTAAGTGAATCTATCTTTGGTGTCCGAGGCTTTTGACAGAAGCGCGATAGCCAGGGCCCGGATGGGAGAGTGAGAGAGACAGAGAGACAGAACGGCAGTGGAGAAAATGGGAAAATAGAAAGAAAAGCTTATTGTTCCAAACTTGAATGCCAAACGTAGCACAAAAGCAGTGCAAAAGAAATTGAAGCATGATACAAAAAAAATGTTGAAAGAGAATTCAGAAGAGCAGAATGGAACAGAAAGCAGACAGAGACTACACACACAAACACACACACACACACACACAGACAGATAAATATACAATGAAAGAAAAGCTGAAAATAAAGGGAAAGCAGAATAATACAACTTTGTGTTGACACAAAGCCAGGAAAATGCAAAATAAATGTAATGAATAGAAAACAGCAGAATGAAATATAGTATGTATATAATAAAGCCAAAGAATAAAGTCATTCATTCAACACACACACGCACACACACACACACACACACACACACACACACACACACACACACACACACACACACACACACACACACACACACACACACACACACACACACACACACATAAATACATACACGTTCTTGTATGAGAAAGCCAAGAGTCCAGGGACCTGGTCATATTTATTTTGCTAATTCCTTCGGCTAATAGAGTATTTCTACTAAATATTTTGCACTCCAAAAGTATTGAAATTTTTTGTTACGAGTATACCCAGAGTAAGCGGGTACAAAGGTTCGTTGAGAATGATGTAATTCGAACTGAATATTGTTTTTTCAATTGGGCGTTAGATCCCTTATGGATAAATCGACTTTAATATTTTTTGCTTCAGTATAGAAAAAGTGTAACATTTCTTTTACCAATTAAAACTTTTTGTTTATGATGTGGTTTAATGTGTCTACCCAATTGATCGACTATATCATATATGTATCTCCCTTTGAAATATTCGATCAAAATCCAGTGACTATAATGGAGACAGTTGTCACGTAATTTATCACTGTGAATAGTCAGAACAAATCAGGATCGGACAAAGCTTTAACTAAACTTTAACAATTAGACCCCCATATTGATTTCTCTAAGAAAACGAGAAGGATAACTTTTTTCTAGTAAGCTATTGAAATTTGCATTAAAAATAAAACCAACGTATTATTATTTTTCGAATTTGTTAAACCAAAATCTAACAAATGTCGTTCTGCACGAAAGATTTTAATGCTTTTGTCACTTTTGCAAAAATTCGAGCTATTATTTAAATGTGATGCAGGTTTGTTTACGTGCCGGTTCTCCAGAGGGTCTGCTTGACAAAGATTTTGAAATAATGGGAGGGTGAGTGACTGATGCGTGACCTTGGGTCCTGAAAAGCATTACAAATAAGGTACGCTTACTCGGTAAGGGTTTCAAACGTAACCTTCTTTTATACGACCGAAATTAAGCTGAATTCAATTCCATTAACATACGGAGACACTCAACGTTCAGCTGATAAAAATGCATAAATTATTTAAAAATTGCCCTAAGCTACCGTCACCATTGTGACACAATAATGTAACAAATTTTCTCCATTTCTCCATTTGGTAAAAGATAATTACAACAAATTTCAAGGTTAAATTTAAAGTTCAAAACCTACAGATATCTCTTTTACACAATAAAAAAAAAAAAATAATTAATAATATCTTAAAACTACTCATATGTAGAATATCAGCCAAACTCAAATATACACTGGTTCGCATTGAAACTGACGGACAGACGGACGGATGGCTGTTGATACTGATCAAGAATATATATATAATTTCTGTTGTTGAAAACGCCTCCTTCTACCTGTTACGCACATTTCGTTTCTGACAAACCTAATAGACCACCCTATTGTTTTTGAGTACGGGGTCTAAAAAATTATGCAAGGAAAAAAATCTCTGTGGTCATGCGGTACTCTCTGCTCTACAAGGGTTTCAGAGCTATAGGAGCTAGAACCCCCGACTTTCGAATGAAATTCATTAAGACATTCCGCAGAAGCAGTAAAAGCAGTGGTATATGGTGGTATTAATTGCTATTATTTAAGTATTTAATAAATATTTACCTGGCTAATTAATTGACTGCGAATGAGCTGCAAATGTCGAATCATTTCAGAGACATTTCGATCCTTCTCGTGGGTTCGATGTAACTGAATTCCAGTTGTCAGCGAAATGTGATCTCTGTAAGGAATTCAATTGGAGTCATTAGTCAAAGGTCATTTGCATGGAATCATTTCCTATAAAATTATTTCAACAAGTCTAAAACTCATTACAGTATTAGTTACGATTTCCTATTGGAAAATTGTCCAACCAAACTTTATAAAAGCATTCACAGACACACACACTTACACACACACACATACACATACACACACACACAACCGAAAACTACCAATAATTTTGACTATCTGCACAGTGGTGCAAGTTAGACATTATTATGAAAGTTGCTTCAACCGTTTGAGCTTTTACCTTACTATACAGAAAATTAAGAGGAACAAGGAGGTTATATAAATCCTAAATAATGTCGGAAGAAGAGTCATTCCGTACTGATAAAAGTTCGTATGATTTGTAGCAATATTCGAACATATTTGTCAAGTTTAGGACAAAAGTTACTCATTAAAAATATTTTAGATTATTTACTCATTACCGGGACTTAACTATTAAGTTCTTATTTTAATAGTTATATTCTGAACTCGTACTCGTACTCGTTCAAGTTCAAATAAAAATTGCTTCAGTTTAATTCGATTTTTTTTGTGCACTATAATTTAGCTACTGTGCACTGTGGCACGTCCGCCGGGCCTTCCGCTCATCAGACCCACGCTCAGTATAGGTTCAATTGGTCCTTGCCCCGCCCCGCTCCGTCCTGCTTCGTTCAAGTGTCAGATTGCTTTAGATTGTTGCTAAATAATTGAATACTGCAAACGGAAATGGTGAATATAGTTAGAGAGGTTACAAATTACGGCCACAGAACTCCAATATCCACAAAATCCTAATCCGATTGGTGGACAGCTTTTCATTAAAGAAGCATATTTTAAGCCAAACGGAGTAACTACTAGAGAACCTGTTCGATGTCTTTAACAGGCTGATCCTAATCATAATAACTGCTTTCAAATGCTGACACTTCCATATAGGTTTTTGGACACCGGCAAAAAAAAGTTATAAAATGAATATTTCGGCACAAGACGTAGATGTATTTTTTTTTAATTGTTTTTAAAAAATAAACAAATAGGAAAGGCTACAGGCGAGCGAGCCGACAGTTAAAGACCCCGTACTCCTTCTAGTGCGCGTTTTTCCATATAAATCACATATTTTCGACCGATTTGTCCTATGGGAGCTATAGGCTATAGTGGTCCGATTTGGCCCAAACTTGGTGAGGTTATAATGGTACCATACACATAATGTGTGAATTTGGTATCTCTAGCTTTAGTCGTTTTCAAGTTATGTTGATGTGAAAGTTGTTTTTTTTTTTTAATTTGCGGGGGCGGTAGTGGGCGCGGCAAAATTTTTAAAAGAAACTTGCACTGCGTACACTACAGACGGACTTTCAATCCAAATTTGGTGGCTCTAGCTCTTGTAGTTTAGAAGATCCAGGTGTTCATACAGACGGACGGACGGACAGACGGACATCGCTATATCGTCTCGGCTGTTGATACTGATCAAGAATATATATACTTTATGGGGTCGGAAAAGCCTTCTTCTACCTGTTACGCACATTTCGCTTCAGAGAAACTTAATAGACCCCTATACTCTTTTTTAGAGTACGGGGTCTAATAACTGCTGCATGTGTGCTTTCCTAGCTGTTATCCAGTCATTCCGGCGACTTTTAAATATTAATAATTTTAAAAATGACTATTTTGGAATCAACTTACCTCGTTGGCTTCAACAATGGACTTTGTTGGGAAATAATTTGCCTGCCAAAATGCTCAGAGACTTGGGCTGGAACCGTGACGCGTGGCAACTCTGTTAGAGTTTCTTCGTTGGAAAACCTATTCAAGGGCGAAACGGGGTCCCCGACGGTCGGATGATCCGTGAGAACGAGACCTAATGGCTCCGAAAGAGCTTCAATAGGATTTCTGTCTGGTTGGGTTTTATCTGAGTCAACTGTAGATCGGTGAGTCTCTTGAATCGGACTTATTTGCTTTAAGCCGGTTTTGAGCAAACGCAACTTTGATGACTTCCTTGTGCGTTTTCTTGTTGCTGTTAGTAGCTGGCTATAGTTGCTTGACTAAAACAAATGATTAATGGTAAATGATTAGATGTTACTAGCTCTCCTGGTAGTGGTACCTACATTTTCAACAGCTTCACTATCTGATTCGTTTGAATTAGTGCTGGGACTTATGCTGTTTGGCTCACCCTCAAGATCCGTGAGCTCACAGTCGCTGGAGGGCACCATTGTCAGTCCCACTCCCATTCCCATTTCCAGCCCTATTCCCAATCCCAGTTCCAGTCCTAAAATACTTTCCCCCTCCACTTCACCCTCTTCTGCCATCTCCACTGCAGCCAACTTAACTCTAGAACTACAAACGTTGCCGCAAGCGGGAAGATTTCTCACAGTGCACTCCTTGGCTTCGATCTCATCGTAATAGTAATTTTTGTTAACATTAATACAGCTAATTTCATTATTATTATTATTATTATTGTTATTGTTATTATTGTAACTACTACTAATATTATTACTACTATTATTGTTATTATTAATATTTTTATTACAGTCAATGAGAAAATATTGCTGCACTTTCGCTTTCGGAGATGCAATTTCGTTTAGATTGAAACTCAACTGTTCCAGAGTTCCAGATGGACCTGCTTCCAATCCTTGAGAACTATTTGAATCAGCGTCTAATTTATTCGGGGGTGATTTGCGTTTTCCCGACATCCTGAAATTGTACACGAACAAATATTAGCACAATTAAAAATCAGTATTTCTAATTAAATTTTTTAAAGTACTACAATAACAGGCAGGAAGGCGTGTTGCAAATATAAAGCTTATTTATAGCTTATTTTTAACACGCACCGTACCGCCCTCCGCAAATTGTAAAAAAACCTGTTCATACCAACATAACTTGGAAACTACTAGAGCTATCGCGACCAAATTCACACATTATATGTATGGTACCATTATAACTATCATCATCAAGTTTGGATCGGACAACTATGTTCTATATCTCCCATAGGACAAATCGGTCGAATATAGGAAATTTGCATGAAAACATGTAGTGTTAGTCGAGAGATCGCAACCAAATTTACACAATATGTGTACATCATGATTATATATATAACTATCTTCATTAATTTTGGTCTAAATCGAACAACTATATCCTATTTATCCTATATGGAATAAGCACTGGGTGTTTTACAGTCGGCTCGCACGACTGTAGCCTTTCTTAATAGTTTTTATTGTATTTTTGGCATTTGAAATCTTTTTCTCCGGAGAAATGAAAATAGCTGCATACGCGAGTATAGAGAGAACGAGAATTTATATTTAGCGAAATCTTTCGGTTGTGCTTCCGTTTCTGTCCGTCCTTTTCAGATCTTGATCTAACAGTGGACTTTGCCACTTGCACTATTTCATAAGGCAGCAAATTTGTTGAGGGCTGCATCTTTGTGCATGTATGTATGATATATTCTTAAATAAATCTAGAGTGCACTTCTCCACACTACCCGCCAGAGGGATACCCTTTAACACACAAGTCATTTGCTAGACAGAGAGAGCTACGTTTGTTCACTTAAGATTTACCAATTGGGACAGAATCAGCAAACATTTTAAACAGAGTTCGAGTTCGAAGTATTTGCCAATCCCGTTAAAAAGAATAAGTATAACTAAATGAGTTAAAATAAACCCAGTGCAAATGACAGTCAAAATCTATTTAGTTAGAAAAATGTTGTTATATTTTTATGATTTACGAACCAAGCTTACACTTTTCTTACAGTTGTTGACAAATTTTGATGAAGTTTGCATAAGTTTCAAATAAATAGCAGAATTCTTACTTAGAATTGTTGTTTCAAGCTTTGTAAATTCAAATCTAAGATTTATTTTCATAAAAAAGAATCGAGATGGAGACCTAAAAGTCAATTTCAGTAATAACAATATCGATACCAATATCGAATAATTGTTCATACATGTATATATAACTGTATATCCTTTAGTTGAAAAAATATAAAAAACTTTTGAACTAATAAACGAAAGAAATAAACATTTAAAAGAATTTTCTGGATATGTTCAAAGATCTATTTTTCAAGAGATATCTATTTCTAAAGCTATTGATATAACTAAACTGCTATTAAAATATTCAAAGAACAAACGCTGCTATAGTAAAACCTTAATATCAGTATAGTTATAGATAAATTGAACTAGGGGAGATCCCAAATTAAAGGCATACATTTAATGGGAAAGGGTGTCAGAAATTCAGGATATTTTTTCGTCTCGCGATGCGATCCATTTTTATTTACTGGGGACAGAAAAATGGATTTGGACTGGAACTGAGTTGAGGACGGAAACAGAGAAGGGGATGAGAATAGTGACAGGGGAATGGGGAGAGGGGAGTGGTAAGCATAGAGAATACTCGACGACAGCGACAACAAGCAATGCAAGAACAACAAATGATTTTTATACCCGTTACTCATAGAGTAAAAAGGTATACTATAATCGTTGGAATATGTGTAACAGGGAGAAGGAGGTGTGGCAGACCCCATTAAGTTCGTATATTCTTGATTACCATCAATAGCCGAGTCAATATAGCGATGTCCGTACGTCCGTCCGTTTGAAAATTCAAATTTTTTTAGAGCTAGACACCAACTTCAGGCAGATCTAGTTTAATTCACCCGCAAATTTTGAAAAACCATTTTCATAACACCATAGTTTGTAAGCTACTATAGGTACTACGGGACCAAATTCATACAGTATGTGTATGGTACCATTATAACTATTCTTGATCAGGATCGGAAAACTATATCTTTTAGTTCATATAGGACAAATCGGTCAAAATTAGGAAATTTGTACATAGTAATAGTAAGCGATCGAAACCAAACTCATACATTAAGTTTATATCATTATTATAAAATATGTATGTATATATATCCTTACCAAGTTTGGTGCAGATCGGACAACTATATCCCATTGGACAAATTGGTCAAAATTGCTTATTTGTATGGAAAATTGCGCAATAGATTGAGTACGGTGTCTTTTACTGTCGACTCGCTCCACTGTTGCCTTTATTACTGTTTTTTTTTTCTTTTTTTTTTTTCGTCTTTGAACTGAACATTTTATTTATAATGATGACTTCCGTTGCTCTGGAACTCTCTCAAACACACACACAATAACACTCTACATACATGCATCCTCATACTCATATGAGCAGACGCGACACAAACAAATGACAACCACGCACATACGCGCAGGGAAAATACACACGCACACTCACACACACATACTCACGCACATATATCAAATCAAATATTAACTTGAACACTTGCAAATAGCTTCCGCAAATTCACTTCAATGGGTCTCTCTCTTTGTCGACTATGATAATATTGCTATTTGTTAAGGGTGTTATGAAGTTTGCTCGAATCCTTAGCTGTCATAAGCTACACACAACAAAAACACACTAATGTGCATACTAAACAAGAAAAAAAAGTACAGTTGAGCACGCCCGACCATACAATACTCTCTGTACTCGTACTCTCTGCATTTTATTCCTGATTATTTTAATAAAATAGGTATCCAAGTATATCAATTGGTAGTACTTGCAGTAAAACACGTTGAAACAAATACATATGTTTGTATGTATGCACATACATATACGCTTGACATTCTATGTATGCGCATACATACATATACAATTGATCGGCACGGCCAGGGACAAACAGATTTCAGAGATGGTAAGAGCTACAAGTTCGAATTTGGTCAGTATCGACTCGATATTCAGTCAGTCAATACAAGAATCTTTTTTCTTTCGATGCCACGCCCCATTTGCCCACAAGCAAAAAACATGAAACACCTCGGTGTTTTCAGCGCATTGCTCAGTAACTTTGGCACTTAGGAATACCAATTTTGGTAGGCGGGTTCCTTACGATGGTACAAATGAAATGCCATCCAATATTTTGCTGCCACGTCCCCTTTTTCCAATAGAAATAAAACAACTTTCAAATTTTCAGGTCGTTTTTAGGACATTTCTTCTTATCGTACAGTATTGTAATTTAAGATTCGTTTGGAGACAAAATATATTAAGCTATCCTGAAAGTTGCAGATAAATCGGACTATAAACAAAAAAAACTAGACACGTAACAAAGTTAATAATTGAACGCAACGACAATGCATGTGTAGCGGCAGCGCTGCCAACGGACGCTGGCCGTGTCGACCACTGCAGTGGACTTTTATATGTATGTATGTATGCATTACAAATATATACATAATTATGTGTGCATACATAAGTGTATATGTATGTACCTACATACAAGAATATGATTTTGTTTCAACGTGTTTTAATGCAAGTAATATCCCTTGTAATATTTCAGAACCGATTTTAATAATACTACATGGGCTGATAAGTCGTTAGAATTCGTATAAAGGTGGCAACTCATGGAAAAGTTGTTATTTTTTAACGATAGGTTTAACAATTGTGGGCCTCTATAAAAAAAAATTTTGGAATCCCCACTATAGATGAAAATGTACAATTTATTAAGTTGCACCACTTTAGCTTCAGACGGCAAAAATGGAAAAGGAAGATTTTCGGGTGCTCATAAAACATTGCCGGGAAGACCAATAGAGGCTAAAAATTCAGAAAATGTTCGAAAATTTAATGAAATCGTTATGAAAGATAGAAAAATTAAATGAAGGGAAATAGTAGAATATGTAAACATTTCAAAAGAACGAGTTGGACATATTTTACACAACATCTTGGATATGCACAAGCTATCGGCGAGGTGGGTGCCGCGTTTGCTCTCAATTGACCAAAAGCAACAACGTCTCAAAGCTTCCAGGGCTGGTTTGGTAATGTTAAAAAGAAATCGAACTGAATTCTTTCGCCGTTTCATAACAATGGATGAAACATGGATCCAATACCACACACCAGAGGCAAATCGAAGCCTAGTGGCTCGCCAGCGGTGTAAGTAGACCAAAGCGTCCAAAGGACCAACGTTCGGCTGGGAAGGTTCTAGCCTCCGTTTTTTGGGATGCCCATGGTATACTATTCATAGATTATCTCCAGAAGGGTAGAACGATACCAGGAGAATACTTTGTTGCACTTTTGGACAAACTTAAAGGGGAAATTAAAAAAAAAACGGCCCCATGTGGCAAGGAAAATAGTTTTGTACCACCCTGACAACTCACCAGCTCACACCTCCTTCAAAGCAATGGCCAAAATCAACGTTTTGGGATTCGAATTGGTTCTTCACACACCTTATTCTACAGAACTTAACAAGTAAGAAAGGCTACAGTCGAGCGAGCCGACTGCAAAAGACCCCGTACTCCTTCTAGTGCGCGTTTTTCCATACAAATCACCAATTTTCGACCGATTTGTCCTATGGGAGCTATAGGCTATAGTTGTCCGATCCGGACCAAACTTGTTGAGGATAGTTATGATGGTACCATATATATAATGTGTTAGTTTGGCTGCAATCGCTCAACTAAAACTTCATGTCTCCATACAAATCACCAATTTTCGACCGATTTGTCCTATGGGAGCTATAGGCTATAGTTGTCCGATCCGGACCAAACTTGGTGAAGATAGTTATAATGGTACCATATACACAATGTGTTAGTTTGATCTCAATCGCTCAACTAAAACTTCATATCTCCATACAAATCACCAATTTTCGACCGATTTGTCCTTTGGGAGCTATAGGCTATAGTTGTCCGATCCGGATGAAACTTGGTGAGGATAGATATAATGGTACCATACACATAATGTGTGAATTTGGTCTCTCTAGCTCTAATCGTTTTCAAGTTATGGTGATGTGAAAAAAGTTTTTTACAATTTGCGGGGGTGGAAGGGGGCATGGCAAAGATTTGAAATAAACTTGATCTGCTCGCGAAGCAGACGGACTTTCATTCCAAATTTGATGGCTCTAGCTCTTGTAGTTTAGAAGATCCAGGTGTTCATACAGACGGACGGACAGACGGACGGACGGACAGACGGACATTGCTATATCGTCTCGGCTGTTGATGCTGATCAAGAATATATATACTTTATGGGGTCGCTTCAGACAAACTTAATAGACCCCTATACTCTTTTTTAGAGTAAGGGTCTAAAAAGGTGGCTACAGGGAAAACGTTTTACTCAAATGATAAGGTCATCTCGCAGACAGAGTCGTATTTTGAGGACTTGGACGTTTTAAATTATAACAAGTCAGAAAGGCTACAGTCGAGCGAACCGACTGTAAAAGACAAATTTGGTAAGGATAGGTATAATGCTACCATACACATAATGTGCTAGTTTGGTTGCAATCGCTCAACTAAAACTTTATGTCTTCATACAAATCACCAATTTTAGAACGATTTCTCCTATATGAGCTATAGGCTATATTTGTCCGATCCGGACCAAACTTAGTGAGTATAGTTATAATGGTACCATACACATTATGTGTAAATTTGGTCTCTCTAGCTCTAGTCTTTGTCAAGTAATGGTGATGTAAAAACAGTTTTTTCAAATTGCGGAAGCGGTAGGGGGCGTGGTAAAAATTGGAAATAAACTTGATCTGCCTGACATATAGACGGACTTTCATTCCAAATTTTTGGCTCTAGCTCTTGTAGTTTAACAGATCCAGGTGTTCATACGGACGGACGGACGGACGGACAGACAGACGGAAATCGCTATATCGTCTTGGCTGTTGATGCTGATCCAGAATATATATACTTTATGGGGTCGGAAAAGCCTCCATCTGCCTGTTACGCACTGTTCGCTTCAGACAAACCTAACAGACACCTATACTCTTTTTTAGAGTACGGGGTCTAAAAAGGTATAGAAATGTAAGAAACCCGCTATACTAAATGTATTTCCCAGGAAGGGTCCCATGTTGAAGAATAAATAACATTTTGTACAAAAAAAAATAGTTTTCACTAAAAATCTTAACACTTATCAGCCCATGTAGTATAATCGGGAATAAAATGCAGAGAGTATTCTACGGTCGGGCGGGCTCGACTGTACTTTTCTTTCTTGTTTAGAAACTTATATATCTCAGCTTAAGATTATAGTTCTAGAATTTCTCGAGCTTAGAACGTTCCATTCTTAAATATTTTACCACAAGTCATAGACAATTTTATCAGATATAGTAACTAATCCAAAACAAGGTAGAATGCTATAGTCGCCTCGCAACTTTAGGATACCCGTTACTCAGTTTAATTATATTATTAACAATGGGATACGGTTATAATAATAGTACAATCGTTTAGGCAATCGACCCTGGTGAGTTTAATTCAGATGGCTTGGGAAACACGGAAAATTTTCATACAAATTCATATTTACAGCGTATTTTTGACCGATTGTCCCTATGGGAGCTATGCGATATAGTCGTTCGATTTAGATGAAACCTGGTCAGCATGTTTATATTATTGACAAATATATTCTGTGTGCGTTTCACTAAGATTGCTTGGCCAACGCAAAAGTTATTCATATAAATTCATATTTGGAGCGTATTTTTGACCGATTGTCCCTATGGGAGCTATACGATATAGTTGTCCGACATCTTTCCGTCCGATCTTTCGTTTGCGACCACTCGGGCCTTTCTACCTCTTATAGTCTCTGAGATCCTTTTGTTCACACAGACGGACAGACGGACGGACGGACAGACGGACATGGCTATATCGACTCGGCTAGTCATGCTGATCAAGAATATATATACTTTATGGGGTCTGCCATGTCTCCTTCTCCCTGTTACATACATTCCAACGAATACAATATACCCTTTTACTCTACGAGTAACGAGTATAATTAAGGACCAATCAGTGGTATGTGTCTATTGTAAGAGTATTAAAACCTTGAAGTTATTCTAGTTTTTTTCTTTGTTGTTTGTTGTTTTTGCTCGTTTTTAGATGATTTTCATTATTTGCAGTTACTTGAGCTATTTATCATCAGCTGTCGAAGCAAGTGCCTACAATTTGTCCGTAATACTAATAAACTTCCGTGGACGGTTAGGGTAATGGGGTAGGCTTAGGGTAAGGAGAGTGGGGTGTAGGGGAGATGAGATGAGGCGTTGGGTGTAAACTAACGGTTCTAGCCGACACGCGCCAGTAGCGAGTTCCCACAACCGTAACAAATGGATGGTGGGTGAAGAGTGAGGGTGAAAGTGAGGGTAGGAGAGATGGGTGGGCGGTCGACTTTTAAACTTAAAGAACCGTTCGTTTGCAATCTTTACTCCTCTAAGCCGCTCACCCTTCACCCTCCTCACCAGCACAGTCACCGTCGTGAACCCTTGGAATTGCCTTCAATTGAGTTCAATATTTCCGCACACATGCATGCACGTGTGTATGTATGTGTTTGCATACATAAGGATAACTAAAAGTACAACCATAAGGACTGTGTGTATGTGTGTGCTTGTGTTTATAGTGGTCTCAAGGTAAATAAAATAAATATTATTCATCCTTTTTTTCTTGGGACAACAAACAACGGAAACCACAAGATATAAGGAGTATGAAAAGCAGTATGCTCAACCACGAGATACCCCAAACTAAAAAAAACAACGGTTTAATATATATATAAATATAAAATTTAAAAAATTAAATAAATAAATAAATATATATATATATATACAGCAGTTGTGTATATGCATATACATATATATTCATTTTTAATAATTTTGTCTGATCTTCATGCCGTATCATCTCTACGATGAGCAGAAAAAGCATTTCAATGGTATTCTGATACTTTTTGTGCACCTTATAGATTCTGAGTGCACACATTGTATCTACGTTAAAATAAAAATACCCTGTTTTCGTAAATTTTTAATGTGCAATGGGCATAACAAAAAAATACACCAAATTCCCGCCGCAATAATGAATTTTCAATTGAAATACACATTCATTTCGTCGCGACGCATCAACGCACCCTCTCCACTGGTCAGAGACAAACCCAAACAAAGTCTTAGACCCAGACCCAAGACCAGACCTAGACTCACATCCAGATCCAGTCCCCTTAGCCAGTTCCAGCTCTAGGTCGAGACCGTTGACTCTTGATATTGTTTACGAGCCTTTGGCAATAGCTGGCGTTCATATGTTTGCGCACGTGCTGGCATTAAAAATGAATTTGATCGGCTGAAGGACCGACCTGAATGGAATAAAATGGAATCGAATCGAATGAATCTAATGGACTGCAGTACTTATCCAAGAGGGTCGATTACCACTTTGCAAATTGCGCAGTCGATTCGATGTTAAAAAACCAAGTTTACACAAATCTACCAAAAGGACACGCCCACTCCAGTCATCCCCTCCTATCTTCCCAGCCCACTTAGACTTGTAATACAGCTTATTGGGTTCGCGTAGTGCAAAAGTCACGTACATAATTAGCATCCCCATATTATTAATATTAACTTCAATATTTGGAAATTATCCCAAATAATAAAACAGTTTTTGACCAAATGTTCTCGTGATTGCACCTGAATGATATAAGATTGATCGCATAATACACATAATGAGCTGTTATGGCTAATTAAGTTAACTAGATATTGGGGAGGTAGGGTCTTGGCATGAAACAAATACCAACTTCATATCTATCAATCTAACCTGGAAGGGTTTAGTTTTACCCCGAAATCGGCTTGCAATTTGCAATACTTAAACTTGTCGTGAAAGTATTTTTATGCTTCCCACAGATCAAGTTCATTTCATATATATACCACGCATTTCGTACCAACCTAAAATTTTAAATAACAGTTTTATGCCACCAGTACTTGGACAGTAGTGGTGCCAACGAAAATCTATATAAACAGCTTTGTTTTCAACATACTTTTCTCAATAAACCTGTCAACTTAAAGAGCATATAGAACAAGTAAGAAAGGCACCAATCGAGCAAGCCGACTGTAAAAGACCCCGTACTCATTCTAGTGCGCATTTGTCCATAAAAATAAGCAATTTTCGAACGATGTGACTCAAGGGAGCTATATGAAATAATTGTCTCAACTAGACCAAATTTAGTGAGCATAGTTATAACCATAATATACACATATTGTGTGAGTTTGGTTGAGATCACTCAACTAACACCACATGTCTTCATACAAATTTCCTATTTTCGAAATATTTGTCCAATAGGAGCTATAGGATATAGTTGTTAGATTCGGATCACATACCCATGATGTGCTAATTTGATCCCGGTAGCTGTAGTCGTTTCCAAGTTATGGTGTTATGCAAACGGTTTTTCACAATTTGTGGTGGCAGTAGGGAGCGCGACCCCAATTTAAAAAAAAACTTGACCTGCCTGACATATAGACGGACTTTCAATCCAATTTGGTGGCCATAGCTCTTATATAGTCTCTAAGATGTAGGTGTTCATACAGACGGACGGAGATCCATCTATCCTATATCTATTTATCTAGCGCTCTAAACGCTCTAAAACGATGCTTTTTCGACCTCATAAAGAATATATATATCCTATATTTATTTATCTAGCGCCCTATCCACGATAAAGAATATATATATCCTATATCTACTCACCTAGCGCTCTATCGACGACGCTTAAAACAAACCTAATAGACCCCTGTACATTTTTTTAGGGAAGGGGAAACATGGGGGTGCACAAGGTGCATAAACACTATTTGTCATCTTATCCACATCAATAAAGAGCTTATTTAACAAAATGTTTTTCTTTCAAATTGCTTGCGGCTTATTATTCAATTGTGTCGTCAGGGCCTGGGGATAAGGCTGGGCATTTTGAAGTCGTGCGAGCTCAGCCAAGGCGTTTCTTTGCATATTTATTTTGCAAACAGGGTTCAAACGCTTTTGTCCCAATACATACATCTATGTGCACACATTTTATATTAATTATTTGCTTACGACAAGATTAATTTGCATATACTAATGTATTTGATGTATACATCATACATACACTGAGAAAAGAAATTTAGAATTTCGTATTCAGACTAAGAATCAAATTTCTAAAATCAAGTTAATTTTATTTTCTTTAGCTAGTGTTTTTTAATTTCAATCTAGTTCTTAAACTCTTTAAATGAGGCTTCATGATTTGAGCTTAAGATTGTTTATCTTAAAATGTTAATGTATAGTTTTATTATCAAAGTAAGTACAACAATTTGCCTCTGTGCAGTTTATTCCAAAGTGAAGATAAATACAAAAAACAAGAAAAACCGATTATCGTCGGCTCGCCGAAGATTAAATACCCTTGCAGTCATACATATTGCGTTCATTTAGATTCAGTGACTAATTGTTCCTATGGAAGCTGTATGATATAGCAGTTCGATTTGGATGAAATTTAGTCAGAATATAGGGAATAATGGCAAATGTGTATTGCGTGAATTTGCCTGAAATCGATCAATAGACACTAAAAATTGAACCGATTGTTTCTGTGGCAGCTATATGATATAGTGGTTCGATCCGAATGAAATTCGGTCAACAGCTGGGGAATGATAGCAAATGCTTATGACATGAATTTGGTTGAAATCACTTTATCGACACTAAAAATTTTCATACCAAGCGTTTTCAGCATTTTCAACCGATTGTTCCTATGAAAGCTATATGATATAGTAGTCCGATTTGGATGAAATTTGGACAGCATATAGGGAATAATAGCTTATGTGTATTGCGTGAATTTGGCCGAAATCGCTCAATAGACACTAAAAATTTTCATACTAAGCCTTTGAACCGATTGTTCCTATGGCAGATATATGATATAGTCATCCGATCCGGCCGATTTTAACATTTGAACTGCGTGCAGAGAATACAAATCTGTACCAAGTTTCATCAAGGTAGCTTTAAAACTGAGAGTCTAGTTCGCATAGAAACAGACGGACAGACAGACGGACATAGCTATATCGACTCGCCTGATGTATGCTGATCAAGAATATACTTTATGGGGTCGGACACGCCACTTTCAATGCGTTACAAACTTTGTGACAAAATTAATATACCCTCTGCAAGGGTATAAAAACAATTTATTCAATTTATATTTCTCATTAAATCTTTCATAAGCTCTTACTATATTTGACATTGATCGGACAACTATATCATATAGCTCGCATAGACCAGATCCATCAAATATATTCTGTGATGTTACTGACTGGAGCCTTTCCTCCAAGTTGGTACTTTTTTTTCTCCGTGTATACATACATGCATGCCTGCATTGAAAGTGGTGACCTTAGTGACGAGTGGGAGATGGCTAGAGAGGACAGAGGGTGAAGGGTGAAAGGGGTGGAAAACCATATCTAATAGCACTTTGCTGGCACTCACAAATCGCAGTTCAAAGGAACCATTTGTATTTATGGTCTGTTATTACTGACGGTTTTGTTCCGACTTTCGTCTGTTGCTTTGTCTCCTGTGATGCTGATGGCAAGCCGATGGCGCTCTTGTTTGGTCAAAAGGGCGCAAACAAAAGGTCGAGTGAACCGTGGACCTGAACCTGGACTGCGGACTGTGGACAACAGTCTAATCCATCATTATTTACCACCATCTGGGGTTACTCCACCACATACATTATTTATGCCTGTTTATGTTTGTTCATTTTTGCATTACACTTTGCCACATCTTAAATACGCGGTGACCGATGCAATGAGAGAAGCTCGGATGCCCTCTTATGTGATATGTGACTATGAGTGTTTGTGTGTATGTGTTACACCCTTGATGACCTGGGTATTATGCTTTTCTGCAACGTTAGTACATGCTCATTTTAAAAATTCCTAAAACTTAACCATAGGAGATATTTCTTATTTTTATACCCTTGTAGAGGGCATATTAATTTTGTCAGGAAGTTTGTAACGCATTGAACGAAGCGTGTATAAAGTATATATATTCTTGATCAGCATTAACAAGCGAATTGATATAGCCATGTCCGTCTGTCTGTCCGTTTGTTTCTATGTGAACTAGTTTCTCAGTTTTAAAGCTATCTTGATGAAACTTGGTTAAGATGTGTATTGTCTCTGCACATAGTTCAAATGTTAAAATCGACCAAATCGGATGACTATAACATATAGCTCCCATACGATTTCAACCAAATTCACATACTATGCATTTGTTATTATTCCCTATATGTTGAACAAAATTCATTCGGATCGGATCACTTTATCATATAGCTGCCATTGGAACAATCGCTTTAAAGCCTTAGTATGGAAATTTTTAGCCTCTATTGAGCGATTTAAAACATATTCTCGCAATACACATTGACCATCATTCCCTATATGCTGACCAAATTTCACCCAAATCGGACTACTATATTGTGTTGCTTAGGAACAGTTGGTAATTGAAACTAAATTAACGCAATATGCATGATTGCAAGGGTATTTAATCTTCGGCCAGCCTAAAATAACCTTTTTTCTTGTTTTTGATTTTTCAAATTTTTCAATTGTAAGGTCACATTGAGTATTGTTGTCTTTTAAGATGTCTGAAACAAACAGCTTATTCCGCTGACATTATTTCGCACACATTGCCCAACTTATCTACCTAATCATAGAAATCCTATATGAAACAAGTCAGAAAGGCTACAGTCGAGCGAGCCGACTGTAAAAGACCCCGTACTCCTTTTAATGCGCGTTTTTTCATACAAATCACCAATATTCGAGCGATTTGTCGTATGGTAGCTAAAGGCTATAGTTGTTCGATCCGGACCAAACTTAGTGAGTATAGTTATAATGGTACCATTATGTACCACATTATGTGTAAATTTGGTCTCTCTAGCTTTAGTCGTTGTCAAGTAATGGTGATGTAAATATAGTTTTTTACAATTTGCGGGGGCAGTTGGGGGCGTGGCAAAAATTTGAAATAAACTTGATCTGCCTGACATATAGACTGGCTTTCATTCCAAATTTGGTAGCTCTACCTCTTGTAGTTTAGAAGATCCAGGTGTTCATACGGACGGACAGACAGACGGACAGATGGACAGACGGAAATCGCTATATCGTCTCGGCTGTTGATGCTGATCAAGAATATATATACTTTATAGGGTCGGAAAAGCCACCTTCTACCTGTTACGCACATTTTGCTATAGACAAACTTAATAGACCCCTATATTCTTTTTTAGAGAACGGGGTCTTAAAAATTTAGTGAAATATTTCGCCAAGGGGTTCGAACCCGAAGTTAGCACACAAGTACTGAAAATAGTAACAGGCATCTCTACTACTTAGACCACGCTCTTGATTGGAGTTGCAATAGCTAAACGTAGAGTTAACTCTTATATTGCAAGCAAGTGTAAACAAACAATTTATTCATACAATTCAGTATTTTTGACCATTTAGTTATAAATGTCGATTTGGACCAAATTTGGTAAGGATACTTTTAACAAATACTGTGTGAGTTTGGTTGCAATTGCTCAACTAACACTTTATGTCATCATGCAAATTTTTTATTTTTGACCGATTTGTCCTATGGGACCTATAGGCTTAGTTTTCCGATCCGAATCAAACTTGATAAGGATAGTAATAATGGTACCATACATATAATGTACAAAAAATATTGTCTGCATTATAGAATTTATTTTCGGTTGACTATAGGGTTTTAATTGTCAGAGTAATAAGCAGTCTTGTCACTATCTTAAGCTTTGTGCTTATCAAAACCTGCAGACTTTAATCGAATATTCCATTGCCTCATCTGCCCAAGACAGACAATGGATGTTGTCAGGCCCATTAAGAGGGGCGCGACAGGAAAGGGGAGAAAAGGGAGAGGAGGGTAATCATTTGTTGAGGCGATTATTACACTTGTCGCGTTCTATTGTGTGCGTTCCACATTGACATCTGTGACCGGACAGAAAGATTATGGGTCTTATGTCATCTTATTGTTTGGGATGAAAGGTTACTCTGCTCGGAAGTGTGCAATATAATGTTAATGTTATCCAAGATTTATGTATGTTTTCCGTTAGTCATCGTGACATCGAGCCGTATTGATTTTTTATCTAAGTACACAGAAAAATGTCTGATTGGTTTGACTAATCCTAATCCTCTCGAAAGAAAGTGCTAGAATTATTTCTTTCTCGCATATAAACATTTTATACTAATTCAAATTTAGGGTTCTATTTTGGCCGATGCTGGGGCAAGAAGGATATAGGTAAAGTTATCTGATTTGAATCAACCTTGGTCGGTACATGATCTGCCTTGAAATATACTCCGTGTATACATTTAGTTCAGATATAATTGCTAACAAAAAGTTTTCTTTATTACACAAGTAAGAAAGGCTACAATCGAGCGAGACGACTGTAAAAGACTCCGTACTCCTTCTAGTGCGCGTTTTTTCATACAAATTACCAATCTTCGAGCGATTTGTCCTAGGGGAGCCATAGGCTGGTTATAATGGTACAATAGTACACATAATGTGTTAGTTTGGTTGCCATCGCTCAACTAAAACTTCATGTCTCCATACAAATCATAAATTTTCGCCGGATTTTACGTATGGGAGCTATAGTTATCCGATCCGGATCAAACTTGGTAATCAAACTTGATAATGTGTGAATTTGGATTCTCTAGCTCTAGTCGTTTTCAAGTTATGGTGATTTGAAAATTGTTATTTATAATTTGCGGGGGCGGTAGGGGGCGTGGCAAAGATTTGAAATAAACTTGATCTGATCGCGAAGCAAACGAACTTTCAATCCAAATTTGGTGGCTCTAGCTCTTGTAGTTTAGAAGATCCAGGTGTTCATTCAGAAAAACCTAATAGACCCCTATACTCTATTTTAGAGTACGGCGTCTAAACATGCTATTTTTACCTGTTTATGCTTTTGCATGAACATGGAATGCCCTAAAGTGGGCGTGCCTAAAAACAAAAAAAAACTTGAACTGCTTGGCATTTTATCTTTCATTTGCGATCTTTGGCCTTTCTAGCTCGAAAAGTCTCTGAGATCCTTTCCAGAATGTGTGATTTTGGTAGAAATCTCTCAATTAACACTACTTATTCTCATAGAAATTACCAATTTTGGACCGAGCTACAGTAGGGCAAGCTATAGAATATAGGATATTGTTGTCCGATCCGGTACCATACACATAATGTGTTAATTTAGTCACGGTAGCTCAAGTAGTTTCCAAATTGCGTTGTTATGAAATGGGTTCTCTGCTGTTGATGATGATCAGGACAGACAGTCAAGCAAGTCGACTGTAAAAGACCCAGTACTCAATCCAGTTCTCAATTTATTGTTGCGGTCGTGCATATTGCGTTAATTTAGTTTCAATTACCAATTGTTCCTATGGAATCTATATAATATAGCAGTCCGATTTGGATTAAATTTGGTCAGTATATAGAGAAAGATGGCCAATTTAAATTGCGTTAATATGGAAATCGTTTAATAGACACTAAAAATTTGCATACTAAGCATTTGAACCGATTGTGCCAATGGCAGCTATATGATATAGTGATCAGATCCGAATGAATTTTGGCCAACATATGGAGAATAATACCAAAAGCACATTGTGTGAATTTGGCTTAAATCGCTAAATCGACCCTGCAAATTTTTATACTAATCGTTTTCAGCATTTTAACCGATAGTTCCTATGGCAGCTATATGATATAGTGGTCCGATCTTGATGAAATTTGGTTTGCACATGGGATGTGGTACTAAATGCATATAGGCTTAATTTGGCAATTTGCCAAGTTTCATCAAGATAGCTCTAAAACTGAGAGACAAGACTCGCCTGTTGACGCTGATCAAGAATATATATATTTTATGGGGTCGGACACGCCACTTTCAATGCGTTACAAACATCGTTACAAAATTAATATAACCTCTGCAAGGGTATAAAAATAAATTCCATATAAATTTACTTTTGTTGGGTCTCAAGAAAAGCCGCAAACCCTTTCAGCATAAAAAATGACATTTGTTTTTTTGTATATTTTGTTTGAAGCTGTTTCTATTATGGGTATATGTAGTTCATAATGAAAGCGAACTTGTACTTTACAATAATACATTATAGATAGTCCAAATAAAGTCAGTTATGTGACATGTAGTGAGGCAGCTGCGAAGAGAAACATCTGCATTTATTGGTCTTGAATTACTGGAAATGTGACCACTTGACCAATCAATGAATATTAAATGTTGTTTGAGTTTAGCAATATTCCGAATATGTGGCGGGGCAGCCACAAAACCCAATCCAAACCAATCCAAACCAACCCAAATCCCACCCAAACCCAACCCAATACCCGACCACTATTCCAGAATTGTGTTCCCAGTGCGTCCGCCGCGACGCGTCCGATTAGAACTGAAGAAAGCTGATGACAATTTTGTACCCTAGCCAAGGGTATTATAATTTTGTCACGAATTGTGCCACGCTTTGAACTAGATCCAAAAAAAAAAAAAATATATAAAATCTTGATGATTTCTAGGAAGAACTTTATGTTAACGAAATATCTTACGGATTGTGATATATACTAAATCAAATTACTATAAAGTAGCCATTGGAACTATAGTTTCAACGCAAAAACTTTGTTTATTGACTTTCTAAATATACCGACTGAATTTTTTTTGTATTTATTTTTTTTAATTAATACTTTTCATAAACTTAGTACTACTATACGGAACCAATGCTTACATGCTAGTGTATTGAATGATCGGAGTGCTAAAGATAGAAATTCATTCTTATCCCATTGGAGCATTGGTTTCAGGTTTGAGACGTGGCTCGTATCGCATTTCGGTACTTTGAAGGCCATTATACACCCTAGACAAGAGCACAAGAGGCCAAAGGTCAACTCCCTGGGGTCAGCTGGCCGGAATTGACATTAAAATTGAACATTGCGTAGACCCATCCCATCCACATCCCCATCCCCAACACCAACCGAAAATCGAGAGTCCATTCTAATCTTCACTCTGATTATAAACAGTTAATATATGTATAATTAAATCGCAATGCTTGTGAAGTCTAATGTAAGGAAAAATAACCAAAACAGAGAAATATTGGCAGGGTCTCCCTCCCCTTTTGAGTAGAGGGTCACAATGCATACTTTTATTTCTTACCTTTATTATAAATATATATGTTAACACATGTAAGAAAACTTCTTAAAGTTATACGTTCTGATATTTTGTTTATAAAATAGTCGAAAGTTTTGAAATTTTTAATACGTTGCTGTTCATCACTGTAGTGGATTCATTCACTGTCTGTTCAAAAATATTCATTTTGAGTGATCAGGAAGTGGAAAGTATTATCGTCGCAAAACAAAAAGACAAAAGATCTGAAACACGTTTGACAATGGGATAATGACACTGCATCTGAGACACATCTGGCCAACACATGCAGACAACATCGGAAACACCGACAGCAACAACAACAACACTGACAACAACAATACGCACATGATTTTTACTCAAATACTCCCGGCAAAGCCCTCTCACTATTCCATTATTAAATGACTGCGAAATTAGATTATAAATACCCTTAAGAGTATGCTAAAGAAACACATAATAAAGTGTGTTTGTTTAGACCCTGTACTTTCAAAAATATGGAATATCGTAAAAGGGGCTTTCTAAAACACTCAGAAGAAAACTGAAATTTAAATTAATATCCATCAATCTAGATATAATTAGTTAAATTAAAACAAGAATGAAAAGTATAGTCGAGCACGCCCGACCGTAGAATACTCTCTGCAAATTATTCCCGACTACATATAACATAAAAGCCTTTGTTCAGCACGGCCAGCATCCGCGGGCAGCGCTGCCGCCACGCATGCAACGTAAACGTTCGTTCATGTTTGTAAGTTTCTGTCTCGCTCGCACACATTCATTGACATTTCGTTCAATTATAAACTGTGTTGCGTTTCTAGCTCTCTTGTTTACAGTCGGATTTTTGTGCACCTTTCAGGACAGCTTTATATTATTTGTCTCCGAACGAATTTCAAATTGCAATACCGTACGATAAGAAAAAATGTCTTTAAAATGGCATTAAAATTTGAAAATTGTAGCCCAAATTTTTTAGTAACATTGCCTTTACACCGTCACTAGAAACTTGCCTGCCAAAATTGGTACTCCTAAATGCCATAGTTATTTGGATGTTCGCCAAAAATATCAAATTTTTTCCGAGGTGTGTCTAGGTTGAAGAATATCCAGGATTATCCTACTTACAAAGATATCTTTCTAGTCGAAAATTGTTAAAGAATAATTTCTTAGAGTTCTAAAGAGAATACAATGAGCACATTGAGAAATAATAAATGATTTATTACTCCAATTCGATCGAAATAAATGTGAACTCAATTTGTCTACAGAGTTCAATATTATACAGTATTCCGATTTAGCCGAAACTCAGATAATGTGTGAAGGATGATTGTTTACATGTTTTGAGACTGTCCAAAAAGCAAAAAATTATACATTCAATAACTTATTTTTCAATAATATGTTGGCAATACCTGGATGAGAGTTGGAAAACTTGTTTCAGTTTATATAGCCTAAATTAGTCCATTGATTTGAATACCGGTTGAGCTTGCCAAAAGAGCGCTGTTGCTTTTAGTATATCTGGCAAAGCTCAAATCCGATCAAGAATATGTATACCTGTCTTGTCATGTCTTGTCTTTTAAAATTATTTTACAAACACAACACATCCTTCAACATGCCAAATATACATATATTAAAATATTAAATATATTTTACAAATTCAGACTAAAGTTTTGCTGTTTATCTAAAATATTACGTTTATTAAATTTAAAGTATAACGGTTAAATGGCTAAAACTTATATTATTAAATTTTAGATCCGATTTGACCCAAGGAAATTTCATCATTGAGTTGTCTGAACCTTACAAAATTTCATTAGTGACAGTATGATACACATATAATGTGCAAGTTCGGTTTATATATCTCAATGAATATTATCCGGATCACATTTAATCAGCATATATATACTAGACTCATACACAATCAATGCCAACGTTAGAGAGTATTCTGAAATCGACAGCTCTAATTCCTCGGTTTAGGCAAACTTCAAGCAAACAAGCAGACAAACACTTTGTTTGTTAGCACAACAGGCTTTTTGGTGCACCCTTTATGTTGTATTATAAGTACCAAGGAACAATGGGCCCATTGTTCATTTCCAGAGTTAACATTAAAATTTGCTTTTTCCAACTTTTTAGCAAGCCGAACGAACACAAAAGGAAGGCGTTGAAACTGTGATTGAGATGCCTACGAGTGTTAAGGAACTGAAATCGTAGTGCTCTAATTGAATATCAATTAGGAGTCACAAGTCTCACTCGGACAAATCAGTCCATTGTAATATTTTGTAGCATTTCCAAATCAATATCTATCTTTTATGTGCATATAGAACAAAAACAAGATTTATATAGCTATTTTGACATTTTTTTATAGTTTCGAGTATGTATCAGGAAGTAAGGATACGTAAGTGTAGAGTATTAAATAAATTGAAATCAACTCAGATGCAATCCGATACATTTTTTTAACCTTTCTTACTCAGTTTTTTTTTATTAGTTGTTTATATAAGCAGTTTCATAGACAAAATATAAGAAAGCAGCCCACGGTGGTGAATGGAATGGAGAAAGGGGAATGAGGAATGGAGAACGGGGAACGGGTAACGGGTGTAAAGACTACGTGAATAGACCCCAGGTAATTTCACATGCGTTTTCTAAAGACACGACAGGAAAACTAGACAGACAGAAACAGAGACTAAGATCGAAGAGATCGACTAAGTGCGTATGTCTCGCAAATGATAAACACCATCCACAGCTCCCAGCTTTGAATCTTGCCTTGGTTTAGGTTCAGCTCCAACTCTAGCTCAAGCTCCGACTTCAGCTCAGAGTCCAGCTTTAGCCCAGTTCAAACCCAGCTCCAGCAGCAAAAACAGGAAACAACAATGTTGAATGCGCCGAGCTTTGATTTCTTGTATTCGCGATGGCTTTTGCGTTTTTGTATTCGCGTTCGTATTCGTATTCGTATTCGCATTCACCTGTTGTTATTTTGAGTGTGTTTATTTTTGCGAGGACGGCAACAGCAAAAACAGCAACAACAACAACAACAACAACAGCAACAACAACATCGACAGTAACAACAACGACAACAACAAGAACAGCAACAACTAGTAGGAAACTCTGGAGTAGAGTGCAACCGACTGCAACGACCCCGCAATGAAGCATTAAAAAGCAAAAATGTTCTAAAATTCAATTCTGGTCTAAAATTGACTGTACTGAACAAAAATTTTAAGTTCAAGATAAAAAATGTTTACTAAAAATTTAAATGTTAGTTTATGTTTGTATACAATAGATCGACTATTAGTTTTTTATTGAAACATTAATTTAAGGATTACTTAATTACCATTAACTAAAAAGTGCAAACTTATATAATTATATTCAATAAACATTTATTGTTAAACAATTACAAATCATGTTAATAATTAAAACCGCTTAAGGAACAATAAAGTTACAGTTCTGATTAGTATAAACAAAACTACCGTTTAATGAAAATAAAATGAATTAAATATTAAGCTTAATGATCAACTTAAAGATCTTTTATATTTTATATTCCGAGAAGAATTGGAATTAAAAACATGATTTAATAAACGATTGCACAAAGTAGAGAAGTTCCAGTAAAGAAAATTGGTATTTCTGTAGACCCTTTAGCTAAGCAGCAAGTACAGGGTCTATAAAGCATCAGCATCAGCAATAGCAACATCAACATCAACAACGACACACAACAGCAACTAGTTTTCCATGTTTCGCATCGCGCACATTCGCATTCCGACGTCATTCGTCTCCCGCTTCCAATCCAAGCCAAAGCGATCTGCAGTCTCGATCTACATCCCTCTCGTAATCCCCTTCCTCTCCTTGTAGCAACCCCATCCCAATTACAATCCCCGTTCCCCATTCCCCATTTCCAATTCCCATCCCTCCACGTTGTAGTCACTGTCACTGTCTCTGGAACGGAGTGTCGGCGCCGCGATTCAGATTCGGCTTTATCTATCTACTCCAAAACACGTTTTCGCAGTATTTTCTCAATAGACTCTTGTGCACGCAATATTCAAGCTAAAACACACACACGCATACACACACACACACACACACACACACACACACACACACAACACACACACACACAGAAAACACAGACATTGCTTATTTATGCGTTACGCGTAACAAATTCAGTCAACGGATCGACTTTCGACAATTTTTGAATTAACACTTGCTGACTCAAAGTGATCAAACAGGAGGAAAATGAGACAAAGCCGAAGCAAAAGTACAAAAATTCAAATCATAATTATTAAATAAAGTACTAAGTAAACTTACTAACATAAAGACAATCAGAACTTCTTCTGACACTACTCGAAAGTATTAATTCTCAGAACCGGTCAGAGAATACTTTCAGTATAGTTTCAGTTATACCATATTTATCCATTTATCATGTCACTAATTAAAGGAATGTAACCATGAATCCAATTAAACAAAGAAAGCTCAAATTAAATATTTTGGAAATGAGTTTTAGTAGACCTGTTTATCGATTCCAATTTAGTTATTAAAAAGTTCAACAGAATAGATAAATTGTATAAATAGATAGGATAATAGATTGGATGAGTTTGGATAGGAGGAAAGATGATTGAAAATTAAAACTATTGTATACTATAGACTTGATTTTATTTCAATAACAAGATACGAACCAAGATTAGTTCACTTAAAACAAAAAAATTGAATATAATGGAACAGGATAGAATAGGAAACGATTAGAAATGATAAGAAATATATAGGAGAAAAGTTAATAGAATAGTTTAAGTTTATATTCCTAGATAGGAGTCAATCTATGGATAGTAAAGAAAATTAAAGGAGAAGAAATTACGTGTAGTTAAAACTATATTTTGTTGGTATATTATAAAGACTAGTTTAAGTTGGTAGATAGACAGTTAATGCTAGTCAATATAGGATAGTCTAAGTCTTTGTTTTCATGTGTTATCACTCTTTTTAGTTTTGTTTTTTTTTATCACAGTTGTCCAGTTTAACTCGCTCCCCAGAACTGGATAAAAACCTGTCATTATATCAGTCCCCACCCCTTATAGCTCTCGAAGTCTGTTTAGCTTAATGAGTGCGATCGCGTGTGTGTATGTGCGTGTGTGTGTGTGTGTGTGTGTGTATGTGTGTGTGTGTGTGTGTGTGAGAGTGTGTGTTTGTGAGTGTGCTAACGTGTTTACTAAAATTTCGAAAAGATTTGAAGAGAACTCACTAGGAAGAAAAGTTCGAGCCTTGTATTCAATAATTTGGTCTTAAATACTTATTCTTGTTCCTATGTATATCCGTTTCACTTTGTTGCTGTCAACGTCATTCTTGTTTTCGAGATTTCCTTTACAGGATTTTGCCGCAAAGCCAAAGACTTTTCTAAATACGATTACAAAGTTCTATGAGACAACGCAATCTCGCTCTCTCTCTCTTTCTCTCCCCCTCTCTTTCTCTCTCCCTCTCTGTCTCAGTCTCTCTGTCTGTGAATATGCTTCATTGTTCTGCTTTGATTGTCTCTTTGAAGTAACCGTGGCTCTTATTACAATAGTGTGGGGTGGGGAGAGGAGAGGAGAGGAGAGGAGAGGAGAGGAGAGGAGAGGAGAGGAGAGGAGAGGAGGCGGTAAACAAGTATGTACATGTGTTGGTCCGCAATTTATGGCGTTCCTAGATGACACTCTCGGATCGAACAATCGCGGACAATCGCTTGGGAAACTGGCCACTCTGACCCCTCGGAGGAAATAACAAACGCTAAATTCCTGACACATGTATGGAGTAACATCATTAGGAGCACTACGAAGACCATTTGCATGTGGATCAGGGCGTATGAACATAAAGTATTCTGGTGATAGACTACCCTGTAAGCAGTTATGCTATGCAAGGGGTATGCCCGACTCGCTATACCAAACTAAACTAAAATCATTCATTCGGTCAGTGATCAACTAGAGATGGCTTGTTTTGCAATACTTGGTTTACACTTCCCTTCCCTTCTATTCTTCAAACCCCTCCACAATCCCATCCCCATTTCAAATCGATTAAAAACTCGTCCAAAATGGAAGAAGAAAATACGAAACCTAAAACAATAACAATTCCAACTAGACACGAGTGGAACTAAACAAAGTTAATACACATATTTGAGTACATGTGTATGCGTACAAAGGTACATTCACACACGCAGACACACACACACACACACACACACACACGCACACACACATACACAGGCAGACATGTAAAAGAGTCGCAAATCAAGTTTGCTGTCGGCTTACTTGGAAAACGGTCGACAAACCTTCGGGTTGCGATCGGCAATTAGAGAAAAACCAGTCTCTTCATTTCTTAACCTCTCTCGCTTTCGCTCGCTCTCTCTGTTGTCACTGCCGCCCCACCTCCCCATGATCTAAGCTGAAGCAGAAACAGGAGCGGGAACGTTGGTGAGGGAGGGAGTGGGAGAGGGGGACGGCCAGAAGTACTGCCAAGAGCTGTGTGCGTGGCAAAAGCACCTGTCGTATCGAATGCTTGTGTGCAGCTTACGGTGCTTGTGGCAAGTGGCAAGTGGCAAGTTGCAAGTGCCAAGTGGAGACTCCGAAAAATGGAAAGAAAGAGATAGAGAGAGCGAAAGAGCCATGCTGAAATGACGGTACTCATTCAGGTTGCAGGGTTCAAAGCTTTGTTTCACCAAAAACAAATTACATTCAAAATTAAATATTGAGTTCCAAATATTCCGGGATTTCCAGTCCAAAATCAAAATCAATCTCAATCAAGTCAGATATTAGGTAAGTACATGACTTTTAATCAAATTCTTAATTACATTATTAGTACTCAAATCAAATATTGGAGGAATTCCCTCTTGTTGTTTTAGATTTACTAAGTTATGTTATAATAATTCTCAAAACATCAAATTTACATAAATTTCAAAAAAGGGTTTTCAGTTTCTTATACATCAGTTTTTAAAGTTTCTAATATACCAAGTTCATTTAAACTAAAACAATTTTAGTGACTATCACTTGACGCAAATTATAAATTTTAAAAATATTTATATTTTGCTTATAAATACAAATTCATCTGGTAAATAAACTCACCTTTGCCACTTGAGCTTTGTTTAAATTGATATTCCACGTTTGTGTGTGTGTGTGTGTGTGTGTGTGTGTGTGTGTATGTTTGTTTTTATTGACTAGCTTTTAAATGTTTAACTCTAGAATTTATCTAAACTCGAATATGGCACTTGAAGAATAACTATATACATTTTGAAGGGTCACATCTCACTTTTCGCAGGTTTCAACTAATTTGTATATAGAACGATATGTGTGCGTGTGTGTATATGAGTTTAATCACATTTCTATCTCCCGATCTTCAACCAAGTGAGGACAGAACACCATAAAAGCTAATTCCCTCTGTTTTTGCTCGTGCTCGTGTTCGTGCTCGTGTTCGCGTGTTTGTGCTCACGACAAAAACACATTTTAGTTTTTTGTGGTGATAAGTGTTTAACCTTTCATTGCCAGTTCAAATTTAGTTTCGTGTACCGAGAGTCGCGAACGAGACTTATCTCTTTCTCTCCCTGTCTCTCCCTCCCCTCTCTCTCTCTCTCTCTCTCTCACTCACTATCTTTTTCTCTGTCTTTTTTCTCCCTTTTTGCACTTCTAATTTTAGTTTGATTTTGGAAGAATTAGATTAACGCTCACGTTATTCAATTGCAGTCAAAATACTCGCATTCGATTTCTTCGTATATTGCACATCTCGAATGACCTAAATATTATTATCGATAACTTTAGATGTTTGTTTAACGGTTTTGTTATTTTTTTTTCCTTTTAGTATGAAGAAAACCAATTTAGATTTAATAATTTTGTCCGAAACTGGAAAATGGACAGCAGACAACAGAGTACAGGCAACCGACGACTGCAAACGATGACGGATATGGCGGCAGCAGCAGCAGCAGCAGCGGCATCAACTGCGGCAGCGACAACGACAACAATTGTAACGGCGACACGACGCGACGCGGACGACGACGACGGCGATAAAAGCTAACCTCCACCACCACCACTACCACAACGTGGCAATGTTCAATTGTCACTGAATTGAATTGGATTCCACTTCCACCTTCAACGAACAAACGAACAAACGAATAAACGAACACACGAACGAACGAACGGCTTCAGCTTCAGCTACAACAAACTCAATGGACTGCAGCCGGGCTATGCTGTTCGAGTGCACGAGGGATGCTCTTCGGCTCCAAAACTAATCTAAGAGATTCTGAGGAAGTCCACTCGGCTGCTTAATTCGGCGGTTAGTGCTTCGGTCACCGACTCGGTTTCGGTCTGGGTCTCGCATCATCCGTATCGGCTTTCTTCTGAAGCTGGCGTGACTCTCTTAGGTTTGTGCCTCTTTACTTAAAGAGAGCGGCACAAAACAAGAGAGACAGAGAGAACCAGACGCATACCAACAGCCTGAGGAAAGCAACCAATGACAGCAGTTCACACGATTTCATAGACCAATCGTTGAATAATCAAAATCATCAGACTCCGCCCATCACATGCATTGTCGCAATTAAATGCTACGGCCATTTTTAACCCATTAAATGAGAGTTGAATATCACTTATACACATGCACACAAGCTTCTTATATGCTCTGTGTGTGATATGAGGAAATAAACTCTTTACTTTCGTTTTTTTATAAACGTCTCTTATATATATATATATATAAATATATATATGTATATATTTGTATATACATGAATATGCTTGGCCTTTCAAATTCATGCTTAGAAACTGATCTGCTAGTACACAGAAAACAATAAATCTTATTGAAATTTACGCCTTACATTTTGATTTCAACTAGTATTTTTTTTAAGTAGAATATATTTCTTCAATTAAGAAATTAAAACATTTATAGTAAAATCACGCATTCCATATTTAGTTTAAAAAATACAGGGATTACCCGACTACAGACATCGTTTAGGATATTTTAATTTGTTTATGTGTTAAATATGTTCTAAATTTGATTTATAAGTTCAAAAAATTTGGGAACAGATTAAATAGCATGAATTCGATTTACCCTTTAGCCTATCTGATAAATATTAAATTTGGAGAATTGACAAAAATCTTTGTAAATTTATTCAAACCCATTATCATGCTTATCAGTATTTCATACTTTCAGAGACCCCATTAAATTTATCCGTCTCATTATGAAAAAAATCAAAATCGCATTACAAGAAGATAATAAAATATTTAAATATAGTAAAATTAGATCAATATACCCACACTTTACGGGTATTCAAGCCTTAGGGCTTAAGGATAAAAATAAAAGTAACAAAATTGTGAATTGGTTGAAAACTTTGCTATGTGCAGGGCTGCCAACGGGCACTGTTGTCACTACATGAAAAATATTTCAACCAGACTTTACAGAAAAATGTAACGAATATAATTCAAGTGTACTAAATGTCGGTCATACTTTTTCTATTAATAAAATACAAAACAGAAAGATTTTAATATTTCGATATTATTTGACTAAAATCAATTGAAAATAAAAATCACTTAACAATTCTAAATCTTATTAAATTAGTTAAAAATTTACTAATATAGAATAAATTATAAATAAAATTAATTAGATTTGGAATTGTTAAGTGTAAAAATGATGTTCACCAATTATAGTAACACATGATTATCATTTTTTATATGGTACAAGTTACGACAACCTAGAAAATAATGAAAATAATAATTTTGAGTTTTTGTGTATAATATTTAGACCCAGTACTCTAAAAAAGAACAGAGTGGTCTATTAAGTTTGTCTGCAGCAAAATGTTCGTAATATATAGAAGGAGGTGTTTCCGACCCCATAAAGTATATATATTCTAGATCATCATCAACACCCGCGACAGAGACGCCCGGCAAATTGTTAAAAACTATTTTCACATCAACATTACTTAAAAACGACTAGAGCTAGATAGACGAAATTCACACATTATGTGTATGATTGCGTTATAACTATCCTTACCAACTTTGGTCCGGATCGGACTACTATAGCCTATAGCTCCCATACAACGCGCGCTAAAATGAGTACGGGGTCTTTTACAGTCGGCTCGCTCGACTGTAGCCTTTCTTACTTATTATATTTATATTGAGATAAAGATGTTTTTGCTTAGAAAATTGAGTAAATATATGTTCATTATTTTTTTGCCCGTTACTCGTAGTGTGCAGGGTAGCTCCGATTATTAAAAACAAACTAAAACAATTTTCATTCAAAAGGGATTCTTTGAAACGTTCTAAAAGGAATTATTGAAAAATGTTACAAATCATACATATCTTCTCGAAAAGTTGTTCGAAATAATTCCATGAAGTTCTCTGTTATGTTCCAGCGGTTTGAAGCTGAACTGATTGTGTTTGGTGCAGTTATTTGCTAAGGTTTTCGTATTAGCTTATTTCTGCTTATTGGAAACAAGATTTCATTTCAACTTGGTTGATGTCTTTAATGGGGTTCAGAACCAGGATTAATTATCGTAAGTTTATCTTCCATTTAATTCCTGGAGGGCTCTCAATAGGTACTTACATACATAGAGTCAATACACATAGTCAAGTTTTATATTTTATTCGAAATTAGTTAATTTAGCTGTAAACGTTCTATCCGTTATCAAACAATGATAATTGCACTATCCATTGTATATGATATGTTTATATAATAACAAAATATTTTTTTTTTAATTATTTAATCAAACGAAGATAATTGTAAAATTTATCGATATCAACTTTTCTCGGAAAGGCTTTGTCACGAGATTGGTGCTTCCGTAAGTATTTTAATTATGATTTAGCAGTCAGAAATGCATTGCAGTGCACTCCGGTAACTGCTCCAAGGAAACTATGGCTCAAATCACCTAAAAATAATGGCCTTATAGGCTGTAAGTTATAGCATCGGATATATGTAAATAGCTGTAAAATTGAAAGGGTTTTTGTATTAGATAAGGTTTTAAATCTTGCTATTTTATAGCAAATATTAAGAACAGCTGTAGAAAAGTGTTTTTATATTGAAAGATTTCCAACCAATTTAATGCGACTAACAATTATATATGTAAAATCGACAATCGACAATCGACAAGAAAGAAAGGTTATGGTTAGGCTTAACTTCCTAGCTGGATAACTATTTTGTCAAAAATAGAATTTTGGTCGGCACGGCCAGCGTCTACGAGCAGCGCTGCCGCTAGCAAGCAGCGAAAACGTTCGCTCACATGTTTGTATGCTTCTGTCTCGCTTGCACACATGCATTGACAGTGCGTTCAATTATTACCTTTCTTACATGTCTAGCTCTTTTGTTTATAGTCCGATTTGTATGCAACTTTCAGGATAATTTGACATATTTTGTCTTCAAATGAATTTGAAATAACAATACTGTATGATAAGATCAAATGCCTTAAAATCGGCATTGAAGTTTAAAAATTATTTTAGTTCTTGTGGGAAAAGGGGGAGTGGCAGCGCAAAATTTTTAATGACAATGCATTTATGCCGTCTCTAAAAACATCCTTACCACAATTGGTACTCCTAAGTGCCATAGTTACTGAGATATTCGCCTGAAACATCAATTTTTTACGAGGTATGTCTAGTTTTTTGCTCATTGTGGGCAAACGGGGCGTGGCATCGAAAAAAAAAGATTCTTGTATTGACTGACTTAATATCGAGTCGATAGAGACCAAATTCAAACTTGTAGCTCTTACCATCTCTGAAATCTGTTTGTTCATACGAACGGACAGACGGACATGGCTATATCGACTCGGCTTGTGATGCTGATCAAGAATATATATACTCTGCCACGCCTCCTTCGGCCTGTTACATACTTTTCACAAACCCAATATACTCTCTCTTGCAGAGAGTATAAAAACAATATTAATAACATTACTTTAATATTTATTATTATTAAAACGAACATTTTACATTTTAGACACAAGTGTTCTCTTTGACTGGAGGTGGACCGATCTGCGATATAGTAGAAACATGTATATCAAACAAAATTCCTAGTTAGGTGGGCTGAGAGCTGGTGTGAGAGAGATCCCACCCTAGGTTGATTATAATTTATTAGGTAACAATTCTTTAGGTGGCGGCGGGGGCGTGGTCATTGATTTTGACTGGGCTCGGGATGCTTCCAAGGTAGCTCTTCGGGCGGCGGCGGCCATATACGATCCGTAGTATCTGCTGAGTATGTGCGGATCGTAGGTTTTGGGTAGCGTCAAGGGTAATGGGAATGGTAGCGTGGATGGGGAGGGGAATGGGGATGGGGATGGGGATGGCGACGGGGACATTGGTGCTGTCACTGTAGACGTTGCTACTGTGGGACACTCCTCCAATGAGTTTGAGTCATGTTGACTGCTGCTCGCGGCAGAGCTGCCTCCCAAAGCTGGAGAGATGCACGCTGAGAAATTCTGGTGCTCCTGCTCCTCCCCATCAAAGGAGTCACTGCGGTAACAGTTATTGTCTGTCTCAGAGAGTACTAAATTATGATTCGCTTCTCCTTCCGTTTCCGCTTCCGCTTCCGCTTCTCCTTCCCCTTCCCCCTCAACATCACCATCACCATCCACATCGATATCCACCTCTGCTTCGGGTTCCATAGTCTTGCTGATGAGAGAACTCGGCTGCTCCACAAGCACTTCGTGATGAATCGTTTGCTGCTTCTGCACCTGTACCTTTGTGATCACTGTGCGTTGCGTCTGTGTCGTTGTTCTTCCCTCCAGCCCCACACCCATCCCCGGCCCCCTCACCATCTCCTCGTCGTCCTCTTCCTCCACAATGTCCACGATCTGCACGTCCGGAGCCAGCAGAGAGGCCACATCAAACTGTCGTTTACGCGTCTGCGAATACAAGTTCGCAATTGTTGTTGTTGTTGTGGAGTTGATGTACGCTATGTGCTGATGATGATGATGGTGTTGATGATGATGCTGCTGCTGCTGATGTTGCTGTTGTTGATGATGCTGCTGCTGCTGCTGCTGATGATGATGATGATGATGATGATGGTGATTGTGGTGCTGATGTTGCTGGTATATTGGCTCCAGCGCCTGCAAAGTATTTTGCTCCGCATGTAACTGCTGTCTTTGTAGCGCAGTCGCTGTCGCTGTTGCAGTCGATGTCGCTGTGGCCGCATACTGCGGCTGGCGTCCAAAGAATTGGCCAATGTAGTGCTGCTGGTAGGGATAGTTGAGGGCTGCCAGCTGCAAAGAGGCCTGTGCCGTGCCCAGCGGCACTGCCACTGGCGGGGGCGTGGTCAGATCCAAGGGAGGCGGACTGGGCGAGTCGGTGCTGGCGTCGTCAACCGATAAGCCCATGTGTTTGCGCACTTTCCGCTGCGCTTTGCGGCGCCGAAAATCACCTTTACGAAAGTCATCCATATTGGCTGGGTGTATGGCCCAGTAGTGACCTTTACCATTCGCACTGCGACCCGATTTGATAAAGCAATCATTAAGTGATAAGTTATGACGTATAGAGTTTCGCCAGCCAGGACCACGTGTCCGAAAATAGGGATAATTGTCTAATATGTACTGGTAAATGTCAGAGAGCACAAGCTTAATCTCCGATGAGCTCAGTATGGCCATTGCGATGAGTCCAATGTAACTGTGCTGTGGCTTCGGTTCTTCCGGCTGGAAAATGCGCTGTGATTGCGGGAAAAGCGAGATGGTGGAAAGCGCCGACAACCGATTTCCTACTCCGACACCAACTCCGGTTCCTGCACAGGGACTGTAGGGATGGAGCCAAGGAGGCATTACCAACGATGCCGTTGCCGATCCCGTTAACGATCCACCTCCTGATGCTGTACCCGTCATTGTTCCATACTGAGGACACCTCAAACGCTCTATGCTAAGGGCGTAATTGTAGAGCTGCAGGCGGTACTGCTCTAAAGCGGCAGATGTCGTCTGCCGTGGCGTGGAGACAGCAGACGGAACTGAAACTGGACCGGGAACCGGAACTGATACTGAACCGGGCGTGTCTGTTGTGGTTCCAGTACCAATGGCATATGTGCCCGTCAAAAAATGGGGCTTCGGTGAAGATCCAGATCCGCTTCTACCTGTTGTGACTAGGTGTGTCTGCGGTTCATAATCACAGGGGGATGGGGAAGGGGACGCCTGCGATGGAGCCAATTCCGTGTTTGCCATCTGCAAATTCAGCTTCTTCCTGTTGTTTACTAAAGTATCATCTTTAATGCTTTACAAAAGTGATATGCATAAATTTCTGAAATGAGATAACCAAAAATATATAATTTTTAGAAACCGTATTATAGTAGACTAGTAAGTCGAGCGTGCCGACTGTAGAAAACACTTGCTCGAGGGAGCCGACTGAAAAAGACCCCGTACTCATTAAAGCGCGCGTTAACCTATGGGAGCTAGAGCTTTTTTAGAGAACGGGGTCTGACAAGGTGTTTTCAAAATAGTTTTTAGCATATTTGCGGGGTAGTTGTTCATACGGACAGACGGCTAATCAAAAATATAAATATATGCTTTTTGGGGCCGGTGATGTTCTCTTCTCGATTATAGGTACCCTTCCGCCAGATTACCGGTCTTTTATCCATCCCAAACAATATCTTACCGCAACGAAAGCTCGGATTTGTATAAAACTAATATGAGACAGTTGAGTAAACAACAACGATTTAAAAAAAAATGTTATATAATTATTACGAATTACTAAACATGAGTAAAATCTTAAATCAAGTTTTACTTAGCTTATTAGACCCCGTACTCTAAAAAGAGTAGAGGGGTCTATTAGGTTTGTCTGAAGCGAAATGTGCGTAACAGGCAGAAGGAGGCTTTTCCGACCCCATAAAGTATATATATTCTTGATCAGCATCAACAGCCGAGTCGATATAGCAATGTCCGTCTGTCCGTATGAACACCTGGATCTTTTAAACTACATAAGCTTGAGCCACCAAATTTAGAATGAAAGTCTGTCTTTATATCAGGCAGATCAAGTTTATTTCAAATCTTTGCCACGCCCCTTACCGCCCCCGCAAATTGTAAAAAACTATGGTCACCTCGGAAAAAATTGATGTTTTAAGCGAATATCGCAGTAACTATAGCACTTAGGAATACAATTTTTGGTATGCAGGTTGCTAGAGACAGCATAAATGCATTGTCGTTAAAATTTTTGGACTGCCACGCCCCGCTTTCCCACAAGAATGAAATAATGTGCAAACTTCAATGCCATTTTTAAGGCATTTGCACTTATCGTTTGAAATTCGTTTGGAGACAAAGAATCAGAAACTATCCTGAAAGTTGCATTTAAATCGGACTATAAACAAAAGAGCTAGACACGTAACAAGTTTTATAATTGCACGCAATTTCAATGCATATGTGCAAGCGAGACAGAAACATAAACATGTGAGCGAACGTTTTCCCTGCTTGTGTAGCGACAGCGCTGCTCGCGGACGATGCATGCACATGTATGCATACGATACGATAAATCATATATCGATATTCAATACGATAGTAATTATAATTGCGATATTATATTGAACGCGATAATTGGTCATTATGTCCAAATCTATAGCGATATATCGTATTTGATTTCAGTTGTTGATAATATCGATATCAGTATTTTCTTGGCGATATACATCCCTATTACAAACTGATGTTTTTGTTTCAAAGAGTTTTATTGCAAACACTATCCATTGTAATACCTCAATATCAATTGATTAATATAATAATGTAATCGGGAATGAAATTCCGAGAGTATTATTAACTTTGAATTAAAATTATTTCGATGGAGCCATTGACACAAACTAGTAAAAATATTATCCACGAACAAAAGAACTTTTAAATGAAATGCCGAGCAAAGTAACTTATCGACTAAAGAGCTCCTTAGCTTTAGCTCATTATAAATTCATTGATAACAAGTAAGAAAGGCTATAGTCGAGCGAGCCGACTGTAAAAGACCCCGTACTCTTTCTAGTGCGCGTTTTAACATACAAATAAGTAATTTTGGAACGATTTGTCCTATGGGAGCTATAGGCTATAGTTGTCTGATCCGGACCAAACTTGGTGAGGATAGTTACAATGGTACTATTCACATAATGTGTTAGTTTGGTTACAGTCGCTCTACAAAAACTGCATGTCTCCATACAAATCATGAATTTTCGGCCGATTTGTCCTATGGGAGCTATAGGCTATAGTTGTCCGATCCGGACCAAATTTAGTGAGGATAGTTAGATAGGTACCATACACACAATGTGTGAATTTGGCCTAGCTCTAGTCGTTTTCAAGTTATGGTGATGGGCGGTAAGGGGCGTGGCAAAGATTTGAAATAAACTTGATCTGCTCGCGAAGCAGACGGGCTTTTATTCCAAATTTGGGGGCTCTAGCTCTTGTAGTTTAGAAGATCCAGGTGATCATACAGACGGACGGACAGACAGACAGACGGACATCACTACATCGTCTCGGCTGTTGATGCTGATCAAGAATATATAGACTTTATGGTTTGGAAAAAGTCTCCTTCTGCCTGTTTCGCACATTTCGCTTCAGACAAACTTAATAGACCCCTATACTCTTTTTAAGAGTACGGGGTCTAAAAATCGCTCAAGTGAACTGAAAAGAACATGAAACGGTAAAAAATATACATATTAGGCTTTTGTTCGTTTCAACAAATTGCGGTTAAAGACGACATAGGTGACCAAAAAAATGATCGACACAAAACTCCAAGGGCTCAAAAAAGCGGGTCGGAAAAAAGAAAAAAGGCTGCAGAAAAGAAAGCGGGGATTGATACAGTGTTATCAAAGACACGAAAATTGGACACTTTTTTAATTGGTACATTTGACACATATCAGCTTGGAAAATGATTTCCTCCGTAATCTGTCTTTTAAATCACTGTTGACGAGATTTCCGCAGAAATATCGCGAAGAGTTAATACACTGGGTACTTATAATATTCAATAAAATAAAGTATGAGATAAGATTCTTCTAAAATTTAATTTTTACCTCTGGGATATCAAGCTCTATTTTAGAGGCCCCCACCACACCTGGCCTGTGTACATATATATATATATATATATATATATAGTATACATATATAGTATAAATAGGCAGTTATCGAGCGATTTGTAATATGGGAGATATAGTATCAAATTGGTTCGGAGTCTATAGAACTACGATTAACGCATCTATATGTAATGTGTGATTTTGGAATAACATAAAACTTTTCAAACATAAAACTTTTTCATACAGATCAGCCATTTTCGACCGATTTGTCCAATGGAAGATATTGGTTATAGCTACAATTATGACGTACACATAATGTAAGAATTTGGTTGAGATCGCTCAATTAACACCATATGAATTCAGTGAAACTCACACAGGAAACATTTGTCAACCATTTTATCATACTGGCCAAGTTTCATCCAAATCGGACTATAAATATCGTATAACTGTCATAGGAACAATCGGTGAAAAATATGCTCTAAGTAAATAAATAAATTATTAACATATTCCATTGATGATCACATGTTTAAAGTCTCACAACAGAATTCCATCTTGTTTCTTTTATTATTATATATATTTTTTTTTTGTAAGAAGTGTGGTTACAAGAATCGATTTATTTGGTGGAAAAAAACCTGAATGTTTACCAAATAATAACATTGGTCTACGGAGGGGAGTAGGTCCATAGTAGTAGTGGAGAGGGGAAGAAATGAAAAGAGGGAGAGTTAAGAGGGGAAAAAGAAGGATGAAGACTTTATGTGGGGTCTTTTGATATCGATAACTTTCAATTGAATCAAAGACAGTCCAAAGCTAGTTCGGTGTATTGATCTTCGGTATTTATTTTAATGAGAGCTCCACTTGATGTCACTTACAAAGAGTTGGCCGTGTTTCTCGTCTTCAGGCTTGAAATAATAAAAACAAACTTCAGACCTCGAGGGTTGACCCGTCAATTTGAGGAGTTGCTAAGCTTGAACATTTGTGTATATACAACTGTATGTAAATGAATGTGCGTGTGTGTTTATTTGAGAATCAAAATATGAGTTTCGTAGGTGTGGTAAACACATGAATCATTTCAATATCCACATATCCACAAAGACCAATTGACATATCGACTGACTTAGATCTCGGGAGAGCTACAGAGTCCAAACTTCTTCTCTGTATACACTGCTCAAAAAGAACGTCTAAAAAGTTTGTTTAAAAAAGTTATCGTAACTGGCAGAGGACGACGTGTCCCTATGAGTACCAGGGGATCGCAGAGACTATAAGAGATGCAGCTACCAAATTTGGAAGAAATTTGCGTCAGGCAAATCAAATTTATTACAAAGAATAAGGATATATGGATATCTTCTTACAAAGTTTGTTCAGTATAACTATGTCAAATGAATACCATTAATCAAATCGGTTAAAAATCTATAATTTTCATAAAAATTCGAATTTAAACATATTTTAAAAATTTGTTTCCAGTCGGTATAAGTCTTCCTAGTGCGACTAACGATTGGAACGTTATGTGCAAAAGTATATACACATTTCAATTTATGGGAAATATCTTTGTATTTTTAGTAAATGTTTATAAAACTGAAAAGCTGTGCTATCTAGAATTAAAGATTTTATTTTGAGATTTGTTTTTAAATTGAGAACTTTTTCTTAGACCATTTTCATAAACCTTAGAACAAAATCTGAATAACATAAAATTTTTGGTTTATTAGGTTGTGGTATGTAATTGTAATCTTCTAGTTTGGCATTCTCGGTATCTTATTTACTTGACATAGTTTAGTTACCAATTACCCTTTTTGTTCACACTCAAATTCATAAGGATTTAGATCAGTTAAATTTCACGAGTTTCTTTGATGTTATACCGTATTTCAAATTATTTATAAACATAGTAAGTTTACTATACACTTTATATGCAATAGTGAATATTATATAATGTATCCTGCACTAATGTATAAATCTTGACTTTATATATTTGTTATTATAAAAAAATTTTGACTCGCTCAACTTTCCTTCTACTTTAGTTTATATGTCACTTTACTGAATAGTGTATCACTTGAATTGCTGGTGCTTAAATACAGTTTCGAATTTATTCGTAAGATCTATATAGATAATTAGCATGTGGTTCAAGTGTATGTATACATTTACATACATACATATACAGAAAAGAGGAATCAGGGATTCCGTGGTAATATGAATCCTTTACGATGTCAGAAGCAGGTTAATTCCAGATATTCTTAAATCGATTTGATACTTGATTAATTTCGAGATCAGAATTAAAAAATTCGTACGATAATTAAATATTTCACGTTTTTCATTTAGATATTCCTTTAATTAGTTAATTTATGTAATGCGTAATCGAATAAAGCTTAAAATGAAGAACTTCAGTAATTAATTTAAGTACAATTTTCCATTAGGTTTTGTATAGCGTTGTTGCATTGATTCGAAATGCGATTCGAATTACACAGGATTTATTTGCTTTTATGTTTTTTTTTTCTTAGCTCATACCAAAGAGGCACGACTATAATTACCACATCACTAACACTAATCAATATATATCCGAGTTTCCACTGGAACTGAGTTTACACTGGCGACACAAGCGTTCGGTTCGCATCGATTAATCGAACAATTAGAGAAACAAGCACCAGGCAGCAAGCAGCACAGTCAAAGTTATGTATGTATTTTGTATTTATTGCATGCGAGTGTCTTCCACAAGCATTGGAGCTTGATGAAATCGTGCGTGTGGTCGCTACTGAGCTCGAACTGGGTCTGGGTGAGTAAGCGAAAATTCCTTTTGCTTAGCCATGAGAAGCGAGTGAGCAAGTGAGCAAGTGAGCGAGCGAGCGAGTGTGACGGCTTTAGTCTATCGGCAGACTTTCGTCTGCAGGCATTTGCTGCTCTCGCTCGTTCACTCGCTCGCACGCACATGCTGCAGAGAATGTCCCGTATTAGAAACTCCGCCTAGAAGTGTGTGTGTGTGTGTGTATGCTTGACTGTTATTGGTGAATTCGCTTAAGGGATGCTTGCTTGATATTTTATTTGCCAATAAAATTGCTTCTATGAAATGGCTCTTGTTGTTGTTGGTGTTTGCTCGTTTTTTATACCTTCGCTATCCATATTGTGCTGCGCGCTCCCTTTATCGATATAGCCGTTATGCTTACTCCTGAATAAACTATACTTACTTACTCCATACTTACTTATTACGGAACAGGTTCGAAAGTCCATAAAAAAAAGTCTTGCTTTTTGTTTATATACGCGCTATTCGTGCAGTATAGGGGTATACTATAATCGTTGAAATGTATGTAACAGGGAGAAGGAGACATGGCAGACAATGTCAGATATAGGATACAGTACGATATAGTATACCTATATACATACTATATATACCCTTTTAATCTACAAGTATCGGGTATAAAAATGTGCTCTTGAATAATTAGTATGTTTCTTTAGTTTGAGATCTTTATTTTAAGATGTGTGTTCTCAGTTTAAGTAATTAAAAAATATTATATTAAGTAAAATTTGAGACGGGTTAGATTTTTCTTCGGTTTTCTTTTTCTTTGTCACGCAATTGGATGAAACAAACCAATTTTCGGGAAATGGAAATCCTTTCGACTCCTCGCAAAATATAATCAGCACCTTAAGTGTTTTCGGGAAACAGAATAAGAGCAAAAGAAAGGTGAGCTTAGTATTTTGAATGATATTGTAAAAATAAAGAAATATGTATATGTGTGGACTGCCAAGCAATGTGATTAACATTCCGAATTTTGGATTGATCCTTTTGGCTTTAATGGTGGCTATTCTTTTGTTTAGGTTTGTGTTTTCTTTTTCTTTACAAAGCCGTAAATATTTTCGCATTAGGGATTGTTTAGGAAAGCCAGGACAATTTTGCATTTCATTATTATTATTTTTTTTCGCCTCTTAGTTTCAAAAGTGTATTTTTCTTTTGAAATACTTAAGTGTTTCAAACAAAAGGATCTTTGATTTGAGCAATAATTCTTCTATGGAACTTATATCCACTTCTCAAAGAAGCCAAATGTAAACTGCTTATTCCTTATTACTCAGATATTTGTTTAAGGAATCTATTAAATTGAACAATAAGAGTTAATGCAATTTAATTTCCAGAAGGGGTCACCTCACCGTTTCAGCTTATTTTGAGAGCGGGATCTCCATTTACCATTTATTTAAAAACAAGTTTTATCTGTAGATTAACCCATAAATATGTATACCCGTTTTTTCATACAAATCACTTATTTTCGACCGATTTCTCCTATAGGAGCTATAGGCTATAGTTGTCCGATGGTGAGGATAATTAAAGTTGATGCTGATAGAATAATATATATACTTTATGGGGACGACCATGCCTCCGTCAATGCGTAAAAAAAATCGTAATAACCTTTGCAGGTGTGTAATGATTACAGGGTATTTTACAGTCGGCTCGCTCGATGGCACCCTTTCTGACTATTGACGCACTTTCAAGCTCTCTCGATGGTAGCCTTTCTTAATAGTTAGATCTCGAAGTGTTGAACATTTACGAACATTATAATTTAGAATGTGTATTATTAACTAAGGACTTGTTTTATTCTGCCACTTCATTTTATATAACTAAACATTGTTAAACAACCCAGCACATCTTGACATTAAAAACTGAATTGTGTCACTAATGTTAACTGCCTGTACACTACGATCTCACCTCAATTTGCGCACACCTGCATTCTATTCACCGCCATCTTAACCACATCCTGACCTGGAACTCAAAGATTCTTCACACATTTCAATGCGATTGGAATATGATGATAAATTTTTTGTTTAAGGATTATGTTTCCCTTAAATTCGAGAAGTCATCAGGTGTCCCTATTGGCAATCAATTGTGTGTGTGTCTGATCGATAAAAAGTAAAAGAGAAATATAAATAGTAACAGAAATGGAAATAGAGATTGAAAAAGAAATATAGAAAGGAAAAAGAATGAGGCGTCAATTTCTTCACTTTTGGTCTATAATCGAGGATCAATCAAATGGGCATATCACTAAAGAAGCCACAATCAATAGGTAATAAGATAAGTAAACACTCACTCTTACAATTATACACAGTTTGATCCTCACACTTATAGTTCCAGAGTTCATAGATTTTAACTCTCTCTGTCCCTTTCTGTACCTGGCTTTGGCTTTGGCTTTGGCAGCTGGTAGGAGACAGAAAAAGCCAAATACATTGACTTAATTTAAGGTTACCATTATGTACGATTAGTAAACATGTTTGAATGCACTGCGAAAAAAACATTAACACATTTAAACTTTTTTCACATCTCTATAACTTGGAAAGGACTTGAGCTATCGGGACCAAAATATGTGTATGGAATGTGTGTATGTGTATTAGAACTATCCTCACCAAGTTTAATCCAGATCAGACTACTATAGCCCATAGCTCCCATGAGACAAATCGGTCAAAAATTGTTGATTTGAGTATGGGGTATTTATCAGTCGACTCGCTCTACATATAATTATTTACAATAACAGGACACAACACTTTTTCGTAATTTAAACATAAAAAAAAGAAGATTTAAGAATTACACCCCAAACTCATAAAACGTACAGGGGTCTGTTAGCGACGGGGTCTTTTACATTCAGCTAGCTCGACTTTAGACTTTCTTACTAGTAGGATTAGTATTACTGTTTGAATATGAAAAATGTTATTAATAAAATTTTTCGTTTTCGGCCTTAATAAATGTTTTTTTGAATAAAGTAAAAAACTGATTGAAAACAACAAAAAATGTAATAGTCATACTAGAATTAAGAGTTGCTGTTATTAATGAACTATCGAAAATATAAAAGTCAGTCTGACCTTTAAAAATCACATCAGATAAGCTCGTGCTGAGGTGGTGAAATGGGCTGTGAGTATTATTGAAGAAGCTCTTCATTTACGTACAGCTTAACGGGCTTCAATGGGCTTATTTATTCCCAACGGTTTTGATTGCAGTTTCTATAAAGGGATTACAAGTAACTGTGAATGTAATCATAATAAGGACACAAGCAAGGTAGCTGTTTCCAATCAAGCATAATTCAAGGGTATATCGTGTAAACTTCTTTCAGATAACCATACAGTTGTTTTTATATTAATACCCTATAAATAAAAGGGACTATGCATTCAAGTCGCTAAGACTTTATAGCCAAAGAAGCCACATAATTTGGCTAGTTTATTTAATTAATTTCAAGTTCAAAACCATTTTAACTCGACCCAACTAACACTGATAACAAAGAATAGTCAATTTAAAAATTGCCGTCAAAAAATTAACTATTCAGATTTAAATTTTTATAAACTAATACGCAGTTTTAAATCTTAAATGACTCAAGCACTTAATACAATTCTTAAAATATTTTTATATGGAACCCGAATATTTTTAGCAGTGTCAATATTACTTCATTTTATAAGACCCCTTACTCAAAAGGAGTACAGAGCTCTATTAAGTTTGTCCCCGCAAATTGTGATAAGCCATTTTCATAATACATACCATGACTTTGAAACTACTAGAGCTATCCTAAAGAACAATAATTAATAATAAAAAACAAGTATAACAAGAAAGAAAAGTACAGTCGAGCACGCCCGACTGCAGAATACTCTCTCCATTTTATTCCCGATTATCTTAAAATATAAACCATTGGCCGTTCCGGCCAGCGTCCGTGGCAGCGCTGCCGCTACACATCGCTTGCACACATGCATTGATATTGCGTTCAATTGTTAACTGTGTGACGTGTCTTGCCCTCTTGTTTATAGTCGGATTTGTATGAAACTTCTAGGATAGTTTGATATAAATTGTCTCCAAACAAATTTCTAATTTCAATACGGTACGATTAAAACATACGCTTTAAATATGGTATTAAAATTTAAAAGTTGTTTTATTTCCAATGGAAAAATGGGGGCGTGGCAACCCAAAATTTTTGTAGGAGCCTGCGTACCAAAATTGGTTTTCCCATGTGCCATACTTACTGAGATATTCGCGTGTGTGTTTGTGTGTGTGTTTGTGTTTGTGTGTGTGTGTGTGTGTGTGTGTGTGTGTGTGTGTGTGTGTGTGTGTGTGTGTGTGTGTGTGTGTGTGTGTGTGTGTGTGTTTGTGCATGAATGTGTCTGTGTAACAATGGCGATGACATCCATTTCCATCGAACGAGACACTGTCTAATCATTTCATTTATTTCATTCGTGTCCCTTTTGGTTATGAAGCGCTGATACGCCTTATTGTTGGCGTGTCCTTGTATCCATGTATCCTTGTATCCCTCTGTTACTCTTGAAATAACAAATTATTGTGGTTGCTTCCTGTTGTGTGCGTGTGCCATGGGATTAGCCGAGTTTCAGTCCCAGTTCTTTTCGCAATCCTAGTCCCAGTGCTAGTCCCTGTTCAGGTCCCCGAACTGTTAGTTACGTTTAAATACCGTTTAACAATTTCCCGTCGGCAAGTTTCTCATATTTTCCCCGTTCTTCGCTGTCAAAGCAAATGAGCAAAAAAAAAGCCCTGTTAGCGCTATCAACAACCCTTAGAATTTCGTCCATTTCTCACATCCCAATTGTTCCACTTGTATTTCTGGGACTGACTTAAGCTCGTTATGAAAATCAATTCCTTTGGGACTGGTGATTTTCAAACAATTTGCACGAATTACTGAATGCATACTTACATACATATATAAATAGCTAGAAACTCGCAGCTAAGCGCATTAAATGGCTAAACTTTTAATTAATTCTTTATCTTTTTTTAGTTAATTTATTTTTGATCTTTTGCCACCATTTTTTTTTAAATGCTCCTTTAAAAATAAATATGATCTTAACTAACAGTGGCATTGGGTTCAGTTAAGCGAATCGACTGCAAAAGACCCTGTACTTTTTGAAAAGCAAACAATATTGAAAATTTAATTAGGATTTTATGAACTTTATGGGGTCGGCTAAGCACTTTGTTCTCTTTGTTGACTATCCCGCACATTTCTAAGTTCGAGGTCATTTGAGTGGAATGACAATTGAGTAGATGCTTCTCCAGCAGGGCCGGATTTACATAGGGGCCAGTGGGGCCAGGGCCCCAAGGCCTCCACTACACGCAATGAAAAATCTTGTAAATCGCTGTTTTATACCAAACTATGTTAAAGTCATTAAAAATGTTGTGGAATCTAAGAGATGCTCCTTCGATAGCTTCGAAACAGCGGGGAAAAAATATGAGCGATCCAACATTATTAAGTTGTCCTCGCTCGAAATAAATGTACCCGACGTAGACCAGCGCATTTCTACCAGTGTCGGACTAGTTAACTAGCCACTTTATTGTCACAACAATTTTAATATCTGATCAAAGAATCAATTAAACGCTTTTAGTATCGCTTCAATAAAGAAACCGGAAAGTGATGTCCTCTGTAATCTGTCTTTAAAATCACTGTTAACGAAGAGTTAATACGCTGCGTACTTATAATTTTCAATAAAATAAAGTACGAGATAAGATTCTTCTAAAATTTAATTTTTATCTCTGGGATGTCGAGCTCTACTTTAGAGGCCCCCACCACACCTGGCCCATAGCATTAATGTGTTAAATCCGGCCCAGTTCTCCAGTCACACTGAAAAGAAGTAAGCAAGGAATAGTCGAGCGAGTCGACAGTAAAAGATCCCGTTCTCATTCTAGTGCACATTTTACCATACAAGTAGGTAATTTCCAAATCAAAGTTAGTTAGAATAGTTACAATCCTCTTATACACATTATATGTGATTTTGTCCTATTTTCGACCGAATTTCTCTATGGGAGCTATAGGCTATAATTGTCCGATCCGGAACATATTTGCTACATCGTCTAGGCTGTTGATGCTGATCAAGAATATATATAGTTTATGGCGTCGGATAAGCCTCCTTCTACCTGTTATGCACATTTCGCTTCAGACAAACTTAATAGACCCCTCTACTCATTTTTAGAGTACGGGGTCTTTTAACAGAAATTAATGCTATTATCGCCTCGCGACTTAAGGATACCCGTTACTCAGTTTTAATCTGTTATTAACAATGGGATATGATAATAATAATAGTGCAATCGTTTAGGCGATGAACTACAGGGAGTTTAATTAAGATAGCTTGATAAACACAGAAAATTTGCTTACAAATTCATATTCAGACTGATCGTTCCTATGACAGCTATACGATACAGTTGTCCGATTTGGATGAAGCTTGGTCACTATGTATATATTATTGACAAATATATTCTGTGTGAGTTAACCAAGTTGTAGTGTGTTAAAAATGATCTTTTATATGTACAGTATTTCCGGACTTTCATTCCCAACTTGGTGTCTCTAGCTCTTATAGTCTCTGAGATCCATCGGTATATCGACACGACTGTTGGTGCTGATTAAGGCCGTGTATACTAAATGGGATCGGCATGGTTGGTTTAGCCTGTTATGCATATTTTTCCTCTGACAATCCTAATAGAAAATGTACTCTTTTTTGAGCACGGGTGTAAAACATGCATTAAAAAATAAATTTTCATTTTTTAGAATCTCCTTATTCAAGTTATGTCAATGACTATTAACACGACATTGTTTTAGCTAATCGAGCGATCCCCAAACCATTGAGGTAAAACCGCTTGGGATTTATAAAGGAAAACATGTTCAAAGAGTGTTATGCTTAAGATCACGAGAACAACTTCTAAGTTATGCGTTCTCAATTTTAGAATATGTTATTTTTCCTTTTTATCAGTGTAAGCCCTAAAACCACCACCAGAAAGAGTCATCAATCGAAACAGCCATGCACCCTGTACGAGGCGAGAATAACCAGCTCAATAAGATAATTTGCAGGTATCTGGTTACATTTGATGCTGTTACAACATCTGTCGCCGTTGTGTCGGTTTGAAGCACGAATAACTCAATTAGAGAATTCAATTTGTTGACAATAAAAACGTTTTTACTCTGTCAATGATACGATTCCCGGCTCAATTCGTATATATGTCTGTACAGAGACCATAATTTAGTTACTAACCTTATTACATACTATTTACTATTTATAATTCTTAAAACATCGACAAAATAATCAAGGATTTTATGTTCAAACTTGATTTCTCACTTTGAATAACAATGAGAAAGTCGAAAATTGCATTTTACACCTCGAACTCAAAAATGAGTACGGATATCTTTTAGGTTTGTCAAAAGCGAAATATGCATAAAAGACTGAAGGAGGCGTGGCCGACTCCATTAAATGTTCTTGATCAGCATCAACATCAAAGTCGATATAGCGATGTCCGTATGGATCGCTTGATCTCAAAACCTCCAAATTTGTAATTAAAGTCCGTATATGCTGTTAGCAGATCTGGTTTATTTCAAATTTTTGTCACGCTCCCGGAAAGTGTAAAAAACTTTTTTCATAAGACCATAACTTGGTTCCACTTAAAGGTGTTAAAAAAAAGTTTTTACAGTGAATGGAAAATTGTACACAAGGTCAGTTATTACAATTGTATATCTCTCCTTGTTTAGCACATTTTAAGATAGATTACCATAATCAAAGAATTAAGTCGGTAATATGAGGCCTCTGATGTATCCTAAATAAAAACAAGTAAGAAAGCCTACAGTCGTGCGAGCCGACTGTAAAAGACCCCGTACTCCTTCTTGTGCACGTTTTTCCATAAAAATCACAAATTTTCGACCGATTTGTCCTTTGGGAGCTATAGGCTATAGTTGTCCGATCCGGATCAAACTTGGTGAGGACAGTTATAATGGTACCATACACATAGTGTGTTAGTTTGGTTTCAATCGCTCAACTAAAACTTCATGTCTCCATACAAGTCACCAATCTTCGACCAATTAGTCCTAAGGGAGTTATAGACTATAGTTGTCCGATCAGGACCAAACTTGGTGAGGATAGTTATAATGGTACCATACACATAATGTGTGAATTTGGTCTCTCTAGCTCTAGTCGTTTTCAAGTTATGGTGATGTGAAATAAGTTTTTTACGATTTGCGGGGGCGGTGGGGGGCGTGGCAAAAATATGAAATAAACTTGCACTGCGTACACTATAGACGGACTTTCATTCCAAATTTGGTGGCTCTAGCTCTTGTAGTTTAGAAGATCCAGGTGATCATACAGACGGACGGACAGACAGACAGACGGACATCGCAATATCGTCTCGGCTGTTGATGCTGATCAAGAATATATATACTTTATGGGGTCGGAAAAGCCTCCTTCTATCTGTTACGCACATTTCGCTTCAGACAAACTTAATAGACCCCTATACTCTTTTTTAGAGTACGGGGTCTAACAAGAAAGAAGAGTACAGTCGAGCACACACAACCGTAGAATACTCTCTGCACTTTATTCCCGATTATTTCAATAAAATCGGTATCCGAGTATATCAGTTGATAGTCCTGCAATAAAACATGTCGAAACAAAAACATCTGTTTGTATGTATGCACATATACATTTGACGTTACATGTATGCACGCACACAATTGGTTGGCACGGCCAGCATTAGCGGGCAGCGCTGCCGCTAGCAAGCAGCGAAAACGTTCGCTCACATGTTTGTATGCTTCTGTCTCGCTTGCACACATGCAGTGAAATGGCGTTAAATTATAAACTTTGTTACGTGTCTAGCTCTTTTGTTTATAGTCCGATTTATATGCAACTTTCAGGATAGTTTGATATATTTTGTCTTCAAACGAATTTGAAATAACAATACTGTATGATAAGATCAAATGCCTTAAAATCGGCATTGAAGTTTGAAAATTATTTTATTTCTTGTGGAAAAAGGCGGCGTGGGAGCTCAAAATGTTTAATGACAGTACATTTATGCTGTCTCTAGGAACCTGCATACCATATTTGGTATTCCTAACTGCCATAGTTACTGAGACATTTACCAGTGGTTCCTATGGATGCTGTATGATATAATAGTCCGATTTAGATGAGATTTGGTCAGTATATAGGGAATAATAGCAAAGGAGTAGTGCGTGAATTTAGGTGAAATCGCTTAATAGACTTTACAAATTTTCATACTAAGCCTTTGAACCGATTGTTCCTGGCAGCTATATAATATAGTGTTTCGATCCGAATGAAATTTGGTCAACAGCTGGGGAATGATAGCAAATGTTTATGGCGTGAGTTTGGTTGAAATCGCTCAATCGACACTGAAAATTTTCATACTAAGCATTTTCATCATTTTCAACCGATTGTTCCTATGGAAGCTATATGATAAGGTAGTCCGATTTGGATGAAATTTGGTCAGCATATAGGGAATGATAGCTTATGTGTACTGCGTGAATTTCGTTGAAATCGCTCAATAGACATTAAAAATTTTCATAATAAGCCTTTGAACCGATTGTTCCTATGGCAGCTATATGATATAGTGGTTCGATCCAAATGAAATTTGGTCAGCAGCTGGGGAATGATGGCAAATGTTTATGGCGTGAATTTGGTTGAAATCGCTCAATCGACACTGAAAATTTTTATACTAGGCATTTTCATCATTTTCAACCGATTGTTCCTATGGCAGCTATATGACATAGTGGTCCGATTCGGATGAAATTTGGTTCGCACATGGGATTTGATACTAAATGCATATAGGCTTAATTTGGTTGAAATAGCTCAAAAAAATTTTTTTTTTCAACTGATTGTTCCTATGGGAGCTATATGATATAGTCATCCGATCCGGCCGATTTTAACAAATGATCTGCCTGCAGAGAGAATACACATCTGTACCAAGTTTCATCAAGATAGCTTTAAAACTGAGAGACTAGTTCGCATAGAAACAGACGGACAGACAGACGGACATGGCTATATCGACTCGCCTGTTGATGCTGATCAAGAATATATATACTTTATGGGATCGGAGATGCCTCCTTCAATGCGTTACAAACTTCGTGACAAAATTAATATACCCTCTGCAAGGGTATAAAAATGTATAAAAATAATGCTCGAAATATGAAATATGATGGAAAACTTTTCAGACAGTTTATTTCTTCAAAATTGAACAGTTGCACTAATATTATAATCATGCCCTATTATTAAAACTGGCTAACGGCTAACGGGTATCCAAAAGTCGCGAGGAGACTTGATCATTCTTTCTTGCTAAAGCTCTGAACTTACAGTTCATAACGTATTTATATTGCATTTATATAAATAATATATAATTGAGCGAATGGTTATTAAATGTGAATACATTGTATATATTTGGCAAAATCGGCTGCTTTCGCACACATACTTGTTGGTAAATTACTATTTAAAGCCATTTGCCGTGTTGTATTATTTGACAGTTCAGTGGAAAAGGACAAAAGTTGTTAATTTGTTTATTGGATTGAGTAATGTATACAATTCGAGCGCTCAAATGCACTCAACAAAGAGCAAATTATAATGGCAGCAACACAACAAAGGCGCCAACAGTCACCAAAACAATGAGACGGCCATTGTTCATCTTCTATCCTCTTTTCCCCCGTTGCTTTTATGCTTCTGAGTGTGTTTGTGTGTGAGTGTATATCCGCCAGGGGCTAGGTGATGAACCCCCGTTGGAAACTTTGCTGTTCGTTGAGCTGTAAATGCATTCATTGCTTTACCAATCGCCAGACAAATAAAATGTATCGCTTGTAGCTGCATTCAGTTTTCGCAGTCCAAAATCACAAATTTTATTTTAAAAGTTATTCTTATTGATTTTTAGATAGTTCCTACTTTGGTTGCTTATACTTACTAAAATGCGCTTACCAGTAAATTGGACACTGGGTTTCTGCTGTTCCCGTTACAACATCTTGCGTCACCTTCGCACCCAAGGGTTGTGCCTGCTACTTACTGACAGCAAATACATACACATACAAATTCACACATAAGTGCATACATATACAAACATGTACATCTCAAGCTATATACTTTTGGCGCTTATATAAATACAGTTTCAAAATACAATACATATGGTTTTAAAGCGCAAACGCAAAACGTTTGTGAAGTTTATCAAAAATACAACAAAAGCACGAAAAATATAATACGAAAACAAATGCCCACCCAAATACCACTGCTTTAGAGAAATAACGGCTTCAGACCACATTTGATTTTTGAGTTATTTTATCTGCAGTTACCGACGGTAGAGACATCACTTTAAAATAGTGTTTTCCAAAATATTTTGAGTAATACCAATGGAGCTCCTTAGTCGCGATAGATTAACTTGTTTTCAAGTTATGTTTTTATGAAAATGGTTTTTCACATTTTGCGGGAGTGGTAGGAGGCGTTTCAAAGATTTTAAATTAACTCAATCTCAATCAAAATTTGGTGCTCTAGCTCTTATAGTCTCTATTATCAGTATGAGCTCGGACAGACGTTGCTATATGGTCTAGGCTGTTGATGCTTATCAAGAATTTATATACTTTATGGGGTCGGCCACTCCTCCTTCTGCCTCTTACGCAAATTTCTAACAAACCTACGGGGTCTAAAGACGACTGGTTGAATACGGATCACCTGTCCGAACTTCGTCCTCAATTCAATATTAACCAGTTGGATATTTTATATTAATGTACTGTTTATTATACTTTTTAAATGTCGTCTTAATCATTTGACTAATTTAATAATCAACCATCTTAAATTAATCATATTATTAAATAAAAGATTAATGAATTTATTTTTCCATCGATTTGACCATAATTAAGTTTATCTATATAGAATGGCACGTTCTCTGTTAGTTTGGATTGGATAGCTCAATAAATAACTACAATGGAAGGCCACAGCCGAGCGAAAGACTCCGTAATCATTTAAGAATCATTCTAGAGAAAAAATCTTAAACAATCTACAACAAGAGTATATTGGGTTTGTGAAAAGTATGTCACAGGCCGAAGGAGGCGTGGCAGACCCCATAAAGTATATATGTATATTCTTGATCAGCATCACAAGCCGAGTCGATATAGCCATGTCCGTCTGTCTGTCTGTCCGTCCGTATGAACAAACAGATTCCGGAGATGGTAAGAGCGACAAATTCGACTTTAGTCAGTATCGACTCGATATTTAGTCAGCCAATACAAGAATCTTTTTTTTTTTTGATGCTACGCCCCATTGCCGAATATCTCAGTAACTATGAAACTTAGGAATACCAAATTTGGTACGAATGTACCAAAACAAATTGTGGGCTGCCACTCCCCGCTATCTAACAAGAAATATAATAATTTTCAAACTTCGATGCCGTTTTGTAGGCATTTGATCTAATCGTAGATATTTCTTATTTGATATTCGTTTAGAGACGAAATATATCAAACTATCCTGAAAGTTTCATATAAATCACACTATAAACAAGAGAGCTAGACACGTTACAAAGTTTATAATTCAACGCAATATCAATGCATGCGCGCAAGCGAGACAGAAACATACAAACGTATAAACGAACGTTTACGCTGCTCGTGTGGCGGCAACGCTGCCCGTGGACGTTGGCCGTACCAACCAATGGTGTATATATTATATATAATCGGGAATAAAATGCAGAGAGTATTATACGGTCGGGCATGCTCTACTGTACTTCTTTTTCTTTTATACTCTCTGCAAGAGAGAGTATATTGGGTTTGTGAAAAAAAAAAGTATGTAACAGGCAGAAGGAGGCGTGGCAGACCCCACAAAGTGTATATATTCTTGATCAGCATCACAAGCCGAGTCGATATAGCCATGTCCGTCTGTCCGTCTGTCTGTCCGTCTGACCGTCTGTCCGTCCGTATGAACAAACAGATTTCGGAGATGGTAAGAGCTACAAGTGAATTTGGTCTCAATCGACTCGATATTAAGTTAGTCAATACAAGAATCTTTTTTTTTTTCGATGCCACGCCCCATTCGCCCACAATGAGCAAAAAACTAAACATAACTCGTAAAAAATTGATGTTTTGGGCGAATATCTCAATAACTGTGGCACTTAGGAGCACCAATTTTGGTATGTAGGTTCCTTGAGACGACATAAATGCATCGTTATTAAAAATTTTTGGATGCCACGCCCCCCTTTCCCACAAGAAATAAAATAATTTGCAAACTTCAATGCAAATGCGATTTAAGGGCATATGTTCTTATCGTACAGTATTGTAATTTCAAATTCGTTTGGAGACAAATTATATCAAACTATCCTGAAAGTTGCATATAAATCGGACTATAAACAAAAGAGCTAGACACGAAACAAAGTTTATAATTGAACGCAATGCCAATACATGTGTGCGAGTGAGATAGAAACATACAAACATGTGAGCGAACGTTTTCGCTGCTTTCTAGCGGCAGCGCTGCCCGCGAATGCTGGCTGTGCCGAGCAATTGTGTATGTATTACATATACACACATACATTTGTATGTGCATACTTCTAATGTCAAATGTATATGTGTGTGTATACATACAATCAGATGTTTTTGTTTCAACGTGTTCTGTTGAAAGTATCAATTGGATATACCGATTTTATACCGATTGGATACCGATATTATTAAATGATCGGGAATAAATTGCAGAGAGTATTCTACGGTCGGGCGTGCTCGACTGTACTTTTCTTTCTTGTTTTGTTATAGATTTGGCCTATGAAAGCAATGTGGTACGGTAAACATAATGTGTACATTTGATCGAGATAGCTTTGAAAATGATGCTTTTAGAAAAGGATTTTTACAATTTCCGAAGCTAGTAGGAACGTGGTAGAAATTTGATAGAAAACAGACTGACTTTCATACGCACCAACGGACATCGCTATATCACCTCGACTGTTGATATGGCCATAATCACAATAGATTGTTTAGTTTAATAAGATACTATACTATATACTATTATGAAATCATTTCATTCAATTTATTTTATTAAATCAATAATTATATTACATTTTTGAATTAAATAAATACTTGTAGGGGAGGATGCAGTCAGTCGACTGTGAAATACACCAAACTCTTTCGAGAGTTATAATTTAAAAAGTTTTTCATACAAACACATATTTTCGACTGATCGTTCCTTTGGCAGCTATACGGCATAGTTTTTAGATTTTGACCAAACTTCGTTAGTGTGATGTTATGTTATGTTATTGGCAAATGTATTTTGTTTTAATAAGCTTATTATACAAAAAAGTATCTCATACTAATTCATATGTAGACTGTATTTTGGATCGATTCTGGCTAAAAAAGCGTGAGATCTAGTTGTAAGATTTGGGTCAAAATTGGTCCTGTACCTTAACAAATAAATTCTATGTGAGTTTCGTTCAGCCATCATAGCTAACGAAAAAGTTGATCGTACTAAAAAATGCTTTATCTTTGCATGAACGTAGAAATTACTAAAGGCGACCTGTCTTAAATATAAAATAAACTTGTATTGCTTGTGCTTGCTCCTATTGTCTTTGAGATCCAATTGTTCATACGGCCGGAAATGGCTATTTCTATTACATACATTTCGACTTTGTTTAAAAATTATTTAACAATTTTAAAGTTGTTAATATAAATAAAAAACCAAAGAGTTTAAAGCAACGGAAAGTACCGGCTAACGTCCCACCGAAAAAAAATCCTCTTTTAGGGTACACATATATGCGCGATTTATTGCCACATCCATTTGTAACCTATAAATTTCATATTTAATTCAGAATTCATCATGTTTCTATTAACTTTCAGTGAAGTGATCAAAGTTGTGCTTCTAAAGGTTATTGTGTTTGTTACGGCCCATCGACATAATCCCGACTTCCGACATTGATTCGACCCTCGGCGGCTGTTACCGAAAATCCAAGAATCCGAGCGTCCATCTTAGTCATTTTGTTTTTCTTCAATTTCTTCTGTTTGTTCTAATAAAAACGGTCAAGAAATCAATCAGTCACCAGACATTCCTAACTTCTTGAAAGCAACAACTCACCTTGTTTTCCCCGCTATCGTTGTTAGAAGGTGTGATTGCCGGTGCCGGCTTACACATATCATCGTTGTGTGCGTTCTGAGCTCGCTGCATGCTCTTGTATTTGCTACGTCGCTCCAAGAATTGCTTCACAAAGTCACTTGAATCTTTGCCTTCACCTGTAAATTTAAATATTGTTATTATTTTTAGCAGAGCTCGCAACAGCAAAATGATTTGTCAGAAAGTACCGTATGCGATGTGAATTTAGGAAGCACTAAGTGTCTATTGAGTAAACAGTATTAAGTGAAAACAAGCATATTATACTTGGCTGTTGTTGTCATCCTCTTTAAAATTTAAACAGTTAACAATTACAAACAAGTAAAAAACAAAAGACGCATAATGAATAATATTTTATATACATACATATACTTGTACGTAAGTATATAATAATTTTGATTTCCCTTTATACCTTGTTTTAAAAATATGTTTTGAATAAAAATAATGGTTTGTAATTCGAATTTAATAATAAATAGAATGACCTTGACGGAATTTGAACCGCAGACGTTAGAGTTGTATCACTAACCATACAACACATAGATGCGTCAAACGCAAGATTTTTTGAAAGCAAACGCTAGGCTGCTTCTAGACCCCCAGAGAGCTTCGGCAAAAAGCCGAACGCTCTAGCGCCCCGGCGAGTCGATCGCCGCTCAGCAAAAGGCGAAAATAATTTAGTCTACCTCAGCAAGCGAAACGATGAGCACGGCTATGTCGCTTGTGTTCTCGTTTCGCTTTAATATGTTTGTCTCTTTCTAGCATGCCAGATACACACATTTTGTGACATCTCGCAACGGCAGATTTTAGCAACCAGCTCACTGATACAATTTCTGTTTTCAACAAAATTGCGATCCAGCTAGGAAGTTAAGCCTCTTTTAGAAAGATATCTATGGTTTTAGGTCGGCCGCATGCAAATGTCGCGGTGGCGCTGGTGGTTAAGTGCTTGATCGTCAAGCGCGGAGTCGTGGGTTCGAGTCGCGGTCAATCATTTAAAAGAAAATAATTCGAAAGTTCAGTTGTTGCATGTTTTCATTAAATTAAAATTTTTTTTTTAACAAAACCCAATTTTAAAAAAAATTATTTTAATCGTTTATTAACAACAATTTGCTAATAAATAAACTTTTTCGGTAATGCAACACATCTCAACAACACAATAAAAGATTTTTAATTTAATGGCGGACCAGGAATCGAACCCACGACTCCCTGTTCATTGATCGAGCACTAATCATCTGCGCCACAGCGACACTTGAGTGCGGCCGGCCTAAAACCATACATATCCCAATACAAGCAGCTTAACTTCCTAGCTGGATCGCAATTTTGTTGAAAACAGAAATTGTATCAGTGAGCTGGTTGCTAAAATCTGCCGTTGCGAGATGTCACAAAATGTGTGTATCTGGCATGCTAGAAAGAGACAAACATATTAAAGCGAAACGAGAACACAAGCGACATAGCCGTGCTCATCGTTTCGCTTGCTGAGACAGACTAAATTATTTTCGCCTTTTGCTGAGCGGCGATCGACTCGCCGGGGCGCTAGAGCGTTCGGCTTTTTGCCGAAGCTCTCTGGGGGTCTAGAAGCAGCCTAGCGTTTGCTTTCAAAAAATCTTGCGTTTGACGCATCTATGTGTTGTATGGTTAGTGGTTGTATTTAACAAGTACGAAAATTAACAACAGGCATCCCTACTATGTAGGTAAACATAGAGTTAACTCTTTGAATGCAAGCAAGTTTACATAAATAATTACATTTTTCATACAATTCAAAATTGTTGACCAGTTTGTTCTGTAAGGTCTGAGATGGACTAAATCCGGTATGGATATATAAATAATCATAACCCCCATGGGAGCAAAAGTCTAGAGTCATCCGATCTGGACCAAACTAGGTGAGGATAGTTTTAATGGTACCATACACATGTGTGAATTTTGCCTCGTAGCTCTAGTCGTTTCCAAGGTGTGGTGATGTAAAAAGAGTTTTTTACAATTTGCGGAAGTGGTAGGTGGCGTGTCAAGTATTTGAAATAAACTTGACCTGAGTACAGACGGACATTGCTATTTCGTCTCGGCTGTTGATGGTGATCATGAATTTATATACTTTATGGGGTCGGCCAAAATGCTAAAAAATTTAAGTGTATTTAAGTATTTAAAAATGATAAATTTTCGAGCGATTTGTCTTATGGGAGCTATAGTTGTCCTATCCGTACCATATTTGTGAAGGTTATATAGGACAAAAATATACATATAAATTTTTTTATAGTTTAATTTAAATAAAACTAGTTTAAATAATTTAATTGAAAACAATATAGTTCTACTTTCATTCTATAGTTGGTGGCTCTAGCTCTTTTAGTCTCTGAAATACGGCTGTTGATGCTTTTCAAGAATATATATACTTTATGTGGTCGGAAAAACTCTGCAAACTTTGGCAACAAGCTACTTACCAAGATATATGCGAACATAGTCCTTTACTTCGTAGGGGGCTTCAAGATCTTGCAAGAAGGCCACAAATGTGGGTACTACAAGTAGTAGATATTATTGAGATATCTCCGAGAGAAAGAGATAGAGAACACGGTGATCAAATTTATACACTTACCGTCCACTTTAGCCGACATGTTGTCCAAGCTCTTGATGCACCAAACGGTAAACTCGTTCTCATACTCGCTGACACTGCTCTGCTGCAAAGATTTGGACGCAGAAGTAGAACCGGACTTCTTGTCGTCACCTCCAGACGCCGATTTGCCCGATGCCTTGTTCAAAACGGCCTTAGTTTTATCCTGTAGTTGCTGTTGCTGCTGAGTGTTGACCGTTTTAGGATTCTTCGACAACACATTCTGCATCGCTGGCAACGTTTGGCTCTTGCGTAGATTGCGAGGCGACGGTAGAATCGCTCCAGATTGCTGTTTGAGCTGCACTTGGGATTGCTGCTTGCTCGTAGCCAGCTGAGGACCACCACTAGCACCACCTGAGACGGCTGGGGCAGTGGCTGTAGTGGCCAGAGCACCAACAAACTTGGATTCGTCCCACAAGTTGGTGGTAGCCGCAATTGAGTTGGAATTAGTGGCAACTTCGCTCCATGCCTTGTTGGCATTGCCCCAGATGTTCGACATGGCACTGGAGGATACGTTGAGGCTGGCTGACACAGTGGGCTGTTGTTGCTGCTGCAGTTCGTACTCCCGGCGACGCTGTTGCTCCATGAGCTCATTAGCCAGTCGCTTGGCCTCCTCGGCCTGGATGTCAACAAGGTTCATCACTGGTGCTGGAGCAGGAGAAGCTTGCCACTTGAGGAGCGCATCATTTGCCTCGGCTGCTGCCGCTGCATTGGCCCGCATCTGCTTATCCAGTTGCTCTTGCTGACGCTGCTGATCCGCACGACGTTCGCGTCTCTCCGCCTTCTGTATTTCGGCCAGTCCCGGAGCTGCAGTGTTCACACCCTGAGATTGCAAAGACCACGGTGCAATCGAAGTCCCATAAGAACGTCCTGATTGCTGCTCAACCTTCGCGCCACTTGGCTTATTTCCCGCTCCACTTGTGTATCCACCTGCAAGTTTTAATAGCCATCAAGCAAATTGGCAGAAAAGGCAATAGTCGAGCGAGCCGACTCTAAAATATCCTGTACTCACAAATCTATAACAACAAAACAAATAAACTATGGATATCATATATCCAGTGCGAACACAGGTATTTGTTTATTAAATATAATATAATGTGCAGCCAATTCAAAAAACTTTAAATAAAAACCTTAGCAGGACTGGAATTTGAGCTTGCGCCCTGCGTACAGCCACACAATTGCCACACTTCCTATTTTCGACAGATTTGGCCTATGGAAGCTACAGGATATAGTTGTACGATCCAGATAAATTTTACTAATCATGATCATTAGAATCATAGTATACACATAATGTATGAGTTTGAATGAGATCGGTCAACTGGCATACAAATCATCAATTTTTGACAGATTAGTTTTATAAGAGTATTGAATATAGCTGTCCGATCCAGAGGATGTTTGATGTGGATATATAGAGTCGTTACACATCTATGTGTGAGTTTGGATGCATACAGCATAGACGGTCATTCTGATCAGAATATATCTACTTTATGGGGTCGGCCACGCCTCCTACTTTTACTCTTTTTTTTAGGTATAGTAATGTTTTCAAACTAAGGGTACATTTTTACAGTAATGTCTTTATCAAATAATCACCGGCCATGTAGGAACAATCGGTACAATTTAATTAGTTAGTATGAAAAACATTTGAGAGTATATTGTTATATTATTGAGTACAGGGGCTTTTACAGTCGTTTCGTTGCAGCTTGTTTCCTGCACAATTTTTACTTTGAACTAGTATTTGTCTTGGAGATACACAAAGTCTAAGTTGCGAAACGACCGAAGCCAGAGTAAAGGATATAATTCTTACCTGCGACCCCAGGTGCAGGCCCAGCCCCAGCCGAGGATGACGATTGCTGACTACCCAAGAGGGCCTTGCGACGTTGGGCTTGGATTTGCTGCTTTCTCTCCATTTCTTCCTGGTGCTGGCGTTGCTTTTCCTCTTCAGCAATCAACGCGCGACGTTTCTCCTCCTCTTGTTGCTGACGCTTGCGCTCCTCTTTAAGGCGTTTTTTCTCCTCTGCCTGCTCACGGCGGCGGTCCTCTTCAGCTTGGAGTTTACCTTGTTGTTGTTGATGTTTCTGACCAGGTTGTTGTTTGCTGACCTGCTTGAAGCTTGAATGATTCGGAGTCACCTGAGACTGGGATACAATCTGTGGAGGGGCTGGTTCTAAGCCTAGGCTTGACCCCTTGGATAATGCCCGCTGCTCGTCTGGCACCAGGTCCAGCTCTTCGCCTGAAGTGCGACGATTATCGTTGCTCGGCTGCACTGCTTCCCCATTGAAATCCAAGTTATCCGAAGCAGCAGCAAGATGGCGCTTCTGCTGCTGTTGGAGTAGCAACTGTTGATTTTGTTCCTCCTCCAAAGAGGCCACGTCCCACAGGGTAATCTTTGCGCTCTCCGGCATCGCAGGCCACGGCTGAGCCGCTTGCGATGGCTGTGGCTGCGGTGGCCAAATCGGCATCATTTGTGCTGCCAGCAACTGGGATTCGGTCAGGAAATCAACGCCAGAAGTTGATTTCACCATCGACGATTGCGGTTGATGGAGCTGACTGTTTGCTGTTTGTGCCGTCGGACCGCGGAGCAACATCCGCAGATTATATTCATTCAACAGATCAATGTCCGTGCCAGGAATGCTACTTAGCTTGTTTGTATCCGAATCTGATCCAATTTGCAGCACCTGCGGCACCTGCTCGGGGCCCTGCAGTGGGGGCTGGGGTTGCGGCTGACACTGATCTTGAACTCGTTGCTGGTGCATTAGTTGGGCATTCATGATAAAGTTGTTGGCGTCCAAGAAGATACCGGCGTTGCCTGCCCGCTGATCCACATTGGCTGGAAAAATGTGCTGTTGATCTTGTTGCTTCTTTGCCTGCTGTGCGATAGCGTCATATAATTGGCTACCAGCAATGGGATTTAGAGCAGCCAGGGAATTGCTTAATCCACTGAAACTGCTCAAGTATTCTGGGAGCACCAGCATCTGTACTTTGCTTCTAACAATAGCTTCACGCTGAGCCGCATCGAGGCGCTGGAAGCACTCGTTTTTGGAAAGCTCCGAAAGTATCTGATACTCCTGATGTTGCAAGTACTGATCCTGCAGCATCTGAAAGCGCATCGTTAGCATATGGGACGTCGTATCCACAGTATGTGTATTTATGTGTCCCTTAACTGCGGCACTCAGCGAATCCGCAGCCGCCGTCACACTGGCCTTAAGCTGCTCATCGATGCCGGCTGCAGACCGATGATGCTGCTGTTGATCAGCCAAGGCGAAGGGCAGACTAACTGCAGACTGCTTGCGTGGTGTAAGACTGATCTGCAGATTGTCAAGGTCTATGGGAGTTGGCAGGAGATGGCTGTGGGTGAAAGGCATGTTGCCATGACAGAGCTTTATCAGTTCGCCCAGGGGCCGGAAGCGGCTGTCCGAGAAGCGACGCACAAATAGATTCTCATTGAAGTAGCCGGCTCGATACCATTCGGTCATCTCCATTGCACTGAATGGCCCCTGGACATTTGTTTGGGGGTCTCGGTAGAACCATAAATCGTTCGGATTGGCATTAATCATGTGCGGTGGCAGAACTGCCGACAAATGTTGCTGCTGCTGTTGTTGCTGGAGATGATGCTGATGGTGCTGCATGGTCATCAGTTGTTCACTGAACGGCACTGGCTTGTGTGACAGATCTTCGCATATTGCTTTTGGTCCACTGTTGATCTCCGCATGTTGGTTTATCAGTGATCCTCCAGTTCCCACCTGCTGCGACTGTGCTCCACTGACCACCGCATTTGGCAGACCATATCTGTTGCTACTGCTGCCAGTAGCAACGACGGCTGCAGTCGCTGGCTCCGATGCCACGCCATCCTTTGCACAGTCACCCCCATCGTCGTCCATTATAAGCTTTTCTACTTCGCTGGCCACTTCCTTAAAACGATCGGAGATGTCACCATGACCATGGATTGGCTTTACTGAACTTGCATCATTCTCCAACTCCTTGCTGAAATTGCTGTTGTTGTTGCTGGTTGAAATTGGGTTTGGTACTGGTAATTGTATTGGGATTTCGGTAGCCTTTGGCTCTTTCTCTAAGCTGCTTTTAAGCTCAATGCAATCCGTCGAATGGTTCTGTGAAGACAACAGCTTTTCATCTTTTGGAACAAAGCCATCAGATTCCTTTTCTGGATCAGACAGCTTTTGGGGATTACTTGCGTTAGTCGGGTTTTTAATTGGACCATAGCCTTGAGAATCCGATTCAGTAATCTCGCCATGGAAGGCACCGGTGGAGTCGAAGGTGCCGCCTACTTCCGATGGATTCTCCATAGCCCATTCCGGTAAATTATCATCGCCATCAACATTGCTCTTTAGAGTGTTGCCAGTCCATTTTGAGCCCGGTTGTCGACTGGTTGCCACACCCAGGCCGGACACCGATCCGGGAACCTTGGCCCGCTCTGTGCTAACAGTGCCTATTACCGAAATCGAACGCTGGACACCGGTTGCTGTCGTATTGCCACCAAAACTGGAATTGGCTCCATCAAGATTCTCTTCATCACGCCAACTAGTTGAGCGCCCTAAAAGATAATATACCATGTTAATAACTGATAATTCGATCACACGTCTTTATGGTTTACCCCAACGCTGGGCCCCAATGCCAACACCGCTGCCTCCTCCACTGCCACTGCCGGAAGCGCTGCCACTACGCCATCCAGCAGCTTCAATACTAGCCAGATTCCCAGAAGTTGGGCCATCACCGGAGCCATCTTCATTTCGATTTCTTCGCCAGTTCTCCATGTTTCGATTGTGACTGGAAAACTCTTTGCGTGGACTAGAACTGGGTGTTCCGTTCCAGTCCAACCCGCCGGCAACGACAACGGGTGGTATTCCGACAGCTTGGGAATCACCAATACCATTGCGATCACTCCAGTTTCGATCCGGCTAAAATATCCAAGAAATCAAAGAATATCATACATTTGGATTGCAATAGATTGGTCTCAGACGTACCTTTATCGGTGAACCTGACAAGTTGTCATCGTATAATGCCGCCCCTGGTCTCTGATATATCGGATGATATACCGACTTGCCACGCATCCGACCCCGATCCACAGTTCCACCTCGGGTAGAGCCACGTGACGAAATGCCAAAGCCACCAGCCGAGCGCTGCAGCCAAGCCGGGCGAGACTTGAATACGACAGACATTTGATGATGTGGAATAGTGACACGACACCCAACACAACAACAAAAATATAAATTATATGGATACTTACGTTACTTCCAATCGGACTCTGGGCGCTCATCTCATCTTCAGAGCTTGGTGTCAAAGCTAGTGGATATTGAACTTTTTCGACGAAGAGCTTCTTAAACGAGGGCAGTATCTGCGGTAGGAGACAATTCCGATCGAATAATGATAGCATTTCTTCACGTCCATATCGGTATTCTGGAAACAAGTTACGCGAGGAGGCTGCAGCAGTTTGTTGACTATGGCTGGATAGTAAATTGCTGCCGCCACCGCCGCTGCCACCGCTAATGCTGTGTAGGGAGAGTGAACTGTGTATTCCGCCGCCGCTTCCAGCAGGCAGAGCAGTCACAGTCACGTTGTTGTTACCGCTGCCGTTGCCGCTACCGACGACGACTGAGGGCTCCGCTGACATATTGCGTAACCATTCTGGTCCAAATTTCATCGAGTCTGTCATTTTGAGCAACTCTTGAGTATGTTTACTTAACTTCCTTTGCTAGAAATCGAGTAATATATACAAAAGAAATGTCACTTTAAACACGCTATTTATATTTGACGTTGAGTTCGCTGCAATTGCGATTCAGTTTCAATGTCTACTAAGCTAAAACACAAGCGAATTTTTTTTCCACTCTATTTTCTTTTTATTGTCTATCACACGACATAGGCAGCATCAATTGTGTATGTATATGTATGCATATTGAAATGTGTGCAAACTGTAAAAATTGGAACAATAACGACAGCTGAACAACAGGGAGACATAACCTATAAAAGCGGTCGCAATTTGAAAGCCAACACACTTTTTTGAAATGCACATATCTTCATATACATACATACATTCATATGTAATTGTTACCGTGCTATACATCGAATATTTAACTAATATTTATTTCTCAGAATATTTGTATGTGAACAACCTTATATTGATTTATCAATATTATTGTTAAACAAAAAGTACGGCTTAATATCTGTTAATTGCAGGCGTTGCACCTAATAAATGTGTGAACACACATACATTTTAACGTATGTAAGTATGTATGACACTGACCAAATATAGTACTTTATTTGATTTTATGTCATTTTTAAGCAGCTTTTTATTTAGAAAAAGTTGGCAGCCCATTCAACGAATACACTGTTGGCACCACATGCAACATAGGCACACACATACACGCGCATTAACAATGGCCACAATATCGACAAGGAAAATTACTATTTCTTTGTGTATGGCAAAAAACGCGTAAAATTATATTTAGAACTAATTTTCGATAAATTGCTAGCCGAAAAATCAAGTATTAATTCGGATCTTTCACAGCTTTTCAACAACTATTCGCAGTGTTGGCACTCACAAAATATATTTGTATGTAATCAACTGACGGTGTGTGTAATTTAATGATGAGCGTTATTTACTTACGTGTTACTTGTACGACGCATATAAAAGTACATAACTATCGATAATATATAAAATACCACTATGTACTCGATTACTATTATGTCCATACAATTCGTATGTTTATAGAAGTCGATTATTTTATTTAAAAGCAATTCAATTTTTTTTGTAAATAAGTGTATAAACCTAGCTAAAATCATGCGAATAAACGAATTGTTAAGCGAAAGTCTTCCCCGACTTAAGTTTAAAATTTATTTCGATATATTTTATGTATTTGCAAAAATACTGTATTTTTTTAATACATTTCTGGCACAAATTTTTTTTAGAGATTAGTTTATTACAGCTACTCCTATGGAAATTCTTTAGTAAAATATTATAGTATTCTAATCCTCGAATGAATAGTACATAAACTGACGGCTAGGAAAGTAGTCGATTTTTTTAAATTGTTTTTAAGCTCTTATGTATCGATATTAAATCGATATACACACATCATTACTAGGCTGAGAGGGAAATAGGATTTCGGAATTTTTCTTAAATTAATGAACAAAACAGTGAAAGAATAAATTAAATTTAAACATTTCCAAGTCGAGGCAATACAACATACAATGGTTTTGTTTAAATAGATATGTATGCTTTTAAGGTAAACTAAATTTGCACTCCCATTTTAAAGCATTTATCTGCTGAGCACCCCGTAAATGAATAAAAAAACTGGCAGTCCAAGGTGAGGAAAAGATTGGTTTATAATATTTGACCATTTTTCCATAATAAGCTATATTTATTAAATAATTCTTAAAAAATAAGTATTCACACGGTTTTATGCATATGAATTATTTAAAAAAAAAAAGTGTTAATAAAAATAAAATTTTTACATTTAATTATTTACAAAACTAGAAATGTGCGTTGATGACAAGTCGAATTCGAAATATACAATTGAATGCGCGACAGAAGCTTCCCCGTTAAATTTGGGATGTTGAATTTGATTTCAATGAAATTACATGCATACTTATGTATGTATGTACATGTGTATGTATGTAAACATGACTTTAGTTATATAAATGTTTCACTTAGTATTTATAATAGGTTACAAACTTCTTAAACAGGAGCGTCAAATAATATCATAGTATTTTAGTTGTATTGTATATGTATTGTTATATATGCATTTGTAGTAATGCTGAATTATTTCAATTTGTATATTTGCAAATAAGTCTGGAGTAACCGCATTGCTTTTTCTTTAATGTGTGTATGTTCTTATATTCTGTTCAGTAATGTGTGTGAGTGTTTGGTTTATGTTCCCATAGTCGGCTCTTGACGAATTTCCGATTTGAGCTTAACAAATTCCTTGGCCACTTCATCATTATTGCGCTGCGACAAAATCCTTAGTATCGTCCAACCAGTTTCGTCCATTTCAATTCGCCGCTGCAAGGGCAACCAGCAAGCCACGGAGCCCTGTAAAGCAATGTATTTGTTATTTAAAATATAATTTGTCTATCGGGTATTAAGACTTGCTTGCACTACCTTTTCGGATATATCCTTTAGAGGTATTACTGCAACGCCCACCAGACGATCGTCGCGAGCAAAACAATAGTCCTTAACGCAAATGTGAAGCTCAAAAAAGTCCAGTTGCTCCTCATTGCCGATGGCGCTTAAATAAAATGAGAATAAATAATATTTAACACGTACTAAATATATATTATGTAAATCACACTCACAAGCTGAACGACTCGTTGTATTTCGGGGACCAGTTGTTTGACTTCGACTTTGTCGCAAATTTCCTTTTCTTATCCTGCAGATGGGGCCCAATGAGATTTATCTCCACAAAAGGCCTAAACATTCCCGACGGTATTTGCCATTTAAGGTCATTGGCAGCAACAACTAAAGCGATAAGAGTGTGTTATTAATAGCAGGCATAATTGTTTAAATCAAATCAAATCCGATCGAAAATTGTATGCCATATTATTTCTATATTTATAATTGAAGCATAGAAGCATTGTATATAAACAATATTTTAATTATTTTATTTATATTTTTCACTAGTGAAATTGTTCGCCATAGACACGAACAGATAGTAACCACTTTGTGCCAAGTTCAGACTATATGGTGAATGCATAAAAACCTCGCAAAAAAAACTCCCGGAGCTTCGCACGAGTAATTAACGTCGTATGTGGTCTGGCGTTATCCTGTTGAAAGACAACTCTTCTTTTATTGGCCAAAACCGTCCGCTTCTGATCGATTGCTTTCTTCAGATGGTTTAATTGTTGACAGTACACGAGATCGAATTAAGAGTTTGGCCGTAGGAAAGTACCACATTATCACATTACCTTCCTGGTTTTCAACCACGATTGTTTACGCTTGGTGTTGCCGTAAGAGATCCATCCAAAACCACTTCAAAAATGGATCGATTTTTTTTATGATTTAGTAGCGGTTCACACACAGAAAATAGGTCCATTATATTTTTCTGTGTTAATTCGTATGGCACCCATACATCGCATTTTTTTTGGGTATCCGGCTTTTGCAGTATCAAGACCCTAAACACTATATACATTTTTAGCCACCTTATTTGCATTGACGCCTTTATGGAACAAAAACTGTAAGATGCAGCTAATTTTTGCTTTGCAAGCGTTCATCTTTGACACATGAGCAATCAAAACAAAAGCAATAAAATGCAAAACTGTCAAAGAAAGCTTGTTTAGTACTAATTGAGATTATAAAACGTCATATGTTGTAAATTAATGAAACAAAAACTCAGCCAGATACAGAGTACTAAAATCTAATGTACAAAATATGTTTGATTTACACCTTATTTATGTAATTAAAATTGAAAAAAATCATATTATTACATATTATATGATTGTGGTCGGGATATCCCTGGTAGTATCGAAGAATTTTAAAATTTATGGGTGCAGTACGGCGTTCACAGCAGAAACTTGAAATAAACTTCATTTCCGTGACGTACAGACAAAGTTTAATTTCAAATTTGATGTTCTAGTAGTCTCTGATACCTGTATTTACGGAGACAAACCCAGTAGTACTTTTTGTACTGTATCTTCTCTTATACAATTTATATAACGAGTTTGATTTACCTTTAACGTTGACCTTGTGTTCTCCTGTGCCAGGGTGAGAAAATAGATCAATTTGCACCGAAATTTCGCCAACACTTTCATCAGCATTTTCAGGGTCAACTGCAATAAAACTATTGTTAAGAATTTGACAGAAAAATATTTAAACACAGAGAGAGTTACCTTCGTGAACTTGACTTGATATGAATGTTTTTATTAACGTGTCCGTCATTTGAGTGTATAAGCTGAGTGCATAGCGCAAGCTCTGCAGCTCGGAAGACTTCTCAAGAAAGGTCTTCTTAAGTCCATTGCCCCCGGCATGAAAATACTGTTTGATTGTATCTAAGGCAACATCAAGAACGGCACATTGTTTTGGGGACAGATTTTTCTCCACTTCTTTTGATATATCCATTACACCGCTAAGGGCACTTTTAACGTCCGGCTTCCCGGCCATATGCGACTTAAACAATCGTCCCATATCTTCGATTTTTGCATTTGATGCCAAATTTTTTGCATTATCAGTCAAGTGCTTAAACATCATCTAAAATCGCGTTCGAATTTGGATGCGGAATTTATGGCGATTAGTATGCAAACATATTTGTTAAATGATTGTAATATGAACAATAATATAGCAAACAAGTTAGAAAGGCTACTGTCGAGCGAGCCGACTGTAAAAAACCCCGTACTCGTTCTAGTGAGCGTTTTCCATACTAATCACTTGTTTTCAACCGATTTTTCCTATGGGAGCGATAGGCTATAGTTTCCCGATCTGTACTAAATAAATAGTCATAATGGTACCATACACATAATGTGTAAATGTTTGGTCACGAAACGGTGATGTGAAAATAGTTTTTTATAATCTGCGGGGGCGGTAAGTGGCAAAAATTTGAAATAAACTTGATCTGCTTGACGTACAGACGGACTTTCATTCCAAATTAGGTGTCTCTAGCACTTATAGTTTATGGGGTTGGCCATGATCACATTTCGATTCTGACAAACTCAATAGACCCCTGTACTCTTTTTGAGTTGGGGGTCTACGAAACTGGTACTCCCAAGATTAGTTTTGAAAACAATTTGCCGTTACTTTCGTCACTTACAGTTTTGTCAGTCATCGGTGGCAAAACAATAGTTTTTTCCAAAATTCGCATAACAATTTTCCAAAGCTCCTTCAATAAGCGCTTGAGTACCGTCTTCTCACAGGACTGGGCGTATAAGGTCAAGGAACCGTCGAGTAGATCCATCAGAGGTCTGAGCACATCATCCGCTTCCACCGCAACGGCATTTCGTTGAGCTGCCTGATTTCCGGTTGTAAGATTTCCGCTTCCTCCCTTAATGGACAACAACATGTCGCCCAGCTCCCGCACCGACTGTGTTATACGTGGCTCCAGGCTGTTATCGAGAGTTTTAGGACACTTAATTCAAGACAGAGAAAGTCATCTTTGTGCTTACCTAATGGCAAACTGCGATGCTAAATCATCCAGGGCCGAGTTGAGATTCTGTTGCAGCTCTTTCAGTATATTGGCTGCGTCCTCCTCGAGTTTATCTCCTCCCATGGACTCAAACATTTTTTCCAACTGAACTCTGAGCTGCTGTATGTTGTTCATCAAAATGCAGGCCTATTTTGGGATAGAAAATTAGTTTGACTCCACACGGAATAGTTACACTTAATGCCAATTTTTCAATAATATATAGGGACCATTATTGTCAACTATCAGGTGAGATATTCGAAGCACATTAAACATTTTTTAGCCTTTATACTGACATTGAAAAATCGGCTCTTTAAGTCTAAGTCAAGTGTGTGCCATAGCTGGAAGGATTTGGTAGCCAGAAATGATCTTTCTGATCATTATTGGCTTCACTTACAATTCGTTCGTCTCTCATATGCTCGGGAAACTCCATTTTCACAATATCGGCATAAGCAATAAGCACTTTTACGATTGTTTTAGCAAAACGCCTCATGTAACGTTTCCAAATTTCTGGATCTGGACACTCGAGCTTGCTAACAACATCGAAACATTGCGTCAACTGTGTAAATACATCGACTACCGAATTTGAAAACAGAGCGTGTTCACTGCTCTTTTGGAACTGAGTTACAAATGATATAGAAGAAAGTTTTTATACATGTATGCAATGGAAACCAACAAGAAATGCTCTTACCCCATCCTTTTTGTCTCGATTAAATGCCCCATGAAGGTATTCCAACGAGACATCATCGTTCTCGTTAAGCCACTGCATTACGAACGGCTCAAACCAAGCGGGATATTCAGGTACTGCCCCTTTATAGGGAGGCACTTCTTTCACATAGTTACTATAGAGCCACTTGACACGGAAATGCAAATTCATGTACGCCGAGGATTTGCAGAGACGGTGCTGCTCGTGCTCTTCCAGAGCGTACTTCATGTCCACCGCAAACAGTCCCCACATCGTAGCTGCTGATAACTGCGTAAACGAAAGTGAACAAGAACAATTCGATTAACAATTTTATCTCAACAAAGAAATAGACGCTATCTTTGATAACCGCTTACACCCCCGTAGGCAGTATTTAAAAATAAGAAAAATAGATAAAGTCGACTCGCGTCTTTACTATTATATGATAGTAATATTGATGCAAACAATCAAATTCTTCATTCTAAAATTCGGTCAGTATGTTTTTATCTTGTGTTTTATAATTGATGAGGATTTAGCTATTTGAATGAAATTTAACAAAAATATTTCTATGTTAATAAACGCATTTTGTGTTAGGTAAAGGGAATTTAATAACAATCGAAAAGAAAACTGTTGTTTGTTTTAATTGGACATTCTATTCTGCAAATCCGGTACGAATAAAGGGTATAAAAAAAATACAGACATAATTATTTTGACGCGACTGACTGTTGATACTGATCCCGAGTATATATACTTTTGGGATAAGATATATTTCCTTCTACCTGTTACATATTTAAGAACAGTTTTGGTACTACCTGTCCAATGTTTAGCTCTTGGGGGAATTGGTTCAGTACTGTTCCATAGCTATTTTTGTCCTCGTCAATAACTGAAACAATTAGCGCAATGAGCTTATGCCAAAAGTCAACGCTGTCTAGTTTTGGTCCATGATCATCGGTATCACGTTTAGCTTCGTTTGGATCCACCTTGGTGGAATAGTGATTATTATATATGGTATAATTAATAGTATACAGTATAATTTATTTAGCAAACCTGAAACTCCCTATTGTAGAGCTCATAGCAATTTTCAAAAAGGAATTGATAGGTAGATCTAAGACATGCTTTCACGCAATCCTTGACGACAGTGCTTGCTCTTGGTGGACTGGACAGCTCCTGAACCTAAGGAATGAAAGAAATTATAAACTTTTATAATTTTCTTAAATTATGGATCAACGAACAATTACTTTCGACATGACGCAGGTTTTGCAATTCAACATAAATGGTATTAATCTTATTTATATATAATTTCTTATCGCCATTATATTTACTATATTTTTAACAAATTTTGTCATTTTAGTGAGACCAGCTTATAACAATATGCTTTGGTCACACTGCGCTTAAGTATATTCCCATAACTGCCGGTAGTAATTAACTCACCTTCATGCGAAAGAATGTTATACTGGTTAAGAGATCAACCGTAGACTTCAAATCCATAAGTTTCTCCTGACTAGAGGCTGGAAAGTTATTTCTATACATTGACAGATCGATTCTGAGTGAATTGTGCAGTTGATCCAGTAACTTTACGAACTTTTCCTTCTACACGGTCAAAAAGAAACAAAAAACATTTTTATTTTTATTTTTTTATTTAACTTATTCGATACGTACTCCGAAGTTGCTTGCTGCAAAACGGTCGCTTGCCGAAACAGCTGACGAGGCCGTTGTATGGGCATAATATGCATTGATATTGGCCAATAAAGTGCTCATTACAGCTGGAACTCCGGGACACAAGTATTTCGCGGAGAGGCAGTGGAAATGCGTCATCGCTTGATATATATTCTCGATTCCATAACGCATTGAGAACTCGTCAACAATTTCTTCCGGAATTTCGTCGAAATACAGCTTCCATGCGTCATCGCCCTTTTGTATTGGCAACTTAACCTAAATGTTTATAAATTTCAAGTCGAATTTAGGTTACAGGTAAATAATAAATAACTGAGAGTATTAAAGGACGAGTTTAATAGAATTTCACACCTACTTGTATTTGTTTATAATAAATATAAAGTTAAAAATATTTAAATAAATACAGTATTCTTAAATAACCGAAATTTAGTCTGAATTATCAGAACCTCAACATGTATGATTTTATATGATTTTATTAAATCCAAAATTGAGAGTTTCAAAAATATATACTGAATGAGGTCTAAAAGGCTTAACAAACTTTGTGATAAAGTTGTAAAGCGGCAAATATGACTTTTGAGAGTAGGTGTGCCTGGCATACCTGTATACTCGGTATATGTAAAGACATTAAGTAGTAATTGCTTACCATGCCGCTATTTTCTTCACACAAGTAGTGAAAGAGGTTTTCGTGCAGGCAGGTGTATTGGACGTGATATGGCGCCACTTTCTCCTCTCCTTTGATTTCAACAGAAATGTGAAGACGTATAGCCCCAGAGACGGCAGACTTATCCGTACGTTTTTCCAAATTGTACCAAACATCCATCTCGCCTGAGAGCGTTCGCACCTCAATTATGGTCTGGCCAAGAAAATCGTCAGATTCGCGTGTTAATTTTTGTCGTAGTTTTGACTTTAAATCATTATCCTCGTCCCAAACTCGAACTTTGATACGATCTGAAGAGTTGTGGCATTCGCTGCACATTTCATTGCACAACAATTATATGTATTCCATACAAAAGTTCAATCGGAATTTGTTAAAAAGTTATTTTAGGTACGTCTTTATAAGTATATTCATTGGTTAGAAGAACACACACAATAATAAATCTATCGAAGCATGCAATGTTAAATAATACGTAAGCCAGTGTACTTTGGGTTTCTTAAGCATTAAACAAATAGTTAATTAATTAGTTCAAGTACGATTTAATATGAAACAAATTTCTTATGCATAACCGTATATTTTAAAAAATATTAACAACTTGTTTGTAAAAATCTGCTGGACTATGGCACTACTACTTATTATAACCGTTAGTTACTGCATGGTAACCATTTCAACTGCATTCATTTCGGAGATTTAGCTGCTTGGAATTGTAAGAAAAGCTACCACCAAAAAGTAAGCAATAGTTTATCATATATATTGACGATAAAAATTTAACCGAAATTGCGTTCAGCTGGTTGAAGTTGTAAAATGTGAAATAGAGAGAAAATCCAGAGTTTGTGAATCAAACTATTTTAAATATTTAAATTTTACAAATTTGGCAACTATGAGAAATGCAAATTTTAAAAGGCAACCAAATTTTCAAATTCTGCTTTTAAACATCGTTAAATGGTAAATTGATACCGCAATCAAGTACCAAAGAGGTAAAGATACATGGCTTAGCTGATAAACAATAAGTACAAAGTAGGTCAACATCTCTTGGAATTCATAAGTTTAATATTTATAAGTATTTAGTTTAACGCAACATGTTTTTGGGAAACAATTGATTTTGCCGAATTTTTAGTTTAGATTTAATTTTTCTATATTATTAGCTACACGAATCATAGTGTAATACCACAATTATTCTTGTCATATATTATACAATAACTTAAAATCCTTCTGCGTTTGATTTCTTAATGGCCAGATAGTAGCAAAAACGGCAAGAAAGCGGCTTAGAAGCCTTTGGAATATGTGTTCGATTACATGTTAAATGATAAACATCGAGGCGAGTATAAAATAACATTATGGATTATTGATAGACTGGAAGGACTTTCTGGTTGATTTGATACTATAATAACAATTTTATGACATAACAGGAATGTCGGGGACAAAGTGGTGCAAGACAGTATTTTTTTTATATGTGCACATACTGTAATTAAGTTAAACAGAAGTTAAAATTTGAAGTCGTCAACTGTGGAGTAGGTTCCACATAATAGTAACTTAGAGTTTCGAAAAACAAGTAAATTTTCCCTAATGCAAGAGGAGGTTTTTGAATATCTCAAGGTATGACTTATTTATCTGTATTGCAGAGATTACTCTATATATTAGTGCATAATTTATGCACACGTTCACAGTTTGTTTCACATTAGCGTTTCTTATCGTAGTTCAATTGAACGAATTAGTCAGTTTTTAACAAACGAAGTATACGGTTTTATAATTCAGTATCTGAACTTAAATCTGGTTTGTTCGTTCACTTTAGTAAACAGTTAAATCGAACTTATAACGAACGATACAGAACAACTCTGTTTGACAGCTTACATTATCAAAAATCAGTAATGGTTCGAACTTCGAAGCTTGCACCGAAATATCGAACAATTCATACTGTAATGAAGTTTAAAATTAATTTGCAATCCATAAACAAATTCGTTTGAACTTATAAATCCATTCATTCGTATCAGAGTGTACTCTGTCGCTTGCAGTTCTACGTTCAATATCCCTACGAAGTAAATACACACACACACACATGTACATTCCTACTATGTATTTACATATGGTCTTGTCTTGGGGTTGGTCTGAAGTAGGATAATGAAAGGGATAAATAAGCACAGTCACAAGAAGAACAAGAAGAAGGTAAACATACATACAGAAATAGATAGATAGAGAGAGAGAGAGAGAGAGAGAGAGAAAAAGAGAAAGAGTGCGTGTAATAAGATCGTGATTTCTATTTTTGCGTGAGTGTTGACACGCGACGAATGTGGGAAAGTGTACGTACGTTCATACATATATACACATATATATCTAAACATACATATTAATTAACGACTGAGCGGTACACAAAGAAAAAATGGAAGAAACGTTGATTGAAAGGAATACTCACAAGTGAAACTTCTCGTTCCACACAGGGTTGAGCTCCTGAGGCATTGTGCGCGTTCGCTTTTTCACCTTGCTAACCTGCACCGTCACATATGGATCACTCGTACCGCTTTTATCCTTCGCTATCAGGCCTTGAGCACAAATCACTGCACAGTTTGATCCGATCGGTTGATATTTCGGTTGGTATTTCGTTCGTTTCAATACCAAAAAAATAAAAAAAATACCGAATGCGACAAAAGAAAACAGCAAACAAACCCCAAAGAAATTTGGGTTTGTTCGGCCGACGAACCGATCACATAGTAAAGTTGTTGTGTTTGTGTTTTTGGTTTTTGTTGTTGGGTTAGTGGTATTGAAATAGAGTTTTGACAAGTGTTTTTTGATAAAATAGTGTATATAGGCCATGTAGAATACAATATTTTAAGATAGAAAATAAACAAAATCCAAATTAAAATGTAATTTTAGAGAGTGCATGTGTGTGTGCGTGTGTGTGAGTGTGTGTGTGTGCGCGTGGGGGTAGTGTTTTTGTTTAGGTTTGAAACGAAGTTAACCATTACGAGATTTGCAAGTGCGTTCATTTTAAAAAATAGCATTCCAATTATATATATATATATAATATATACATATATATATAGATTTGATTTCGATTTATTTGTTGTTCAGTTTTGTTTGATCAAGGGAGAAAGAAGAAGAGAAAAAACGGAATTTTCATTTTATTAATTGTTCTTTTTTAATATATCTCCAAATAAAAATGATCAAGCAGTGAAAGTCACTAGTAACTAGTTACTATACACTGCCTGGAATCACTTTTACTACTTTCAATTTAGTTAATTTTTGCAACGGCACAAATATTGTGGGAAAATAGTTAGTTTGTTTTATTTACAACACACAGTTACGTATTCTTAGTAATGTGGACAACAACAAAAAACAACTAGAACACAAAATCGAAACTTAAAGACATATTATTATAAAATCAGAAAAGTGATAGAAAAATCGTTTGCATTATCAGTTTCCAAGCTAAAAAAATTTTATAGTAATCCGCTCAAACTAAACGATTAGAATTAATAAATATTTTACAGATAATACTTGTGCAAGGAATCGTTTCAAAACTCAATAATACGCATGAACAATAAACAGAGAATATAAAGACATATCCTCGAAACACCGAGGCCTCCAAGCCGTTGAAAATATCCATCACCTAAGTTAAATAATAAACTTCAAAATATGGGTGCAGATATTTACAAACAGCTTAGTGGAGTTTTGGATAAGTGTCGCTAACTGGATTTACCAGAATAAATCTAGCTTGCATGGTTCAGTGCTTTTATGTGTTTTTTTATTTTGTGGTTTTCTAAGTAAAGCTTATATTCAGCTGGTATAGTTTTAACATAATTTTAATTCTTAATTTAAAAAAAAAAAACGTTTTTCCCACAGTCTTTTTTCTTTTCCCCTCCTTAACGGTCTCTTACCGACTGATCTCCGCGTCACTGTTAACTGTTAACATTAACATTCCAGTTTATGTCGTTAAACATATAACAGATAAAGTTGTACTATAACTAAGTCGACTTAATGTCGAATAAACTTCAAAATCAAAAAAAAAACTGAACTGACTGAACAATTGGAACATCATTCTTTACAAATATATTTAGATATACGTATACATTTGAAATTGGAACGAGGGGCACAATACTAAGACATAAGAAATTGGAGATCACATAATATGTTAAAATGATAGATGTCACGCTAAATATAGATTGTCAGCTAGCTTGAAAGTAAGTTTCAGTATATACAAGAGAAGGGATTAACCAATCTCATATATACATTGAAATTAAACGCAGATCCATAGAGCAACACACATAAAGTATATTTGAATGACTGGCAAGCATAGGTATATATTTATATATGTTATATATATATATATATATCATGTATATATATATATACATTATTACTGTGTAAATATAGAAGTTAGCTCCATAATTATTCAGCAAGTTAGAACGCGAAAGTAATTATGTGGATAATAAATTAAAAGATATGTATTATTTATTTTAGTTAAAGTCGCTATGGTGTTATTGAGAATGTCCTAATCGAAGTGAAATTAATGATTCTTGTATCGTATTTTAACCATACAGCACTGGCACAGATCAGGTTAGCTGCCTTGAGTGTGGATAATATTAAGTTTGTTATGATATTTATTCAGAGATATTCACAGTCCTTCAAGCGTTCGCACTTGTTTCCTATCGATTAATTTAAATAATTGCGTAACCATGTAAGAAACATCTGAAAGGGATGCACAGAAACCATTTGTGTTTAAAATTAAGTAATTGTGTTTAAACATTTAGTGTTGGTTTTTTTTATTTTACGGGGAAAGTGTACAAAGAATTTACTTTGTGTGGCTTGTTGCAAACGAGTGTGTTAAAGTTCTTCTACGTATGTTGTGATCATAGAAAACAAAATATATTGAAATAAACAAACTTTAGAAAATATTGGAAAATTGAAATATACTAGTACAGTATTTTAAATTTATATACAATAGTTCAGAATATTTGAGATTATTGTTATTTAAATAAAAACTTTTGAGTCATTACGTAAAGTATTTACAGATTGGAAGATATTTATATTCAGTGATTTAGTTGCAAATACGATTTTAAATAATTTATATAAACTGTAGATTATTTTAGTTTAATTCATTTGTATTTTAACTTTATTATAATTAAGCCAATATACAAATATTTTTAAATGTCTGAAGAGGTTGTCATGAACCCATTACTTTAACGGTTAAGTAAAGCAAAGAATAAATCAAAAGTACTCGAATTATATTATAGATTTCTATATATAAAAAACAAGAGTTTACAGAATTCAACTATGATCCAATGGAAATTGTCGGTGTGTACCTGTAATTGTAAGTTTGCATGACCATTTAGATGTTCCCTCTACAGTTGCGTGCTCAGCCTGTTCTAATGAATCTATGTGTGTATCTGGATCCACACCGAATGTCATCCTTAAATTAATGAAATATTCACATTTTCAAATTTTTACATTTCACCATATTACCAGAGAAAGTGTACACTTTAACCTTTAAATTCAGTGGCTGCTTAGGACTAGACTTATTTATACTCTCCTACTCATTAACGAAATTTTGGGATTTGGCTGGTTGAAATGGTAAGTGAATCTGAATCTGGATTAGACGTAAACCTTATCCAAAAACGAAATCCTTAAACGGAGTTGAATACTTATCTTATCTGAAGAGACTCCTGCTCCCAAGTTTGTTACTCTCCACAATATTTATACAGAGTTTAGTGGGAATTTGAAATAAAGTGCTGATGAAACAAATCGATTTCTTCGAAAAATATACAAAACTAAAAAACTCCTTATTACTTTTGTTATCTTTTTACCATAAAATTAAAATTTTTTTTTTCATTTAAATGAACACTACACAAACCAGTAAGAAAGGCTACAGTCGAGCGAGTCGACTCAGTCCCAGTACTCATTGTAGTGCGCGTTTTTCCATACAAATTAACAATTTTCGACCGATTTGTCCTTGGGAGCTAAATTTGGTGAGGATAGTTATAATTGTACCATACACAAAGTGTGTAAATGAGTCGCGATATGGTGATATGGAAATATATTTTTACAATTTGCGGAGGGCAGTAAGGGTAGTGGCAAAAATTTGAAATAAACTTGACCTGCCTGACGTATAGATGGGCTTTTATTATATTGGGTTTGTGAAAAAAATGTAACATGCAGAAGGAGGCGTGGCAGATGCAATAATGTATATATATTCCAGATCTGCATCACAATCCAAGTCGATATAGCCATGTCCGCCTGTCTTTCCGTATGAACAAACAGATCTCAGAGATGGTAAGTGCTACAAGTTCAAATTTAGTCAGTTAATACAAGAATCTTTTTTTTCGATACTACGCCCCATTCGCCCACAATAAGCCATAAACTAGACACACCTCGGAAAACATCGATATTTTTGGCGAATGTCTTAGTTTGCTCTTAGGAATACCAATATATAATATAAAATATAGAAAACTATCCTAAAAGTTGCATATAAAAACTAAATCATTTTTTTAATCGAAACTATTTAATTAGAAAGTGTAACAGTCGAGCAAAGAATAATTAACCCCGTACTTTTTCTGATCCATCCTGATCAATAATGTCAGGAAAGAAATGCCCACTGATTACTACTACTTTCTGCAATAGAATGTTTGATAATTTTCTGAATGTATGAACACTTTGCTTACACTTGAATATATATTGCTGTTTTCTGTTCTGTTTTTGTGTATGTGTGGTTTATGTACAAATTATCCATACATGCATACACAAGTTCTACAACAACAGACACGCACTCATACATATACATATATGTATATAAATTTATATTTTAATGTTTATATGCTTAGTTTGTATATTAAGAATAAAACAGATTCGATTAGATTATTGTACACAGTATGCGATATAAGTGTTAGTATTTAAAATACACACATTCACAGTATACATACATACAGCATAAGTAGGAAATAGAATATCAAGAGATATTTTGATAGATGTGATATAATATGTATTAGTGTTGAGTTGCTCATTAGTGTTTAATTTTAGTTTAAAAGGTTGGTCCAGGTTTGTTTGCTCATTTTGGTGAGCTCTTTCATGCTCTTTTGTTCATTATTGTAAATTTAAAATGAGCTTTACCAAAGATGTAAAAACTCAACTGCAACAAGAGTGTTAATTTGTTATTTCATTTACATGCTGATGCAATTTTTTTTCTTTGACAAACTAATGAGCAATGTTTAATCAACGATAATATATATATTTAGTATGATTAATAGCTTAGCGATTCAGTGGTGCAATTAATTAGGGGTGGGGGAGGGTGGGGGTTTGGGTGTGTGCAAACCTGTTATAGCTATCTTCGCCGACCATTTGCTGGTGCCGTCCAAAACGCTCTGTTTCACCGCCTTCATGTGGCCAGTGTGACTCTTCTCTTCGATGTTGAACACGGCTCTAGATAGATTCATATATGGGTGGGTACGATTTGGTTTGGATTAAAGTAGGGTTATAGCTAATGGTTTATAACACACTTATAATATGTAAGGCAGCATTGAGTCAATATAAGCGTACAAATCTGATAATCCCAAAAATACCTAAAGGTTTATTATAGTCTTAAAACTAAATCAACTCATCTAAAACAGGTGCGGGTGAGAATGACCACACCAGCCAAAAATTAATCCGTCCGTTTGTGTAAAAACACCTGATAACTACCTGATAAGCTCGAATATTTCCGGCTTCTCACGCTCCCGATGCTTCATTCGATCCTTCATGGCGGTTATTATGGAATTGGCTTTATCCTCGGCTCCATGTTTGGAGCTCTTCTCAGCAGCTCCTGGCGAAGAAAGTAAATTGAGTTGATCAGTTTCGTTTATTAACAGACTTACAAATAGCAGTTGACTTTCTTTGGGTTTACGCAAGAGAGTCATAAATGAACCGTTTAATTAATAGAAAGGCAAGAGTAGAGCGAGCCGACAGAAAATATCCTAAAATCATTTTGGGGAAATAAATTAGTATAAGAGCATTTTGGATATTTTAGTGAGCAAGAAAATTCATTTTAAGTTATAGTTTTCCAACCTGATTATAACATATTTTTGATTTGTTTATACATAGTACTGTTACATTTTAGTGGAGATATCTAACTCAACCCAAATAAATCCAGGCTAACATACAGTCGGATGTCGGTACTTTGATATGCTTATTTTAGGAAATATTGATAGAATAATTAGATCTTCCTGTCACGCACATTTCTGACAAATCTTTAGGTTCTTTTGGGCTATGGTCAACTGTTATTTGTGAACTTTGGTTTGGCGTAGTGCTCCCGGAGGTGGAAACTACTTACTCTGCAGACAGTCTGCGTTGAGCAAATCCTTGCATTTCTCGTGGCATTTGACGCCGCACTCGGTGCATCGGACGCCCTGTCTTGCAATTCCCCATAGTAATCCCTCGCACTCATAGCAGTACGTTGGAGATGTGGCCGTCCAAAGCACGAAGTTATGGGGCGTGGTAGACGAGATCGGGTAGATCAGTGCCTGCAGGGCTTTCTTGTAGACGTGCATTTTCTGTGTGAAAAAGTGTTCGATTATTGATACTTGAGGTCTTGAGTGGTCAAAATGAAAGAATCTTGACTGCATCTTACCAGTTCTTCATCATTAAGCGTGGCTCGTGGTACGGCAGAGGTAAGTCCAGCATTCCGTTTTGTAGCTGCCATTGTCTACGTGCACAGACACGGAGATCAAAAATATTTCATTTAATTTGTTTACAAGATTCAAAACTAATTAATTATGGCATTCGAAACAATTTGAAGCAACTCAATGCGAGCTTAATTAATAGTGAATCTAGTTAATATCAAAAGGAACGAGAAGAAGCAGCAACAAGCAAAATAGATCAACGCAATACAATAAATCCCCATTTCTGGTGTTTTACTTTTTACTATTTTACTGAAATATACTTAAGCTAAAGGCGAAAAGTGCATGATAATGTAATCGGTATCTATTAAATGTATTTAAAACTATCTACTCGCTTTTAAAGTAAGTATTAAATATAGTGTTTATTAAATTCATGCACTCGATGCGTTTAGTTAATAAAAATAGGTCAGAGTAGCAGATTTTCAAGTATTAATTTTCCTAATTTTAATTTTTCAACCAAATCTTTTCCTGGAAGAAACGGAACAAAATCGTTTAAATTCATCTTCTTATTTCATTGAGTATATTTTTAATTAATTGTTATTTTTTTTTAATTATAAACAGTGATTATATTTTAAAAACTGTTCGGCTAAGATTTTTTAAAATTATCTGTTTATTTGAATTAAGTTATTGAAACATTTTCCGGAACTTTGATGTGAATCTTACATAATTTTATCTAGTAAAGATCTACAGCGTGGTTCAAAAAGGTGGTCGTTAAATAGTTAAATTTCATTTTAACAAGCGGCTAGGTCTTAAAATTAATCCGTTTGATTAAATATTCCATGTAATTTGCTAGATCAAACAAATCGTTCATTATTTGAAACATACTACTAAATATAGCATTACTAAATGGTTAATTAAAGGAGAATGCAATTCGAAATATAGTGAAAGTCAACTATTAAATATAGCAATAAAGACGCTGCTGTGTATTAATTCTCTTAAAATGCTTTCCTTTCCACTTTTCTTAGCCTTTCATCTATATGAATATAGTGCTTTCAAACTTTTTCTAGGGTGTTTATTATTTACCAAATTGTCCAAATATTTACTTTGATACTGGTTCCAGGTTAGATAATGTTTGATAACTTATAACTTTGCTTAAAGCTTATAAATACTGAATTATCAGAAAATAATTTTTACAGGGTTCACAAATATTTTCTAAATGTTTCGCGTCCTAGGTATTTAGTTACTTCTAAATTCCCCTGATAAGTTAAGTGTTAAGGTTTAAACTCGACGTTGAAAGCCTAATTTGGAATATTCTTTCTAATTGGCAACACGACTACGTCTAGAACTAGGACTAGGACTAAATAGACAGGACTACTGTCTTGTATGCTGAGAACCTAAATTTAAGACTACTACTTATGTTTTGTGGAGTGCATTACTATGTTTAAGTAAAAAAAAAAAAAATATAATGAAGATCATTGCATAATGAGAATACAAGGTAAATCTTAAAAAAGTTTGTAAATTTGTACATAGATGTGCGACGCTTGCGTAAATATACAGATTATATAATAAACGGAAAATGTACTAGAAACATCTTAATCGATTTATACCTTGAGCACCTGTGATCCGTTTAATTATTTTCAATGTCACGAAAGAAAATAAATATTTGAACATCGTAAAAAAGTATTTTTCTTTTTGTCATACTTGTATACATAGACAACAAAATCAATATGTCTGTGTGTGTTTATAATATCAATAATCAAAAATCATAAAAACTAAAGATCCAAAGAAATATTAATAAAATAACTAAGAAAACTTACCAATTCGGAGACAAGGGGAATGGATTTGCGCCTTGGTCGAATATCTGGCATGCTGTCAATATTGCTGTAGAATGGGTTATCTCCTGGATGACCATTTGAACGCAGACCGACGTCACCTGTCCCAGTGCCATTCTGCAAATACAGAGTTTATTATAGTAGTTCAATTACAATTTTAAAAGTCTGTGTTGGAGTTGGAGTTGGAGTAAACCAACTGCGTAATTTGCCTTATTAAGAAATGCTACAGTAGGATGAGACTGTATAGACCCCGTACTCATTTTAGTTTTTTCATACAAATAAGCAATTTTTGATCGAGGACGGGCAGACGGACATGACTATATCAACTCGAAAGATCACGTTAGTACAGTAGTATAACATATTAAATACTGAACCAATTCTCATTATATTCTTTAAGTAGCATAATTTGATGTTAAAACTCATCGGTTGCATGTATTTATTCAAAAGGTTTCAATTTCGTTTAATTTCCCGCTTGATTTCAAAATAAAGCGCACCAAAAACCGACTAAGAACGAGCATGGGACAATATCGCCTTCACCATACCTGGTCCTATGACATTAATGTGTAGAAACAATCTGCCGACTTTTTCGGTCAAGAACGAATTAAGTTTTTAAGCTAGATGATATTGTTGTCCCATCCGGACTAAATTTGGTAACATGGATATAAAGAATGATATACATTTATTACTGCAAATTATAAATTTTTGACCGATTTGGTCCATGAGAGCTATATGATATATTTCTCCAAACCGGACTAAGCTTGATGACGATACATAATTTTTGAATTTGCTCTATATTGTGGCGTTATGAAAATGGTATTTTATAATTTGCGGTAGAGGCGTACAAAAAAATTTTAAATAATCTAATAAATAATATACTATGTATGTATATATGATAGTGGATATTTTCATTGATTGAGAACAAGTTCATCATTTTAATATTCAGATCTTATTTTAAGATTACCGGTCATACAACATGCACAACTTTTCGGAATTCTTGATATCTTCTCAATTTTGGAGATCAAAAATGTTTGTAGAAATCACATAACCAATTACCTTATCTTTATCTTTAGTCAACTCATCTTCTTTAACCTTATCCAGATTGTTTTTTTCCTCAATTTTACGCTCTTTTAGCGTTTTTAATAACTTCCATTTACTGCTTCCTAGGTTCGGGGAAGCTCCCATTTGAGCGCCTTCTATACTTGTGGTTGAATCGTGACTAATTAGCTTAAAAGGAGCTCGTGATGGACTACTGCTATTAATATTGACAAAGGATGTTGATTTTTCGACCGCTGTAATTTCGTTGGCTGTTTGAATAGATTGATTTTGGTCGTGGATTAAACTAGATTCCGGTGGACTCTCCGATGATTGGTTGAGATTAACAATAAGCTCGGGATTTGCATCCAAGGTTTTCTCCAACTTGACAGTAGCGTTTGCGATTCCATGACTATGTAAATCTATGTCATCACTTAATTCTCCTGGAGTATCGGGTCCTGAAGTAGCACTCGACGACTCCTGATCGCTGAGTATAGTTTCTGAAGGCTGAGTCATCTGGTTTACAATCCCGTTACTTAATCCGGCGCTCGATTTGCGTTTTGGTTCATATTCATCATCCGATGTGTACGAGGAACTTGAATCTAATTGTAAATCATTCTTAACGTTGTCACTAACTTTTGCTCTGTCGCGCCTTTTCTTCTTAAATCGCTTTGATTGCTTATCGCCGTTTGTTTGATCCTGTTCATTTTCTGGAGTTTCCTCTTGATCGGTACTTGGTACATGAAACTCACTGTTGACATCCTGCCAAGCGCTGTGCATGTCAGAGACTTTGGCAAACTTTTCAGGAGCTCGTGAATGCTGTTTTTGCCTTTTGGCAAATTTTTCCAGCTCGTCATTAACATCAGTCTCCGGTCTAACCACACACTTAAGTTCTCTGAGCACTTGGGACATTTTGTCTTTAAAATTATCATCCGGTGCGTACTCAATTTGCGGATACTCTTCCGTCTCTGGAAAGTAAATGTAGTCACAGTCACCACCGCTGGTCACCAACTGTCCAATTTGTGAAAAAAGCACAGCGTTATCTGCACACGATGTCTCCGCCTCCGCTTGCGCCTGCGCCCCAATCTCTTCCACACCACCCATTGCCCCGCCCAAAGCGAGGGCCTGTGCTTCGTGCTCAAGTTCCTCAAGCTGGCGAAGTTCATAACAGAAATATTCGTCGTCCGTGTCAATGCTATCCTCTGTGCTTTGGCGACGTGACGAGGACAGTGTACGTCCGGAATGTTGACTGCGATTATCGTCGTCATCCCTGGAACCAAAGCCGAGACCACTTGGAATGTCTAATGACTGTTGTTGTTGTGCCACTCGATAGTGTCCATTGAGCTTTGAAACAATTGTGGGACTGGTTGTAGTCGTAGTTGTAGTCCTTTCTATACAGTTCATCGCCACTAAAAGTGATGGAATTGGAGTAGGCGACACTTTTACCAGTGTAACGTTGTTTTCATCGTCATCCGCTAGAATTGATTCTGACTTATGCAAGGAATTGCATGACATGGAGAGTGCCGAGACGGAGGCGGTGACGGGTGCCACATTTGGGTATTTGGAATATGGGTTTATAATCGTCGCAGATTCCACGAATATCTCTGGTAATACCTCCGAATTGTTGATGTCATTCTCCATTTTACCAACTTCTGCTTCTGCATCCACTTTAGCTTTTTGTTGAGCTTTAGAAATAGTTGAGAGTGTTGGCGATGTTGTGATGACATTTGATTTTTTCAAGTCGCCAACGACGGCAAAAAGATTGGTTTCTTGTTTTTCGCTGGTCCAGCAAGGACCTAGATCCTTTTCTACAGTTTCATCGTAGCCGACATCGTGAAAATGTTCGAAAGAATTGTTACCATTATTATCCGAGTCTTGGTCAATAGCTTGTTGTTCGTGTTGAGATTGATTAATTTCAAATTCGCTGGTCGCCGAATCGTCATTCTCCGATGAGTTTGGCATATCAATTTCTGGATCGGAATGACTTAGACCAAAATTGTGACGCTTGTATGACTTGGCCTTCTGCACGAAATTGGTCATTTTTAGGGATAACGAACGCTTCTTGCTTGAATGCTTTGACTGCTTACAACATGGATCAGTTGTGGATGAAACGTGTTGTGAATTATGTGCACCTGTTGCACGCTGTATTATTCGCATTGGTAGTTTCTGAATACGTTTTGAGAGCTGAGAATTATTATGATCCCGAATGTGTGCTTGAGTTCTAATTCTTCTAAAGACGGGCTGCCCTCTAATATCTTCTCCTTCCCCTTGAACATCCTCCTCTTCTTTTTGTGTGTTGCCGCCTGGCAAGGACTGTGACCGATTATATCTTATGGAACGCTTTAATTTTAGGTTGTCCGGCAGCAGGTTACTCAATTTGTTCCATACCTTTGGTGATTTGGATGACGGCACCTGAGATTGGTTTAAATGGTGCTCCTCCCGTTTGATTTGCAAATCATCTTTAGACGATCCAATCAATTTAGCCGTTCGCCTATAGTGTATTTGGGGCTTAATCGGCTCCATTTCATTTTGCAGTGTCAAGGATGATACCTCTGGAAAATTGTATGGTTGTGGTTGATGATGCATCGCAACGTCACTAAATGGGCTTCGTCTGTTCAAATTCTGAGCACCATCAAACTGTTCAAAGCCAAGGTAATCCAGATTATTGCTGCTGTTGTAGTCTGCTATACTGTTTGATGTTGGATAGTATACGAGACGGTCTGTCAAATAGGGTTTTCGTCTTTGCTCAACATCTGTTTGCTGGTATCCAGAAATTGAGTTTTGATCTATGGCTGGATAGGTCAGATTGCTCGCATCTGTCTCTTTGGATGACTTCTCTGCTGATTGTCTATGTTGATTTTGTTCTTGCATTTCATTCTTTAAAAGGTCTGGCATGCGGCTTGGAGCAACTGTCTTTTCAAAGCTAATATCTTGTTTAAGCGAAGAGCGTAAATCGATTCTCAGTTTCTGAGTCTCAGATTCGGTTCCGCTCCTGGGCTCTCCAATTTGTTGCTGGTCCCATTCAAGCAATTCACTATCATTTGGGCTTGTATTGAATATGGATTTGTTTTCGTAGGCCGAACAAATCGGAATATTTTTTGATAGCTCTTGAATATAGTTAAAGTTCTCTTCCGAAAATATGTATTCGTTGTCCAAATTCGATTGTTCCTTTATTGCAATCGGAGCAGAAATAGTTTTACCTGCGGATCGCAAATCAATCAGCATCTGGATCATTTCCAGGGTAAGATCCTTGTATTTATTAGGTGGGGCATTGCCATTCTGCGTTGCTCCCGGAGAATTCGGAGACCAACCACTCATAGAGGACAGTCCTGAGTCGGATTTTGCTTGGCGGGGTGAGAAATTGGGTGGATGTTGCTGCCTTCGTAATTGGAGCAGTTCGGCTGATTGGTTATCAACATAGAAAGGGTTTGCTGATATATCCTCGCCACTTCTGTCTAAGACATCCTGGAAAACATTATCATTAGGCGCTGGTGGTGGTGGACTCGTTCCACTTGGACCCAATAGTATTTCATCCAAATTCGAGGTCATTTTATGCTTATCCGGATTTTGCAGATGAAGCAAAAACAACATACTATTATGACGCTCCAAACTTTTTTTTAAAGATCGAATATACTCGTCCTCATTGTATATATTTGTCGAACTAGAACCATGCTCACGGATACTAAGCGATGAAGTTTGATTTTCTGTGCTCCCGTTTAGCAAGTCATCGGCTTGGATTCCACGGCTAATCGCTATTTGCTCGATATTTTTCTTTCGATTTATTTCAATTTCTTGGGTTTCCAGTAGCTTCAACTGCTCATCGAGATCTGAGTTGTTGCGCAGCAAGTGGGCACTATAATCATTTCGATTCTCAGAGGATTCAATGAGAACGCCTTGAGCCAACGAATGCGACGACTCTAATGGATTTATGCTGGCAGGTACTTGAGTTCTTTGAATAGTCGTCGAAGGTATATGGGGTCCAATTCTATTCGGGACTGATAAGTTTTTTTTCGATTTTTTTTTGTACTCTTCAAAGGAATTGCCAACAAGTTTTTTTAATGTGGCAATGTTCTTATCAAATTTCTTCATAACTAAATCAAATTTGTCATCTACTTCGCGAATTTGAAGACGTCGCAACTCTTCGGCCATGGTGACAGGATTTAACAACAACAGGGTTAAGTTCTTATCCACTTGATTGAGTTTCTCAAAAAAAATCTGTTCAGATCGAATTGTCTGGCGGAGTTTAAGAATCTGTGATGCTGACAATGATTGTAAATCGTTGATTTTATTGATTTCTCTTATCATTACGTCGGTCATGCAATCAAGAATCGCAATATTTCCATCATAAAGACCTGATTTATCGTCGTGCAAGCGATAATCATCCCGCTTAGAGCTATGGGGTGAACAGCAACCATCATCTTCAATTGAAGTGTTTGCATCTTTCTGGTCCCAATCAATCGAATTGTACAAATAAACACCATTTGGATTTCGCTCGATTGTTGACCCCGATGTATTCGATGCTTGCGCAAGCATGCTCTTCAAATTATTTATCATATCCATTTCATTCTTGTAATGATTCTTTTTGCGATGCTTTCGCGATTCTTTTGTTTTATATTGATTTCCTAAAGTAGAATCCGAGTTGATTGCTATGGCTTTTTTGTAAGCTGACAGCTCTGAGGATCGATTCTTATCGGTTTCCGGTACCTCCTCTTCGTTCCCCTCATGAATCATCATTAAGGAAGATGTAACGCGGCCACCGGTCAAAGGTGTCGCCATGATATGTTCGTGAGTAATATCTGATTGCTGTAGTAAACGCTCCATATTTAATATTTCTGATGTTAAATTGTTTTCCCGATATGCTTCGTTTAGGGTCTTGTAAAAGTTTTCGTTAATTTCACAATCCTGTGCTGACTCAGACTCTAATTTATTTATTGGTTCTATACTTTTATTCGTTCCCCCAGTGTCTTCTATTGGCTCTACTTTAATACCGCCTTGACCTGTTTTAACGGCCGCTAACCGAAAAAACTGAACATCGTCAATAAGTTCATCGAGCTCATTTAGATTATTCGAGGCCGAAGCTGAGATCGAGGTTGACGCCTTTGAATCGCCGAATGGAATACTTGGTTTCTCCGCCGATGATTGAGATGGGTTGATTTCTTTGGATAAAATTCGTAAGCCATCGCTAGAGCTTGTATGTACAGATGCGGATGCGGAAGCTACTTGCTCGAGAATACGCTGACCGTTAAGAAACTCTTTCAGTAGCTCCACACGTGCATTGTTCGCCATTATTTGCTGTTGCTCAAACATCATGAGGTCCGTGTTGGAGTACACCTTTTCCCGGGAATCCTTCCGATGTTGCACGCCCGGTTGGCTTTCGCGTCCATATGACAGCCATGGAGCTAGTTCTGAACGATCCTCGACCACAACTAGACCTTGATCGTCGACCTCATCATCATATGATATGAAAATGTCATCGCGTTCATTCCCATCACTGCGATTTAGCTGGAGCTCAGAGCCATCCACAAATAGATCCCCATTATAGACATGACCATAGTCATCATGACCATCTAGTATAAATTCCATGCTGCTTAATTCATTTTCCGCCTTCTGACCGCTATTTAAGTCCGACAATACCTGACGAAAATCGGGATTGTGGATTACTCCCTGATCCATATTGGATTGCATTTCAGTTAAAAATCCATCAAACGGAGATTTTATGTTCAGATCTAGACCCAAGTCAGACCGTTGCTGATTTTGCTTGGCTGCAGCAATAAGCTCCATCAAATTGCCCACAACTGACTGCTGTTCCACCGATATATTCTCCAATTTCTCTAAGCGCGTCCAAATTTTACCGTACTCACTGGATAGCAAATCTAGAGCACGCCATGCAAATTTTAGCTCCGTCTCTAGTAAACTAATACGCGTGGCTATCTTGTCCATATAATCCGATATGATGTAGTCTGAGTGTTGCTGCGAATTGTACAAATGGCACAGTTGCTGTTCACTGCGAATTGAAGACATGCTACCATTAGCAACATTTGATCTGGACATGGACAAGCCATCGCTGATTAAACTAAGTTGCGATTTGTTGTGCGGCTTTTGTGCATACGACTTTGGTCTCGACGCCAAATGGCTCTGACTCTGACCCTGATGCTGCTGATGGTGTCTGCCTCCGATGTTTGCAGCACTTCCCCCGACGCTCTGAGCCTGCATTAGCGACAATTGGCTGGGAATTTCCGGCAACAAGAGTGGCATCTCGTGTACTTGCTCCACAACTGACGACTGTTGTTGCTGGTGATGCTGATGTTGCTGCAATTGCTGTTGTTTAAGTTGTTGCTTAATTTTGAACTGACTCTGAAGTGCATTCGCAGCCACGCTATACATTTGCTCATTTTTATGCGTAATTTGAGGGTTGTGATCTTGATATTGTTGTTCTGGTTGTTGTTGGTGCTGCTCCTGCAGCATCGGAAGTTCAGCGAATGGCGTTCGGGTTGGCGTTGGTGGCAGCGATGGTATTTTCGCGACAGATCCCGATGAAGATGGTACAATCGACATCTTCACAACGTTGTTTTCTAACCTAAGTGCGTATTTCTCTTTTATTATTTTATATTGTAACATAATACTAAATACATACGCAAGGCTCAGGGTCCAACGGAAAAAACTATTTCGTAGCAATAAAATGAATAATTTTTTTTCACAATATTTTCTTTTAATTTAAAAAATTGGTTTAGACAGAGTATTTTTCACGTCGTGAACTGTACGCTCATGCTATACATACACAGTGTGTATTACACACACGCTGTATTGTCAAAGAAAAAAGTTTTGTAAAACTAATCCAACAAATATGTTCGTATAAACATTTTCATAGTTAGCACAACCACATGTTCGAATAATTTAACATGTGCCTACAGATTCTCCTTAGGTATTTGGGATGAAAAGTGTTTCCTCTAAATGTGTACATATGAACATTAGTTCAGAATTGTGTATACGCATTCTGTTTCTGCTCGAATAAATTCTCAACTGCTCGCTTTACATGCGCCCTAATTAAATGGTATTCTAAACTACTGAATTGGTTAATTCATTTTGAATTATTTTCTTGCACAATTTATCAGCTTCTAAATGAAATTATTTTAAATAGCAAGCGAAGATTACTCCATTAAATTATACTACAGGCGCCGAGTTGATGTCGACTGAAAAACGCTGAAAAGTATACTACTTTTTGATTTTTCCTGCTCCTACGTATTCGGGGTCCTATTTATGTTTATTCTCTCAAAACGTCTGTGTGTTGGTATGTTTTCGTTAGCTTGTGTGTATCGTGCACTATAGTGGTTCCCTCAGAACTTTCAATTCACAACAAACAGGGATAGCGACACCGCGAAGTAAGAAAGATTTGATATATAACATTCAAAGGGACTGTGGGCAAGCGAGAGAGCATGTATTGTCTGGCGACTGCGCATGCTTATAACACAGTCCAAATTGTTGCGCGAGCTTCGAGCTTTTATAAAGCTTAAAAAGCTCGTGTGCCTCACGCATCGAGCGAGCCCGATTTTGTGTTGTGGCCATAATCAGTTGGTACAAATACATATAATTCATCACATACATATATTAGAGATGTGTGTTACGTTTTCGTGACACAGCCAAAGCTCAAAGTTTGAATTCAAAGCCAGTGAATGCTATAGTCAACTCGCGACCTTAGGATATCAAAATTTTAAACATTTTTTTTATTAACAATATGGTATAATAATTATATTGTTGCTATTGTTTTTAAAAGGTTCAGTTAAATTGTTCATACTAATTCATACTAACAACAGAATTTCAGCCGTGACATATGACAGCTAATAAACAACTATCAAATTTGCAGGCCGTATTTAGAGCACTTCTTATCGTAAAGTACTGTAATTTGAAATTCGATTGGAAACAAAATATATCAAACTATCCTGAAAGTTGCATATAAATCGGACAATTAATAAATGAGCTAGAAGCGAAACAAAGTTTAAAATTGAAAGCAATGCAATGCAAGTGAGCGAACGTTTACATCAGTGGATGCCAATTTATCCTTTTTCCGGACAGATATGTCCTGCTTCTTAAGGGCTTCGTCCGGAAAAAATATCAAACATCTCCTATTTGGGAATTTGTCCTTTTTTTTGTGAATGCGATTCGTGTTCATATTTCCCAGTTGGTCGGTTGTGGATGCAACAGACTTCTATTTATTAACATTGCAGAACAGTTGAACAAAACTTTAGCATAAAATATACTAAATTGCGTACCAATATCTGGTTAAGAACAGTGCCAAAATGAGTATATTGTATTGTATTGTATTTATTATCGATATCGTTTTTAATCTGAAGATTTATAAGCAAAAATTTCAAGATCGCTGACTACAGCAGCCAGATTTTAAGTCGTGGATAGCCCGGGATGAAGACGATACCAATAAGGCGTACTGCAGATACTGCCAATCCAGCATAAATTGCAAGATCGACAAACAAAATTTTTTTTGTCCTGTTTTCTGTCCTTTTTATACCCTTGCAGAGGGTATATATTCTGTTGATGCTGAACAGGCGAGTCGATATAGTCACGTCCGTCTGTTTCTATGCGAACTAGTCTCTTAGATTTAATGATGAAACTTGTTACAGATGTGGTACAGTTCATATGTTAAAATCGGATGATCACATAGCTCCCATAGGAACAATCAAAGGCTTAGTATGAAAATTTTTAGTGTCTATTGAGCAATTTAAATTCAAATTCACGGAATACACATTTGATTTTATTTCCGATATACTGACCAGATTTCATCCAAATCGGACTACTACATACAGATGAACAATTGGTAACTGAATCCAAATGAACGCAATATGTATGACTGTTTTTCTTGTTTTACTATAGAAAACAGTTTTCTTAGCTGCGCTATCGGAACTAAGTTTTCACAGGGTGAAGATGTCAAGGGACTTAATTTACTGACCAACTTTGATAGGACCATAGGAACAATTGGTCAAAAATATACTTTAAATATGAATTGCAGCTCGATTGCTCTAATACTGATAATTGTATATATTAGAGCAATTGACCTATTGTTATTTACAAATTTAAGCTGAGTAACAGGTATCGTAAAGTATAATATTGATTGTAGACCTATTGAAGAGCCGATGTATGATTTGGGGTAAAGAGATAAGGGGAAAAAGAAAGATTAAGATAGTGGCACAGCAAATGTTGTTTCTTTGTTATTGCATCAAGTTTGCTGATCAGAAGAAAGTTCATTTTATGTCCAAATATGTAGAGTTGAATGAGTCAATGAATCAAAATTAGCCCGCGAATGAAATTTTACTCTTTTTGAAGAATTTTATAAAAGCGAGCGTGGCGACCAATGGTATATACTATATACATATATAAAACATACACATGTTTGTGCATACATAAAATGTCAAGTATACATGTATGTGCATACATACAAACATATGTTTTTGTTACTACGTGTTTTACTGCAAGTACTATCCAATGTAATACCCCAATAACGATTTTAATAATATAATCATAAAATCGGGGATAAAATGCAGAGATTATTTCACGGTTGGGCCTACTCAACTGTATTTTTCTGTGTTGTGTGAATAGATACGAATTGAAGACAAGCCAAAACTCATGCAAGCAAAGCAGCTGTCAACAACTAACTGAATATTCAAAATGGCAGAACTTGTAAGCATAAGTGAGATACATGAATACCAACATATGGCCACAAAAAAATCTTAATTCAAAAGTCGCTTTACTTTTAGAACACACCTCGTAGGTGTCGTGTCTTTATATTATAAAAAGGCTTTTACAACACAACGATTAAACTTACAAGGGCAATTAAACTTTCACCTTTATGCTTAAGAAGGTAGCTTAGCTTGCGGGTGCGGTCTGCCACTGATGGAGAAGTCATGACTGGAGAAATGTCCTCGTAATGTTCAAGTATTTTACAGTTTTTACTTTTTTTTGAGTGCTACCAAATTTGATCAACAAACAATCCGTTTATTAAGTTCATAACAATACCAACGCACAACTGATCTAGCCCCAACTGGTCTTTGTTTACTTTTTGTGCGTACTTCGAGCACATTTGCATATCTAAAAGCCAATACACGTTCTTACATACTATTTGTGTACAATATGTAAATAATTATCTTTTTAACGGCTATTTAAGTGTGTCAGCTTATCAATAAGCTTGCACACTTCGTTCAAACAGCAAAGCGCGTTAAAACTCTGTACGTACATATTGCACTGCGTGACGTTAGGGTGCGCGGCTTTTGTTAAATGTATGTAACAGACAGAAGCAGGCATCTCCGACCCGATAAAGTATATGTGTATTTTCGGTATGCAAATTCCAGTACGAGTTCATTTTATTTAGGGACTATAATTAATATAAGCTTTTCCCAAAATAATGAGTAATTTGGATTTTTACTTTACTACTCACAGACCAGAGTTTTAGAAGTGATTGGAGTCATAAATTCAAAGATTTCTGTGGCAAGCACATTAAGCACTCGGAAAAAGTATCAGCATTAGTCCTAGATTTCCCTACCTCTCCTGTTTTCCATTTTACCTGACCAAACATAGCATATAGCTCCCACATCCCAAATCGATCGAAAATTTATTATTTGGATGAAACCTGTACTGTTGATTGAGTACGGTGTCTTCTACAGTCAGCTAGCTCGATTACAACAATTTACATTTTAGTACAAAATGTATGCCAGATATCATACAAGTGCAAGGATTTTTAAATTCGAGATTCGCATAGAAGTCGCACATAGTAATACTAAGATCGAATAACCAGACTGTGATTTATTATGGTCTCTGCAAAAGAGAGTATATTGGGTTTGTGAAAAGTATGTAACAGGAAAAAGGAGGCGTGGTCGACCCCATAAAGTGTATATATTCTTGATCAACATCACAAGCCGAGTCGATATAGCCATGTCCGTCTGTCTGTCTGTCCGTCAGTATGAACAAACAGATTTCGGAGATGGTAAGAGCTACAAGTTCGTATTTAGTCAGTATCGACTCGATATTCAGTCAGTCAATACGAGAATACATACAAACATATGTATTTGTTTCAACGTGTTTTATTGCAAGTATCAATTGATATACTTGGATACCGATTTTATTAAATGATCGGGAATAAATTGCAGAGAGTATTCTACGGTCGGGCGTGCTCGACTGTACTTTTCTTTCTTGTTTTCTTTTTTAGTTTCTATGTACTGTAGTGAAATCTAAATTATTTGTACTCACATTTAGCTGCATGATAATTTTGTTGTAGGCCCAGTGCCAGCGTTGTTTGGCAGTAATTTCTGGCTTTCTTAATATTTGCATATGTCCACTAACAACCTCCTCTGTTTCGCCTCGCACAAGGACCTTCTTTTTCTTCAGTGACTTTGTACGCGCTGGGAGCAAATCAGACAATTGGTCATTTTCATCAGCCTCTTTATCGGATGAACTATGAGTAGTTGCTGCTACTGCAGCTCGATGATAATCATCTAGGTCGACTAAAATTGAATCAGCCTCATCTATAATGATGCTGTCTTGCTTCTTGATTTGCTGATGGCTTCCAGACAGTTTTGGCGAAACATTCATGTGAATCCCCGCTTGAATGACCTCAGTTATGGCGCTGGTGTTGGTGTTGGTAGAGCTAACAATTAGATGGGGCTTTCGGCCATTGACGACAACACCAACACTGCCGCTCGAACTCTCGTCTAGATAATTGCCCAAATCGTCTTCATCACTTCGATAGTGCTCGTCCAAGAAGTCATCGTCATCGTCTTCGTTATCGTTCTGTCTATCGTCGATGTAGTCTAATGAGGGTTTTTGTTGTTGCTGTTGTTGCCGCTGTTGCTCCAGATACTTATACTCGTCCTCCTCGTTGAAAAAGTCTTCCCGATAATCATAACTCGTGTTAACGTGTTCATAATAATCATTCGTTCGGCGACTGGACGGTGTCGTCTGCTGCTGATCCTGATAGTAATCATTCTGCTCACTTTCGATCTCAGATTGACGATGCATAATAAATGCATCATTAATGATATCATCATCGGACTCATCATCAATAATTTCTGTTGGCTGTTGTTTAATCAGCAGTCCTGATTTACCATTAATCGTGGGCAGTTTTTTGCCAGTAGATCCTGCTGACGGCACCGTCGGAAGTAATTTTTGTCCATAGTTACCATCTGAATAATATATACTCTCATTCTTTAAAAGATCATAGTCAAGCTCTGCGTGCGCATTACAGTTGGCATAATCATCACTCGAGGTAACATATTGATGCGATAGTGACGATTCCTGGTTCTGTTGGTTCATCAATATATGATGATCCTGATAATTCTCATGCTCATACTCCGACCCGGCTACCCTGCTTGATATAGACTCGTTTATAGGTTTTTGTGTGGATATGACCGTCAGGTCGGTTGATTCAGCTGGCTTTATTGTTGTTGGACCAGATGCCTTTTGGGCCACTGCCGAAGCCACCGAGGAGGCACTTTGATTTACCGCCTGAGTGGCCGACTGAACCGCTGCGGCTGCCTTTCCAAAAATACTGCCGAACATGCCCCCCGAGGCTCCACTGCCGGTTGTTGTCTTTTTGCCGCCCGTCGTTTGTGCTTTTTCAGAATTACTTTCATTGGGAGTGGCGCTGAAGCAATTTTGACTTGGTTGGGTCATGGGTTGAGTCGTGGCCCCATTTAAATCATCAGTGTCTTTCAGCTTATTGGAATCCGTGTATAAATAGTCCTGACTGGACATTTGATAAACTGGATAGTCACTGTAATCACATTCATTGTTTAGTCCTAAGGCCTCGTCGGGAAAATTTTGGTAATCATAGTCGGAATTTGCTTGAATTGCTGAAAATGTTTCAAATTCCGTTGAAACTATGTTGTGCTTGATCGGTGATTCAGCTAGATATTCAATGGCTTCATATTCGTAGCCGGAAACTGTTGTATCCTTTGGTGGTTCTCCAGTCACAAAATTATTATCCTTTGTAATGTTCTCATCGTGACCAGTTTTATTGGAGCTAGAGAGTAAATTACCTACATTTGGCACAAGTTTTGATGCCAAACCGAAACCAAAACTCTTTTTGTTTTCATTTGATTCTTTAGTTGAACTAACGCCACTGAGGACGCCATCCAAGCCACCTATAATACCTTTGGATAAACCACCCAAAACACTGCTCGCAGCAGAGGTGACTTTTGCTTTTTGATTGCTCTGAGTTAACTCAGCAGCCAAGGACTGAACACCTGAGGACTGCTGTTGGTTCTGTGGCTTATAATATCCTCCTAGTCCAGTGGCTGTATCTGGGCGCTCCTTCATTTGAGTATTTGTGAGTGCTTGATTTAAATTCATAAAATCATTGGCATTTGTATTTGCATTCGCAGTAGCTGTTGTTATGGGACATGTTTCGGTCTCGATTTGAGCAATTGTGGCTGTCAAAGCTGACAAATCAACATTAAAGCTATCGTAGAAACTATCATCGAAGGCAGAAGCACAAACCGAAGGCTCAAGTCTTTGATCTGCTGATAGGTATTCTGGTAATTCTAGTAATACTGAAACTGGCAAGGCTTCAGCTGTTACCACAGGCAGAGAGGAGTCCAATCTTAGCTCAAGACCCGATTTTAGCGCATCTTCCGATTTCTGGTCGTTTATCATGGGGACCATGAATGGCAATAACGGCGTGTTTTTGCTGTCAAAATTCTCTATATAGTTGTTCTCGCTAAAGCTAGATGCTGTCGGCTTAAATTTATCAAGGTCACTCACTGTTGGGTAGGAAGACGTGGCAATTGTACTCGTATTTATTGCAGTATTGTTATTTAATTTGGAAATCATCAATGTGGTGGTAGTATCTGTATCTGTATCTGCTGCATATGTTTCTGATATTATTTCAGTTGTTTGATTGCTATAATCACTACAGATGTCAAGTATGGGCGGCAGTTCCGGAAGTTCAAATCTTTTCATATAATCAACGTAGGATTGTGTTGATTCAGTTGCCGTTGATAATGTTATTTTAGCATGTTGATGATCAGTAATTGATGCTAAAACGTTAGCTGGCTTTGTATCTGAAGCAAGAACAATTGTTGTGAACATGTCGTCAACGCTACTTAGCACTGGAGTTGTGACTTTATCGTGATCAACACTTGTGGACACTATTTGAGAGCTCTTTTTCGACTCATCCAATGTCGTCTTACTCAATAAACCCGACAAGTTGGACGAAGTGTCACTCAACGGCGTTATGACCAATTCAGATCTCGATGCCGTTGGGCTGTGTGCTGGTGTGGACACAACGGCAACAGTAGCACCTCGATAACTGGACAAGGTCGTTTCAGTATTATTTGAACTAGTGGGCCAGGTTGTAATTGAATATGTCAAATGCGATTCCAAAGATGATGGCATTGAATATTTCAATGAGGCCAGGGGTTGATCACTTGCGGTGGTGATTGTTGTGGTGGTGGTAATGACGGTGGTGTTGCTAATAATGTAATCATTTTGACTAACGGTACAATATTTAGTTGGGTCTAATGTATAAGGCTTTAGATACTCCGACATGTCAAATACTGATGATGATGAAGTTGCCTTTGTTTTAGATTGAATTTCCCATTCGGGCTCAGATTTGTGTGCCAATTTACTTTCAGGTGTGGGTTCAAATTCAAATTCCATTACTGCCGTTTCGGTTGATGGTTCAAGAGCGATTGATGACGATATTAATGAATTCTGCCTACTTTTAGCTCCTACATATTCTCTGACATCAAATAACAAGGGAGGAGACGGCGAGTCTACATTATGGAAATCTGATGATGAGTCAACAACATTAGACTGGCCATAAAAGTATGTTTTATCCTCCTTCTGCTCCTCTTGCTCCTCCTTTAAACACACTATGTCTGTTGGTTTCATAACAGAATCGTAAGGCTCTTCCATTGTAGATGAAATGGATGAGCCCACTGACGATTTTGAAATAGTTATAGGAACTGAATTGGCATTTGCTGTGAGACAGTTTTTAGTTACTGGTAACTTTGGTAACTGCTTTGGCCGATGGTTTTTCTCAGACAATGGCAGGATTAAGGCGGCATTGGTGAACGTAAGTGGTGATGATGGATCTGTGGTTAAATCTTTAGCATTCTGAGTCGTATATATCGATGACGATGATGCATATGTTGTCTGTTTGTTGTACTGTGGTGATGGCAAACGTTTTGGCAATTTTCTAGTTGTGGTCGCAGTTAATGACCTTACGGCTGATGACGTCACTGATGGCACACTTGATAAAAAACTGCTGTTGACACTTCTTTCAAAAGAGGATGGTGTCGAGATGGCTTCCACAAGAGAGGCAGAGGCTACTGATGATACAGCGACTGATGTAGAGGCTGAGACCGCGGCGGAGACTGGAAAATTGTTGAGGCGTTGCTGCGACACAGACTGAAAGTTTTGCTGCAATGGCACTCTGGTTTCCCCAGAGGCTATCACAGAGGCTGTTGTCATTGCCATCATAAGGGATATTTTGCGTTGCTGCTGAAGCTTATGTTGAGCATTGCTCATTGGCGGTGTGTCGCTGTATGTTGACCAATTATCTGCCGTTTGGCCGTATTCGGTGTAGTCGGAATAATCAAGCGGCAGCATCGAAGTATACGGTCTGCCCACTTGGCAGAAGACATCATAGTTACTGGTCCCAGTTGCAAGATTGGTTGTGTGATCATAGTAGGGCATATTTTGATTGCCGGAGGCGTCAGTGGTGATCACATTGTTGCCATCTTGAAATATTTGTTGTGAGGAATGTGGTCGCTGCTGCTGCTGCTGCTGCCGCTGTTGCTGATGCTGTCTTGAATGGGGCAACATTCGCATTGGCGCCGCTGCTGACAAGCTAATGAAACTGCCAATGCGTTCGTCAATTAAGCCAGCATTCGTTGCATAGCCAGTATGCCCCGCCACGCCCCCATTCATATTGTATTGAGCATTGTGAGCATTCTGGTAGGCAACCGCTTGTGGCAACATTCGATACTTTGCATTGCATGCTGTTGTGGCAGGGGCGGCAGGCAAGCGTACACCAAAACGATTGTCTCTTCTCACGAACATACCTGCTTCTTCTGCTTTGTGTTGTTGTCTCATTGCCATTATCTCAGCCCTCTCCGTTGACTCAGCTTGACTTTGTTCCGTTTCAGCCTCATATCCATAGCCATAGCCATACCCATAATTATAATCATTTGGTGCAGCAATACTTTGATCCCAGTAGTCACCCGAGGCTATACCGGTATTGCCATCACCGACCTCAGAGTCGGGCACATAATCCTCCTCCAAGTTGTGATAGTTTTGATTTTGATTGTAACATCCGCTGTCGAGTATTTCAGACCGCGTCCAATCCACAGCGCCAGCGTCACCAACACCATCGTAATTATAAATGATGCTGTTGTTAATTGGTCCTCCGACAGTAGATAAAGCATCGCCCTCATCCCGTCCATAGTGCTGAAATTATTATGAAATAATCGTCAAAGTCATCTAAAGGGGGGATTTATCGTTGAATGTTTCAAATGCGGCTTACCGTCATATTTTACGGGATATCTGCACCTTCAGGCCAACGCTGTGGATGCTTCGCTGGCATTGAAGTCTTCCAAGATATGCCCTTGCTTTCTGTATTCTTGCTCTGTATTTTGCTGCTTCAGATTGAAATTGAAATCGTTGAAAGAGTTTGGCATCTTTTAGCCTTGTCCCCGTGACATCAAAACATATTCTCTGCAAATATGAAAACGCTTCAATTATTATGGAGTTCCACTTAGTCAGTGATAAGCTAATCGTTACTTTGATACATATACATATGAATTTGTATTGCTCCGTTTCATACTGAGTTGTCCCAGGGATTATTAGAGTATTATGATATAGTTAAAATTAAGTCTTTTTATTTAGAATGTTGATATGTACGTCATGTGGGAATTTGTTTTGGATGTTTAAATAGACTAATGAAAAAAAGACGAAATTTCATCATAGAGTTCCTTTGGCAGCTACATATACATATGTATGTATGTATGCCTATACTTTCTGGAATCTGCCACGCTTCCTTCAATGTATTCCAAAATAAAAGACAGAATTCAAATGCCATCTGCAAGGGCTGAAGGCTTATTTTTTAACCACAAATACGCATACATTTATATATGTATATATATATATATATATATATACATACATCGATGCATTGAATACACTTAACATACATACACACAAATTTATAAGCACACATTCACAAATCCAAATACACTCTGTACCGTTAATATGTAATTTGCACACACACACTCGCGCGAACATACATATATGCAAATACCTAAAAAATATAACTATAATGTCTCATAAAGAGAACGAAGTTATTTTAATTCAACTGAGCAGATTGAAGTGTTTTGATTATGTTATTCTATGCGGTTATTCGTTTATACCAGCTGATATATTTACATCATTTATAAACTCTGGGAATTTGTATTACAAATAAATAGTTTGTAATTGATGTGAATATTTGGCAAACTTACAGTTCTTAATGAAGTTCTGTACAATGTATTGTATTTGTTAATTGTTATGTTGTTAACAGAAACCTTTGTTAATTTAAACTCATTAAACCATTTTTACAATATATTCACACTTTTATTTGCACTTTTTACCAGTGAATGAAAAAATGTTATTTTGTATTGTATAATTCGTGCCATTGGAGAACCAACATTGGGGCATGCGCAATTTGGTTTTAAGCGAGTTGAATCTTTTGAATGACAGTGAGCAGCGGTTGCCAGACTGTCAAAAAAAATTCTGTAGGGTTGCAAATAATTAGAATTTCTAAGTCTTAAATTCTATTTTTATAACAAAATTCTTTCTTGCACATGTATTTAAAACAAGAAAAAACGACTTTTGCATATCATCTGAATGCAGAGAGAACACATATCTGTACCAAATTTCATCAAGGTAGCTTTTAAACTGGGAGACTAGTCCGAATAGAAAGAGAAGGATATCGCTATAACGACTCGGCTGTTTATGATGGTCAAAAATATATATAAAAACTTTAAAACAAACCATTTGTACTGCAGTGTCGAAAAACTGTTTGATTTGAACTCACTTGAGGACTCCTACAACGTATGTATCTTCAGTTCCTTCCTTTTCGTATATTCTTCAAAACTCTTAATTACTTTTTATTACAGTGTGAAATAATACATCATTCAAAGGTCGTAAGGACTGTAAGGGAAACAAAACAAACATAAAAATTCTGAAATCAATTACTGCATTAAAGTTTTTTGTAAACAGTTAAATTAATTATTTTGATTTAAGTGTTATCAGATAATACTCACAATGCTTTAAAGGCTTTTTGGCAAGCCAAATCAATTTTAACAAGAAAACAAGAAAGAAAAGTACAGTCGAGCACGCCCGACCGTAGAATACTCTCTGCATTTTATTCCCGATCATTTTAATAAAGTCGGTATCCGAGAATATTAACTGATAATACTTGCAACAAACACGTTGAAAGAAAAACATCTGATTGTATGTATACACATATACATTTGACATTATATGTATGCACGCACATATGTATGTGTGTATATGTAATACATATACAATTGCTCAGCACGGCCAGCATTCGCTGGCAGCGCTGCCGCTAGCAAGCAGCGAAAACGTTCGCTCACATGTTTGTATGTTTCTGTCTCGCTTGCACACATGCATTGGCTTTGCGTTCAATTATAAACTTTGTTTTGTGTCTAGCTCTTTTGTTTATTGTCCGATTTATCTGCAACTTTTAGGAAAGCTTGATATATTTTGTCACCAAAGGAATGTGAAATTACAATACTATACGATAAGAACATATGCCTTAAATCGGCATCGAAGTTTGAAAGTTTTTTTATTTTTTGTGGGAAAAGGGGGCGTGGCAGTCCAAAATTTTAATAACGATGCATTTATGCCGTCTCAAGGAACCTGCATACCAAAATTGGTGTTCCTAAGTGCCACAGTTACTGAGATATTCGCCCAAAACATCAATTTTTTACGAGGTATGTCTAGTTTTTTGCTCATTGTGGGCGAATGGGGCGTGGCATCGAAAAAAAAAAAGATTATTGTATTGACTGACTGAATATCGAGTCGATTGTGACTAAATTCAAACTTGTAACTGTTACCATCTCTGAAATCTGTTTGTTCATACGGACAGACGGACGGACAGACAGACGGACATGGCTATATCGACTCGGCTTGTGATGCTGATCAAGAATATATATACTTTATGGGGTCTGCCACGCCTCCTTCTGCCATGTTACATACTTTTCACAAACCCAATATACTCTCTCTTGCAGAGAGTATAACAAGTCGGAAAGGTTGCAGTCGAGCGAGCCGACTGTAAAAGACCCCGTACTACTTCTAGTAGGCGTTTTTTCCATACAAATCACCAGTTTATCGAACGCTTTGTCCTATGGGAGCTGTAGGCTCCTGATCCGGTCCGACCCGGACCAAACTTGATGAGTATAGTTATAATGGTACCATACACATAATGTGTTAGTTTGGTTTCAATCGCTCAACTAAAACTACATGTCTTCATACAAATCACCAATTTTCGACAGATCTGCCCTATGGGAGCTATAGTCTACCATACACATATGTTTTGGTCCCGATAGCTTTAGTCGTTTACAAGTTATGGTGATGTCAAAATTGTTTTTCACAATTTGCGAGGACGGTAGGGTGCGTGGCAAAAATTTAAAATAAACTTAACCCGCCTGACATACAGAGGGGTTTTCATTCCAAACGGACATCTGTATATCGTCTCGACTATTGGTGCTGATCAAGAATATATACGCTTTATGGGGTCGGAAAAGCCTCCTTCTGCCGGTAACGCACATTTCGCTTCAGACAAACTTAATAGACCCTTATACTCTTTTTTAGAGTACGGAGTCTGAAAGGTTATCTTTTGCTCGCCGAAGATTAAATACCCTTGGAGTCATGCATCTTGCGTAATTGTTTTTCAATTACCAATGGAATTATGGAAGTTATATGATATAGTAGTCCGATTTGGATGAAATTTGGCCAGCAAATAGGAAATGATATCAAATTTGTATTTCGCAGATTTGGTTGAAATCGTTCAATAGACACTGAAAATTATCAAACTTAGCATTTGAACCGATTGTTCCTATGACAAGCATACGATATAGCGATCCGATCCGAATGAATTTGGCCGATTTTAAAATATGAAAACCTTGCAGAATGAATTCACATCTGTACCAAGTTTCATCAAGATAGCTTTAAAACTGAGAGACAAGTTCGCATAGAAACAGACATGGCTGAAGAATATGGGCCTTATGGGCTTGGACACGCCTCCTTCAATGCGTTACAAACTTCGTGACAAAAACAATATACTCTCTGCAAGGGTATAAAAAGTAGACAATATCATAAAAAAGGTGTCAAAAATACTTTTTATTAATAAAATTAAACAAATCAAAAAAAGAAAACTTAATTTTAAAGTAAATTTATAACGTCTAAATTCCAAAATATTTCTCAGTTAGCGTTTTATTAAACTTTATTAAACTTCGAAGAAAAACTGAGTAAACAACAAAAAACAGAAGTACACTCGAGCCCGACCGTAGAATACTCTCTTCATTGTATTCCCGATTATTTTAATAAAATCGATATCTAACTATATTAATTAATAGTACTTGCATTAGAACACTTTGAAACCAAAACATCTGTTTGCATTTATGCACATATACATATATACGTTTGACATTGTATGTATGCACACACATATGTATGTATGTATATGTTATACATATACAATCCGCGGGAAGCGCTGCCGTCAGACAAGCAGCGAAAACGTTCGTTTATGTGTTTGTATGTTTCTGTTTCGCTTGCACACATGCATTGACATTGCGTTCAATTATAAACTTTGTTATACGTCTAGCTCTTTTGTTTATAGTCGAATTTTTATGCAACTTTCAGGATTGATATATATGGTCTCCAAACGAATTTCAAATTACAAACTCTACGAAAAAAACATATGCCTTAAAAATGGCATTGAAATTTGAAAATATCTATTTTTTTAGTGTCATTACATTTATGCCGTTTCAATGACCCTTGGACCAAATTTGGTATTCCTAAGTGTCATAGTTACTGAGCTATTCGCAAAAAAAAAAAAACATCGAATTTTTCCGAGGTGTGTCTAGTTTTTGTCTCATACTTTTTGTATATATACTTGGCCCTCGCTTAACACGGGGGTTACGTTCCTAGAAATCCTCGTGTTAACCGAAACATGGATTCAGTACAAAATAAGGGGTTACGTTTTGTATTATTCAAGCTTGGTCTGTTTTTATTAAGGTTTCATACATACAGTTCAAAATTAACCAAAAGTTATTATGTAAATGCCTTTAATAAATGCATAACATTCATATTTTCCAAATTAAAAGTTCTTATTAAATAAAAAAAGGTTCTTCATATAATTAATTAACATGTTAAACATGTTATAGAAACTTAAAAATGTTAAAAAAGTAAAGAGATCTTATGTTTCAGTTCATATCAAACTTGAAATGCATTTGGTGGCATTTATAGTTAAAGCCAGTATGTTTCAACATGTTTTCTTTTTTGGTGGCTCCTTATAAAAAAAATCAGTCATTTTCGATTGTTTGGTGGCTTTTAAAGGTTCTTCATAGCTTGTATTCGTGTAAGAAAGAGGTTTTGAGCGTGTTAAAAGGGGGATGGGAGCAAATTTGTAACCGTGTAAGACCGAGTTCGTGCTAAAAGAGTCCGTGTTAAGCGAGGGCCAAGTGTATACTTAATGGATTCTGTCACGCCTCCTTCTCCCTGTTACATACTATTCACAAACCGAATATACCCTTGCAGAGATTTTAAAGGGCTACAATCGAAGGAACCGACAGTAAAAGACCCCGTACTCATTCTAGTGCGTATTTCCATACAAATAAGTAATTTTGGACCGAATTTTTTTCGAGGTGTTTTAGTTTTTTACTTATTGTGAGTGAATGGGGCTTGGCATCAAAAAAAAAAAAAAAATTCTTGAAGATTGACTGACTTACCGAGCCTGACTGACTTAGAGCCGACACTGACCAAATATGAACTTGTAGCTCTTATCATCGCTGAAATCCGTTTGTTCACACAGACAGACGGAGATGGCTATACCGACTCGGCTTGTGATGCTGATCAAGAATATATGTATATATTCTATGGGGCCGGCCACGCCTTCTTCTGCCTGTTACATACTTTACACAAACCTAATATACTCTTGCAGTGAGTATAAAAAAATCTGGAATAAAAAAGTACAGGTTTCCGAACAGGGGCTGTTCCATACAAATCCTGCTAATTCCTTAATTAAATAATAAATCCATCGGAAAACCTGAACCTGATTTGGTATAAAAGAAAACACAGTTGGATTCAATAAGATGAACATTTTTTATAAAGAAATAAATTGGAGTAGCATGGCGAATAGTGGCTTCAGTTTGTGTACATTTGCAACTCTTGCGATTACTTCAATTGCAGCTGCTCTCGGATCTTACACGAGTGATTACAGAGTGTTCAATTTAATAAACTTTTTCTGTGCCAACGCAGAGTTTCATGTCAATGGTATTTTGTCCATTTTTACCAACCGTGTCGACAATGTTTTTTAAGGTGCTAACCTTTGATTATTTCGAGCTGATGCTGAATAAGTAGAGTTGCAAGTTGAATGTCCAGAGCTCGCATGTTTCAGGCGCGGGCTTCGCGTGTTCCATGATATTCCCGCATTTCGATTATCGATGAGTTTATTTTAAATGAATTTATACTTATAGCAGTGGATATATATGGAGATATGGGAACAAAAAAGGTATTCCTGAAAACATTTTATATTCCCACTGACGGCATACTTGGGGAACGAATGGAAATAGAACAAAATATCAAGCAGTGGATTACACTGGAACATCTTGAATTTTTTAAAATCATGAATTTCGACGATAATTAAATATTATTCCTTTCTAAGATTTGCAGAATTAATTAAAATATGTTTATACAATGGAGCAATCTAGTTCACTATTAAAACTGTGTAACTTGCTTTTTGTTATCTTTTTAAATGCCATGCTATTCTGCTACAGATGAACATTTTCGGCCAAAGCTTATTAGTAATGGAAACAAACAAAATCTGCTAGAAAGAATTGTAATAAAAATTTGTTAGATGCATGATGTTCCTTAATGCGAATGCTCCAACATGTCGGTGTTTTGATTATTTTAAACGCCGAATCATTTTTATCGATAATTGAGAATTGAGAAAATTGGTCCACCCAATAGTTGAAAGTATTAAAAAAAATATATCGATATTTGTATACATATCGAAAACAACGAAATTGGCTATTCATTACGTTCGGTATTTGTAAACTATTGACCATCCCTAGTGTCGATGACAAACATTTTTGTAAGAAGGCTGGGAGCTAAGCAGAAAATTTAAAGAATAGCACAGAATACTTATTAAATTTACTTTTTCAAAATGATTATTACCGTAAAGAATCTACAACAACAAACATTCACCATTGATTTTGATTCTGAAAAGACGGTAAGTTTGATAATATCTTTCGTATAAATATGTGTGTGTGTGTGTGTGTCGTGAGGAGCGTCCATATGAATTAATGTATGCATGCATGCATACATACATATATTTACACGCATATGACATGTATGTACATACACATAAGCAAGCGTTTAATTTGTATATCTATTAAAGGTTTTAGAACTTAAAAAACAAATTTACAACGATCGCGGCGTAGAGTATGTTGTGGAAAAACAAAAATTAATTTATGCTGGTATGTTTTGATTTTATATAGCTTTGCATAAACAGAACGTTATGAAATAATTTCAAATGCATTTAATTTTGGTAAAGGGGTCATATTAACAGATGAGCGAACAATTAGTTCATACAAGGTGGATGAAAAGAAGTTCATAGTGGTAATGCTAACACGAGACATTAGTGGAAGCAGCAACACAGGCACAGCTGCAACTACAAAAGTTGCTGCCCAACAGGAACGGAATGCACCAAAAGTGACAGCAGCGAAAATAACCTCTGTTGATGAGTCGCATTCGGAAAATAAGTCAACGGCACCGGTAATGGAACCAAGTACGAACAAAAAGCCTGCCGAGACGTCCGCCAGAGAAAGATCCGACGCTGTAAACACCGAACCGGCGACAGCATCAGTTCCAGCTGCTTTAGCTGCCACGACAACAGACTACTCGAGTATCGATTTAGTTGGAGAGCTTGCAAATGCATCTTTACAAACCCGTGCAGAGTCAAACTTACTAATGGGTGAGGAATATAACCGTACTGTTGCCTCAATGGTTGAAATGGGTTATGCTAGAGATCAAGTTGAGCGGGCAATGGCAGCCAGCTTTAATAATCCTGAGCGCGCTGTGGAATATTTGATAACGGGTATTCCTCAGGAAAGCAATCTCTTTAACACTGTCGATGATGAGGATCATTCAAGAGCGTCGAATTTGCGTCAGGAATCTATAAGTGATCTGCAAACCGAATCGACATCTGGTAAATCATAGTTTTGGCCTTTCATCAAAGAGCATATATATTAAATGCAAATTACATTTTAGATCCATTTGAGTTTTTGCGTAGTCAACCGCAGTTTCTGCAAATGCGCTCTCTGATATATCAAAATCCACATCTCTTACACGCTGTTTTACAGCAGGTTCGTTTTAACCTTATTACTAAATAGAACGATTTGAAAAATATTTAATTTATGCATGTAGATTGGACAAACAAATCCAGCTCTGTTGCAACTGATTTCGGAAAATCAGGATGCCTTTTTAAATATGCTAAATCAGCCTCTTGAAGGTGAGGTCGGTGGATCTAACGCTCAACGATTTGCTCGTTCTCAGTCGAATACAACGCGCAGTGAAAGTCTTTCATCGTTAACACTTCAAAATGAGTCTGCTTCTGCTACAGCTGCTCCTGCTTCTGCAGCTGCTGAGGCTGGTCAAAGATCTGTTGCTGGAGCTGAGAATGCTCCAGTAAACCTTGCGTCGCCGGACGATGATGCTAGAACAATAAACACTGAGATGAATGTCCCACAGTCGGAAAGTATGGCTACGATTCGCCTGACACCACAGGATCAAGATGCCATAGAGCGGGTAAGCGAAACAATTAATTTTGCCGTTCGCAAACGCTATATGTTTACTTTTAATTAATTTAGTTATAATGCTGTTCACATCATATTTAGTTGTCAGCCATAGTAAAATTGTGATTCTTATTTTGCAGCTTAAGGCTCTTGGGTTTTCAGAAGCCCTGGTACTGCAAGCGTACTTTGCATGTGAAAAGAATGAGCAACTGGCTGCAAATTTCCTGCTTTCATCTACTTTCGACGATTGAATTAGTAATATGCTGTCTTGTTGCACATATTGTATGCCCATATAAAGTAAATGTTGAAATAAAATAAGACGATTATGATTAACCATAATGTAACTGTTGTAAGTCGTTGTTTTTCCTTTGGTCTATTCGATATAGCCATGCCATGTATGGTCCTTTATTACGGTTGAGAAAGACTGTGAAAGATCCCGTAAGTATCTAAGAATCTGATATTTTTCGTAATAATCACTGATTTTAACCGTATATATCAATGGGTCCTATATTGTATAGCGGTGTTGTATTGTAGTATTGCATGTCCAGATATTTGTAAAATATATATAAATTTATAGTGTGTGCTTGGTTATGGAAACTTACACAGTTAAGAAAGATTAGCCAAGTTTCACTTTTCAAAAAGCTAATGCACAAACCCTTGAAATAATCACACACAAGTCCCTTAAATTTGAAATGTAAACAATATGAGTTTAACAGAACTGTAAAAATGAATAAATGTAAACGAATAGAAAAAGCGCTTATATTGAAGCTTGAGTTGAACCTGACAGCGGCCGCGCAAAGCTTACTGTTAATTCAAAAACGGAGTATAGCATGCGATTTCTATTCGCTTATGCTAGATTGGGTGCTGTGTTTGCTACTCTCAGTGTTCACAGTCTAGAGTTATACATAGCTCCATCTACTGACTGTTAAAATATTAAACTTAAAATATTCTAGTTATACTCTCTGAAAGAGTATATTGGGTTTGTGAAAAGTATGAAACAGGCAGAAGGAGGCGTCTCCGACCCCATAAAGTATATATATTCTTGATCAGCATCAACAGGCGAGTCGATATAGCCATGTCCGTCTGTCTGTCCGTCTGTTTCTATGCGAACTAGTCTCTCAGTTTTAAAGCTATCTTGATGAAACAGATGTGTATTCTCTCTGCAGGCACTTCATATGTTAAAATTGGCCGGATCGGATGACTATATCATATAGCTCCCATAGGAACAATCGGTTAAAAACAAAATTTTTTTTTAGCTATTTCAACCAAATTAAGCCTATATGCATTTAGTACCAAATCCCATGTGCAAACCAAATTTCATCCGGACCGGACCATTATATCAAATAGCTGCGATAGGAACAATCGGTTGAAAATGATAAAAATGCTTAGTATGAAAATTTTCAGTGTCGATTGAGCGATTTCAACCAAACTCACGCCATAAGCATTTGCTATCATTCCCCAGCTGTTTCCTTTGGATCGGCCAACTACATCATATAGCTGCCATAGGAACAATCGGTTGAAAAGTTTTGTATGAACATTTTTAGTGTCCATTGAGCGATTTCAGCCAAATTCACGCCGCAAAGAACTTGTAACGATAAAAAATAAACATATTAGGCTTTTGTTCGTTTCAACAAAAAGCGGTCAAAGACGACATGGGTGACTAAAAAAGTGATCGACACAAAACTCCATGGGTTCAAAAGTGCGGCTCGGAAAAAAGAAAAACTGCTGCAGAAAAGACAGCGGGTTTGATACAGTGTTATCAAAGACACGAAAATTGGACACTTTTTTAATCTCTTCTGAAAACATCACTAAGAAACCTACGGTTCTCGATTCCTTTTGTGAAACAAACAAAAATTCTATAGATAATTTTGTAAATAATAATGAACCATCGGCAGAAGTTTTCGAGCTAAACAAAACTCGGTTTGAGTTGTTTCTCCGAATGAATTATCCAGTGCATTTAGTGCAATAATAATTGTCTCTGGACATTGCCATTCACAGATGCATGATAGAACACTGGATAAGAAACGGATCGGACACCTTGAGAAATTGTGACGAAAAATGATTTCGATGGTATGATTCCTCAAACACGGCAAGACAACTCTTCAAGTGATCGAAAATGTACCAAATAATACGCCTCAGTTTGGAAAATGATATCCTCCGCAATCTGTCTTTTAAACCACTGTTGATGAGTTTTGCGCAGAAAAAATCGCGAAGAGTTAATACGCTGGGTACTTATAATTATTAATAAAACAAGAAAGAATGCTATAGTCGCCTCGCGACTTTAGGATACCCGTTACTCAGTTTAATTATATTATTAACAATATAATATATTATTAATAATATTAATAATATTACAATTGGTTAGGTAATCGACCCTATTGATTTTAATTCAGATGACTTGAGAAACGCAGAAAATTTTCATACAAAATCATATTTACAGCGTATTTTTGACCGATCGTCCCTATGGGAGCTATACGATATAGTCGTCCGATTTGAATGAAACTTGGTCAACATATTTATATTATTGACAGATATATTCTGTGTAAGTTTCCCTTCGATTGCTTGGCCAATGCAAAAGTTATTCACATAAATTCATATTTGGAGCGTATTTTTGACCGATTGTCCCTATGGGAGCTATACGATATAGTCGTCCGATTTGGATGAAACTTAGTCAATATGTTTATATTATTGACAGATATATTCTGTGTAAGTTTCACTTCGATTGGTTGGCCAACGCAAAAGTTATTCATATAAATTCATATTTGGAGCGTATTTTTGACCGATTGTCCCTATGGGAGCTATATGATATAGTTGTCCGATTTGGATTAAACTTGGTCAGTATACGTAATCCCTGGACGTGTACTTTCTGTGTCAATTTGGTTTAGATAGCATTACTAACAAAATTTTTCTATACTAAAACATGCTATTTTTACCTGTTTTTACCTTTGTATGCACATAGAACGCCCTAAAGTGGGCGTGTCAAAAAACAAAAGCAAACTTGTACTGCTTGGGCATTTTATCTTTCGTTTGCGACCACTCGGGCCTTTCTAGCTCTTATAGTCTCTGAGATCCTTTTGTTCACACAGACGGACAGACGGACAGACGGACGGACGGACAGACGGACAGACGGACATGGCTATATCGACTCGGCTAGTCATGCTGATCAAGAATATATATACTTTATGGGGTCTGCCATGTCTCCTTCTCCCTGTTACATACATTGCAACGAATACAATATACCCTTTTACTCTACGAGTAACGGGTATAAAAATAGTATGGAACAGGTAGAAAATATCCATAAAGAAAATATGGATGATCTACAATGTTTTCCGAACTTAAATTCGGAATCCGAAGAGTCAAATTTCCCGAATGGGAGTACGGAAGAGAAATCTGATAGCACGAAATTAGATAAACAGTCTAGTGATTCTATTACTTGTGAAAATGCCGACCCAACATTAATTGTTGATGAAAAATTGCAAAATAAGCAATTGACTGAAAAGGAAGTGAAAATACGAAGAAGTGAAAGGTTAAAAGATAAACAACAGACTTCGTATAGATTTCTAAATAATTGTATTATGAATGCGCACTCATTTTGTAATAATATTCCAAATATATATGCTGAAATTGAAAATATAAATGACAGAGCAAAATTGGAAGAAGCCGTACAAGAAGAATTAGATTCTTATTTTTTAAATAAAACTTGGACTTTAGTTGAACAACCCCAAAATAAAAATATACTTGACTGCAAATGGGTATTTAGTATTAAAAATGATGAATTTGAAATATAAAGCCAGATTAGTTGCTCGTGGGTTCACACAAGAATATCTTATCGATAATGATGAGACATTTGCTCCAGTTGCTAGGATATCTAGTTTTCGATTCATTCTATGTATAGCAAACCAATTTAATTTAAGAGTACACCATATGGTTGTCAAAACTGCATTCTTAAATGGTATTTTAAAGGAAGAAATATATATAAGAATTCCTGAAAGTTTAAAAAATGCAAGTGGTAAAGTCTGTAAATTGAACAAATCAATTTGTTGATAAAAACAGTCAGCGCGATGTTAGTTTGAGGTTTTTGAGAAAGCATTAAAAGAAAGGGGATTTGTTAATTCAGGTGTAGATAGATGTATCTGTCTTCTTGATAAAGGGAAAATTGCTAAGAATATATACATACTTTTATATGTGGATGACTTAGTAATTGCAACTGAGAGAAGGGGAAATAATGACTAATCTAAAATCATATCTAATGAGTAAATTTAGAATGACAGATTTGTTTGAAATAAAATATTTCATTGGAATTAAAGTTGAAAGAAATAATTGGTATCTATATCTAAGCCAGTCGGCATATACACTGCTCGCCACTTGAATAGGTCACCTATAAAATCCATTTTCTATAGATCATTGCTGGTAAGCCAAGCCATCTAGGAAAAGAATTTTTGTTTTCCTATTAAGTATATTTAAATGTAGTAATTTGACGAAGATTACAAAACTATTATAAAGTTGTAAGTATAAAAAAAAAAATATGTAAACCAATAAGTAACAATTTTTGGAGTCTCAATTTTGCACCACTTGAATAGGACAATTTTACAAAAAACCATTTAAGAATATTTCAATCACATTCAAATTCCAAAATTCCATTGAATTTTTGCGAATGCTAAAATTAAGTGTAACCTATTTTATAACGGTTCTATTCCAAAGCTTGAAATATACCAGGAATAGTGAAGAATCTTTGCAAAACATAATTTGAAAAAATATACCGTTAATTTACTGATTCGTTTTCAAGTTATAAGCATTTGAAAAGAGTCCATACAGGGTGTCCTATTCAAGTGGCGAGCAGTGTATTAATAATGTCTTAAAGAAGTATAATATGGATGATTGTCTTTCTGCCACTACACCACTTCCAAGCAAACTTAATTATGATGCTTTGAATTCAGACCAAAATTGTAATAAGCTCTGTCGAAATCTAATAGGATGTCTAATGTACATAATGCTATGTACTCGTCCAGACTTAAGTACAGCAATAAGTATTTTGAGGAGATATACCAACAATAATAATCAAGAGTTATGGCAGTGTCTTAAGAGATTTTTAAGGTATCTGAAAGGTACTTTTGATTTGAAATTAACTTTTGTTCAAAATACAAGTTATAAAGACACTGGATATGCTGACTCGGATTGGGCTGGCAGTGAGTCTGACAGGAAAAGTACTAGTGGATATTTGTTTAAAATGTTTGAAACATGCTTAATATGTTGGAATACAAGAAAACAAAATTCAGTAGCTGCCTCTTCTATAGAAGCAGAATATATGGCTTTGTTCGAAGCATTTAGGGAAGCCCTACGGTTGAAATCGTTGATAACTAGTATCAAATTTGAATTAAACGAGCCAATAAAGATATTGGAAGACAATCAAGGATGTATAGTATAAGCATAGTAAATAATCCCACTTGTCACAAACGATCAAAACATATTGATATAAAATACCATTTTTCAAGAGAGCAGATTGAAAATAAACTAATTGTTCTTGAGTATGTTTCCACAGATCACCAGGTGGCCGATATCTTGACGAAGCCGTTGCCTGCTGCCAGATTCTTGGCCCTAAGAACTGAGTTGGGTCTTACAGACTAAAATATTTTTTTTAACTGATAAGTTAACAAAATAAAAAGAAATTGATTGAAGGATAGAACAAAACAAAATTTTCTTGAAGCATTTAAATTTAAATTAAAATTTAAGGATTTAAGTTTTTAACTATAAGCAAAGAAAAAAATTATTTTGAGTATAATTTAAAATGAATTTAAGTTTTTTTTATGAAAATTAATTTGAAACAAAATTTAAAGATTTAGGTTTTCAACTATAATCAAAAACAAGAAAGAAAAGTACAGTCGAGCACGCCCGACCGTAGAAAACTCTCTGCATATGTAATACATACACAATTGGTCGGCACAGCCAGCATTCGCGGGCAGCGCTGCCGCTAAGCAACGAAAGCAGCGAAAACGTTCGCTCACATATTTGTATGTTTCTGTCTCGCTTGCACACATGCATTGACATTGCGTTCAATTATTAACTTTCTTACATGTCTAGCTCTTTTGTTTATTGTCCGATTTATATGCAACTTTCAGGATAGTTTAATATATTTTGTCTCCAAACGAATTTGAAATTACAAGACTGTACGATAAGAACATATGCCTTAAAATCGGCATTGAAGTTTGCAAATTATTTTATTTCTTGTGAGGAAAAGGGGGGTGGCAGCCAAAAAATTTTAATGACATTATATTAATGTCTTGACTAGGAACCTTCACACCAAAATTGGTATTCCTAAGTGCCAAAGTTACTGAGATATTCACCTAAAACATCAATTTTTTACGAGGTGTTTTTAGTTTTTTGCACATTGTGGGCGAACGGGGCGTGACATCGAAAAAAAAAGATTCTTGTATTGACTGACTTAATATCGAGTCGATAGAGACCAAATTCAAACTTGTAGCTCTTACCACCTCTGAAATCTGTTTGTTCATGCGGACAGACGGACAGACAGACAGACGGACATGGCTATATCGTCTCGGCTTGTGATGCTGATCCAGAATATATGTACTTTATGGGGTCTGCCACGCCTCCTTCTGCCTGTTACATACTTTTTTTTTTTGCACAAACCCAATATACTCTCTCTTGCAGAGAGTATAATAAAACTATATTGAATTGAAGTTTGAAAAATTGAATTTAAGTTTTTTTTTTGAAAATTGATTTGATCAAATAACTTTAAAACGAAAATAAAAGTTTAAAATTTTTTTTATTAAATTTTGTTTATTAACCTATGATTCGATTAAGGTTTTTCCTGGGTTTCCCTGAATCCGTGAACTAGCTTTTTCTTAAAGGCTATTTCTAAATAAATTTCGATCATTATAATTGTTTTCAGAAGATGCAACATGTTCATTGAAAATATTGTAAAACTAACTAATTAATGCATTAGTCAATGTATCTTTTGAGGAGGTGTGTTAGATGTTCCACCTCTATATGAGACAATAGATGATGATTGTTTCATCTCTATAAAAAGAGATGTTCCATCACTAGTTCAATAGCTACAATGACAAAAGAGAAGTAGTGGAGAATGTACAGTCGAGAATAAGACTTAGACAAGACAAGTTGCATAAAGTATAAAGAAGTAAATAAAATATATAATTACATATATGAAAACATAAAATAACAAGAAAGAATGCTATAGTCGCCTCGCGACTTTAGGATACCCGTTACTCAGTATAATTATATTATTAACAATATAATATATTATTAATAATATTAATAATAGTACAATCGTTTAGGTAATCGACCCTATTGATTTTAATTCAGATCACTTGAGAAACGCAGAAAATTTTCATACAAAATCATATTTACAGCGTATTTTTGACCGATCGTCCCTATGGGAGCTATACGATATAGTCGTCCGATTTGGATGAAACTTAGTCAATTTGTTTATATTATTGACAGATATATTCTGTGTAAGTTTCCCTTCGATTGCTTGGCCAACGCAAAAGTTATTCATATAAATTCATATTTGGAGCGTATTTTTTACCGATTGTCCCTATGGGAGCTATATGATATAGTTGTCCGATTTGGATCAAACTTGGTCAGTATACGTAATCCCTGGACGTGTACTTTCTGTGTCAATTTGGTTTAGATAGCATTGCTAACAAAAAAGTTTTCTATACTAAAACATGCTATTTTTAATCCGAACCAAACTGATGAGGATAGTTATTATGATACCATACTCATAATGTGTGAATTTGGTCTCTCTAGCTCCAATCGTTTTCAAGTTATGGTGATGTGAAAATTGTTTTTTATAATTTGCGGGGGCAGTAGGGGGCGTGGCAAAGACTTGAAATAAACTTGCACAGCGTACACTATAGATGAATTTTCATTTCAAATTTGGAAGTTTAGTTTAGAAGAACTTTCATTTCAAATTTGGAAGTTCAGTTAAGAAGATCCAGGTATTCATATAGAAGGACGGACAGACGGACATCGCTATATCGTCTCCGCTGGTGATGCTGATCACGAATATATATACTTTATGAGGTCGGAAAAGCCTCCTTCTGCCTGCTACGCACATTCGCTTCAGACAAACCTAATAGACCCCTATACACATTTTTCCAGTACGGGGTCTAAAAACTTTAGTATGAGTTCCACCAAAGAAGCTAATATTTGTTTCCATCCTTGCCCCTGATACTACATCTGATGATGTCAAGGCCTTTGATCATAGCCACAACACAGTCGGCCCATTTCGGTAATGTATTATAGAATACGAGGCTCTACCTTCGACATGACTATATAGATCAAAATTGCGTTAGCGAAGTCTTGCTCATTCCCAACCGACATTAGCGAATCAAAAATTGCCGATACCGAGTCTATTATTGTGCGGGTTCCTATTGCCGATGGCTTATACATTGGTTCAATGGCGAATAACTGGCCCGAGTGTTTCAAAGAAAATGATGCACTTATTGTCGCACACGCGACTCAGGCTCTTTAATGCCTTCGGGTAATATGCATCAGATACCTGGAAAGCTTTGACGATGCCTAAAGCCTCGTTTGATAAACACGATATCAAATGATTGAAATATTCAATATTTGGCAGCTAGCTATCAGAGTCTATCAAACTATTGAAAAGACCGATAAATTGTCTATATTCAGAGTGCTTACACCTGAATTTAGGCAATTTTAGTTTGGGTGAGAATGGTGAGAGGCACGTTACCAAGTGCCTGATGCGCACTTAGGGCAGACATGTAAGAGGACCGGGGCAAAATACATGTTTCCTCAAGCATTGCGTGGCTAGTATTATTAGGATCTATTGCATCGATCTCTGACTGCAGGTCCAAAGCTTTGGAAATTAATGAATTTAGTATATCTAGCCGGCATTGAATCTCAAATTTACTTGGAGTCACCATTTTATTAATGAGTGAACTCCTTTGACTCTCTATGTCGCTCTCTATTTTTCCAATTGAACGAACAATTGACTTAAACGGGCGGTGAGGCAAGTTTCCTCAACAACAAAAAGATTTTCGTTTGTGTCTGTTTTGTGAGCCATATTGAATTTATATAAATTCTGTTCTATTCGAATGCACGTAAGTGTACTGTCACCAAAACTAATCAGTCGATTAACAAAGTTGGCTGAGAAAAGATAATCAACTGATTAAAGATAATCAACCGATTAACGATAGTTGATCGATCAAGATAATTAGATGACTAAAGATAATCTGAAGATTAGAGATAATCAGCTGACTACAGATAGTTGGCCAATCGAGATAACCATCCGATCTACAAACGTTGTCTAAACAAAGATAATCAGATGAGTAACGATAATCAGCTGATTAAATAGACTACTCGGATAACACATATGCTAGCAGCTAAAGAAGCGCAAAAGTATGTACAGTTGTCAACAACAACAATGTAGTAAACCACGCAGACGCCCTAGCGACCGATAATCAGCTAATTAGCGATGTTCGGCTGATTTAAGCACATACACGTACGTATGTAAGTTAACTACGAGCTTTCCGCTAACCGAAACAGAGAAGACAATTTGCCACACGCGAGTTATGCCTTTAGCATCCCATCCCAGACTTTTAGCTGAATTAAAAGGCTTACAGTCCACTTTAATGTAAAATACCAGACACCAAAAGTGTCATAAGAATATTTGACAGTTATGCATTCCATTACCCAAAGGCGTAAAAAGAATAGTTGACAGCCCTTAACTTTTTTGAACATAAATGTAAACACAATGTACAATAGCCCAGCATAGCCCACACCACAAAATGTAAACATAAACACTTTGGCGCAGCTCTCGCTGCATAATGTAATCACCTAGAATTAAATAAGACGACAACCGAGATTGAATCGGCACCAATATTTGTATAAGAAATCAGTTGTATTTTTACACTCGAATAACTCACATGCATTTTGCTTAAGTAAAACGCTTTAATACATAATTGGCGCAGCCGGTACTCAAGTAGCCACAGATCGAAAATTATTGTGGAAACTTTGGATTTATCCAAGATAACGAAACAATAAAAGAATTGTGTGCTCAAAATAAATAACAACTGTTCGAAAATTATTGTGGAAACATTGATAGTGCATCAAAGTTAACAAAACAATAAAAGAATTGTGTGTTAAAAAACTAAAAAAAAGTGCAGAAACAACTATTGTGGAAACTTTAGATCTAATCTAAGCAAACGAAACAATAGAAAAACTGTGCAAAATATACAAAATAATTAAAAACAATTATTGTGGAAACTCTAGACATCATCAGAGAAATCGAAACAATAAAATAAAACAAAATTTGTGAAATAAAAACAAATTATTAAAAAATATAAATCAACCAAAACCTCAAGATGGCAAACCAACAACAAATTAACGAAATGCAGCAGTGCATCCAATTACTAACAGCAGTAATTGCTTCTATCAGAAGTTAG